>CM077579.1:3388877-3988877 GCA_039657325.1 Stephania cephalantha
GGGTTTTGGATTTGATGTTCCTTTCTAAGGTCTCTAGTCTTTTGGCTTTAAATCGATCTGATTGGAAGCGTTTTTGCATGTGTCCGACTCTTCGTTGGAGGCCTTGTGGTTGTTGTATGCATACATTATGTTTTGGCCAAAGTATACATACATTTAATGATCACATTTTATGCTCTCTTTGCTATTTACCCCTAGAGCTTCTCTCATATATATATATATATATATATATATATATATATATATTAACAAAAAGCATTTCTTGAGATGTTTTGTAGGAGAGACTAAAAAAGCATTGGTGTATTTATCGAGTAATAAAAATTAATTTATCTATTATTTGGGTGACAAATGATAACTTCACTTATGTAGAAAACTATATGTGCTACATAGTAGAGTAAGGGAGGCTTCAAATTTATTTTTTATATTCGAAAGGGAGCCCCAAGTTTATTTTTCAAGTGAAAAATAGAGGAGGGTTGCGATAGATTGACAGTCAGCGTAAACACGTTGGAGGCGTTAGCGACGCGCTGCATCGGTAAGTGCATCGGCATCCAGGTGTAGTGAGAAATGAGCAAGTGTGTATTTCACATCGCTGCCTGAGTGTGAAAAAAATGAGCAAGGATTCTCACACTAGGACGTATGCGGATAAAGAAGTTAGTTCCTTTACATCGTTGTTCGGATGTGAGAAAAATAAGCAAGGGACATCGTAGATAACGAGATTAGATATTTTAGACAAAATAGAAATAGAAAAAGAAAACAAAAGGGGGAAATTTGTTTAGGAACATAAGACATTTACGGGAAGTCAATAAAATTAATAAAATTAGTAGATACTATGATTAGAGTTTATATTGCTTGCCTTCAAGAAACAATATGAGGAGGAGAAAAGAGAAGAAAAGAGTAGAGAATTAGGAAACTCATGGTTTAAATGGTGGTACTGTTATAGATAGAAAACGCAATGGAGTAGGAATTCTTGTGGATAATGACTATACGGATAAGGTCGTAGAGGTTAAAAGAATGAAAGATAGATTGATCCTAGTTAAATTAAATATTGAAGACGAAAAGATTACATACATAGCGTCTATGTACCACAAGTAGGATTAAACAAGAACATCAAACACAAATTTTGAGACGATATGGATGGATCTATGCAAGATATATCATTAGATGAAAATGTTTTCATTGGAGGAGATTTTAATGGGCATGTGGGGTAATGATGGTTTCGAGAGAGGTCATGGAGGTTTTGGTTATAGTAATATAAATGAAGAAGGAGAATCAATCTTAAAATTTGCTTCAGCATACGATATTGACTTAGCAAATGCTAGTTTTAGGAAAAGAGAGTCGCACATGATTACTTTTAGTAGTGGTCATAACGAGAGTCAATCAGATTTTCTCTTAACAAGAAAAATAGATAGAAAAATATGTTGAGACTGCAAGTAATACCCGGTGACGCGCTTATTGCCCAACATAAGTTAATAGTATTTGATATTAAACTAAAACGATGACTTAATATGAATAAAAGAGACAAAGACGTAAGAATAAAGTGATGGAACTTAAAAAATAGTAAACAAGTAGAGTTTAGAGAAAACTACTAAAAAAAATGTTGAAAATCTTGATTTAGATGTTAATTCAATGTGGCTAGAAATGACTAGTTGCATAAAGAGAGTAGCATCAAACGTATTAGGTATATCTAAAGACTAGGGACCACCAAAGAAGGAAATATGGTGGTGGAACGAGGATGTCTAAAGAGCAATTAAGACTAAAAAAGAGATGTATAGAAAAATACATAAGTGTCAAGATGAAAATGCGTACAATCAATATAGAAAAACAAGAAAACAAGTTAAAAAAGTAGTTAGTCAAGCTAAAACAAATTTCATGGAAGATCTATATACAATGTTAGGTAATAGAGATAGCAAAAAATATATTTATAAGTGTGACGACCCCAAACTTCGAGGCAAACCGGGTACCGCCACGTCGCCAGACACGTCACCAAGCATGCCACATCACTGCACACTTATTTTTTTACTGCCCGCGACCTAAACCTTTGTACGTATCTTATTCGCCTTAACTTAGTCTTTTATGAATGTTTTTATGAATATTTACATTAAATTGATTAGGTTAAGTTATTCGCGATTTATTAAATTAATATAAGTTAAATATAAGTCTTTGAAGCATGCAAACACTGTAGAGATGAAATGTTTGCATTTTATAAATAACCATATAGTGTGGAAACTCGGCATTAGATACCATGTATATCAAGAGCGACAAAAGTACAAAAGGTGAGCATATACATGTATCGTATACAAGTTCTCCCAAAAATTTCATAAAAACAAGAAATAGATACAAACAAACACATACGCAAAAACAACCGACGGCTCTCCTAACTCGTACGTAGTCGCCTAAGACGCCCTTGCCCCTTGTCGCAGAATCTGCGATTTGTCACAAAAAACAATGACAAATCCCGGGTGAGTAAATCCTGAGAACATTAGCTAATATTCAGAAATCCAATAAAGCAACCTCTGATTCATGCAATTTAAACAAGGAACAAGAATAAAGTAATCGCATGAAAATAAGTCGTTGAAAGTCGAATTTGGACACGAGTGTAGCGTGACAGAGAACCCTGACATTGACATCAGGAATAGATCTTAACTAATAGGAACCCATGGCGACACCTGACATCTCATAAATTGAATAGTATGAGCAGGGAGAACCCCGTCAAACATCTCTCGACTTTATGGGTCTTCACGGGAAAATAATCCTTTAGCATAGCCCTAACATGACCCGATTAGCACAATGAGTAGCAGTGGTAGCTAGCCACAGGTGTGAGTCGTGCAATGCTCAGCCACCGTCAACAAGCCAGCCAGGTCGATTAAGCGAAACCTTGGCGGCATACCGATAGCATTAGGAGTGGATGAGCGATGAATGAGCAAACGATAAATAGCCTGATAGAATGATTGAAATGTGAAATAAAACAAGTATTATAAATGAATTACAACTAATTTTATAGGCTGGGTTCTTGCATGAACAGTCGCAATTGGCGCCATGACGCATCACTTTTAACCTCGAGATCACATGCCCGAGCCTTTCGAGCTTCATGGTGGCATCAAAAGTCTGTTTGGTGTCTAATTATGCAATTTTCATCATTTCAGAAGTGTCGTTAAATGAATTTATAATGGGGGAACCAAAGTTTGAAATTTTATTTCCAAAAAGTTAGATGCGCGCGCTTTTGAATCGTACCAGGTCGATTGTTAGACCTTGGCATGTAGCGCCCGGTAGCTGCGTGCGTTGGCCGCGCTGCTGTCGTGTACTGCCGGCGCCGCTACCACCTCGGCATCACCGCCGCCTCGCCGGCGTCGCTGCCGCCTCGCCGGCGTCGCTGCCGCCTCGCCAGCGCCGCTGCTGGAGCGTCGTCGCGCTGCTGGAGGTGCTGCCGCTGCTCGTTCCTGACCTCCCGCAGCCGCCCGCCGCTCGTTTCCTGGCCTCCGCAGCCGCCGCTGCTCGTCGTCGTCGCGGTGAGCTCCGCCGTCCGCGCCGCTGCTGGAGTTACTGCTGGAGTCCGTCGGCGCCGCTGCTGGCGGGCCGTCGCGTCCACAACCGCCTCGCCGCAGTTGGAACCGCCGTCCACGGCTGGCCTGCTCCCTCGCCGCCGACCTTACCTGATCTCCGCGTCTGCCTCTCTCTCTTTGCCGATTTCTCTGCTCTCTCTCTTGCCGATCTTTCTTTCTCTCTCTCTCTCTCTCTTACTCCTCTCTCCTTCTCTCTTCCTTCTCCTCAACGTCTCTCTCTCAACATCTCGCTTTTCCTCAATCTACCCCATTTAAAAGAGTGATTTTTTTTATTTGGAGATGAGAGGAGGAGACAGCATTGAAGTGATGGAGATGGAATAATGATGAGTGATGAGTTTAATATGGAGGAATGGTGGTATTGATGTGATAGCCGACGAGTGCATATGATTTACTAAATCCCAAAGTTAACCCATGACTGGCAGATTATTGTGTTCACTGGTGAGCCGTCATTCTGGCTCGTGAGCGATTCTGGCGCGTACAATAGCGACCCGATAAAATAACGAATAATGCGACGCATAAAATTATTTGCACGTGATAGTAAAAAATAAATAACATTCGCATCACAAAAATAACTAATTTTACGCCATTAGGCGTGGCACGAACTTTCTGCGAGGTCCACGTGGGTGGCTGGATGTATGTAATTTGTAGTTAATCGGGATTAATTAGAGAAGCGAAATTCTGATAAGCTAGCCAAATTAAGAGATAAAAAGAAAGCAAGGCACAAGCCATATAAGATATATTAAGGAAAAACCAAAATGTTTTAATGCGCGAAAAGGAGAAATGGAGAAGTTGCTATAGTGAATAGCAGAATACGGTTTTGTCGAATACAATGTTGGTTGTAATGAAATGAAAATATGCAAATACTTAATCGTAAAGTACCCGGTAAAATAAATCAAACAAGGACACCGGATGTGATGTCATGAGTTCGATCAAAACACTACGTTTGCAGGACCACAGCAGGATGTAAAGCTCATTAGTATGATGAATCGAACTACGTGACTCCTTATCGTGACTCCTCCTTTGAGCTCTCACAGCATACTCTCATACACTCTTTCGTGGACTTGTCTATAAGATCTACTTTTGTGTGTAAGGCTCCCCTCACCTTGAAACATGCGAAGATGCTCTTTCAGGTTTTACAACTCGATAATGAAGTTGAACATATAACAAGCCTCGCAATACAAAGTAAAGCTTGAAGAAGCGGTCGTAAAATCTAATCATTATTTCTCGACAAATATATAGACCAAAGTAGATTTCACAATCTCAATTCAAACTAGCAAGATCTGATCAATTTCCATCTATAAATAACTATGTTCCTCCATGATTAATACGTCGTGATAAATCTCTCCTAGATCGCGATCAACAACCTCTTCTATAATCTTCACAGTTGTTAATCATTAGTCAGGTTGAGATAAGATCAAATTTCAAATCGTCACTTGATGCAAATAATACCATTGCAACCGAAACTGATCCATCGAAGTTGCAATCGGTGACATTATTATCACAAATCTCCAACTATTTCTTGAGTATGATTTCTATGCACATGGATCATTTATTGGATTCGGATGACTAATTTACTTATAACGCTCGATCGTAACAACAACGATGACAAATCTAAGTTGTCAATATGATCACTTACACCTAACAATCTCTCTCCTTTTGTCATTATAAGTTGTCACAATCAGTAAAATGAGTTTAGGAGCTAAAATAATAATCATGAGATCAAATATTTATTCGTGCAACTTCATCATAAAGGAGTCAACACTGTAGTATTCAATAATGTTCTTAGTAGCTCTCCCAAAAATTCAGAGGAAAGTGAAAAGATAAAGATATTATTGATACAACATATGTAATAATAACTTCTACTAGCATATAAATCAGTGCATCAACCATCTCGTTGTATCACGAGATCCACATCTCCAGAATTGTCTTCAATAAACCCATACAGCAAATAGAATACTAGCAAAGTATCTTTAGACCAACATATTTAAGAAAGTAAAAACAATTCAGTATCTTCACTGAATGAAATGAAAATGAACCTCTTATGAAGTGAAAATGAACCCTTCCCAATCATCCAAACAAAAATCTCCCCTCTTTTCGGTGATAACATAACGTACACGAATGAACCAAGGGGAATCATACTCATCATCTCATTGCTTCAAGGAGGAGTAGGATTAATAAGCCTTGAAAATTCAACAAACCTTTGGAACTGAGGAAATGAGGTAAAGTTTCGAATAGCGAGTCATCAAGACACGTTCTCTTGCTCTTTTCTGGATTCAAGAAGTCATTCTCCATCTAGCTCCTGAGCCTGAAATGTGCTCCTGTGAAACTAGTGAGAGAAATGAAGTTGAATGTACATATGCTGGTCGTACTCACTCCGGTATAGTCTGGAGTCTTTTTCTGTCGAATTACGGATCAAGTTAGGCTCAGAGTACGATTAGTCAATCGGAATGCCCGTAATGGTTACCGTAAATCGGCAGCAATAAGTCAAGGTGGCTAATCGAATCTTGAAGCGACAAGTCATTGAAGTGTGATGATCCATCATTCTTGATCTTGTTAGAGATTCACTCACACTGCTTTGAGCGAGGAACACGAAACATCTGATTGTCCTTTGACACTTTTTGAAAAGCCGAGAAACGCATTTAGTAAACGAAGGAAAGAATTGATATTCATAGGTGGTTCCTAGTTTGGTCCTCTGCGTAATATTGCTAGAAAAGATGATCTCTCCAGAAGTCCTGAAGGTCCTCTTCACAGCATCACGAAGTATTCCCATTTCCCTAATCCAGGAATGTGTTTCATGTCTAAGTAGGGTGAAGATTGCTAGTGATGTGGTTGTAAAGGCATGGTATGTACTTAGGTAGTCGAGGATCATTTATCTCATCTTCCATGTTCTTGAGACCACCCAGTTTCCTTTCCGTACGTAAATAGCGGTAGTGATCAAAGTAGACATGGTATTTAATTTCTTAAAGGTTTAGAGTAAATGTACCGACCACAAAATCTAACCCATGCTACCGTGTCATTTTAGGGTCGTATGTGGGACCCACTTGTCGTTGATCGTATGTCAAATCCTCGGAGCTCTCCAGACAGGGTATGCTTTTTGTTTGATGCTTGTATTATGTAGTATACAAAAGATTGAACAAAGTTAAACTAATTAATTTCGGAAATGTGATGGTAAGTGCGTGAGCGAGGCATAACGGTGTTGAGACGAATGGAGACGATTACCTCAAAAGTGTGTCGACGTGGGGCCGAGGTAAGCGAGCTTTCTGGGTAAATTTAATGTGGCCATGCATGATGATGAAATTAAGTGGGCCTAAGATTAGTGAAATAAATAAAAATGGCCACATGATGTGAATTCGAGACACGTAATGACCAATCTAAAAGCTAGGTGAGTGAATGATTGGAGTCATTTAAGAATGACTTGGGTGATAATGTGTGTAAAGAAGGTGGACCATTGGACGCTGTCATGGGATACGTGTACCTGAAAAGATCAAGGGCCGAAGGTTCACCATATCCCGTTTATATATAAAACTAAAAATAAAAAAAACTTATCATCAAGTTTCCATCTGCATCGATTTCAATTGGAGAAGAGAGAAATAAGCGACTTGAGAGTGATCAAGGAGAAGATCATCAAGCTTAGGTTAGAGAAATCGACTGGTTGGTGAAGGAGATCAAGCTATTTAGGAGTTCATGTAAGAGGTAACTTACTCGGCTCCTATTAACATAGCTTGGTTAAAATTTGCATAAGTTCCACGGATTTGATGTTGAGAGTATGGTTGATGTTAGGGACCTCTAAGTAGTGTGTATGAGGGTCCCCCGAAGGTGTCAAAAAAGGCCTTATGTGTATCAAAGACTCAAAATTGAATGGTCACCGGTTATAGTTCTGCTGCAATGTGACAGCTGTTGAGGTAGGAAATGCAGCGCTACCAATATTGATGTAGCGCTAGATGTATAAATTAGCACGTATTAATGTTGAAATTAATGGCGCTAATGTCAAAAATTAGCATGCTAATATTGATTAGCACGCTAGACTTGATCAGTAAGCGTTAACGTTGAAATTCTGCATTAATGTCAAAAATTAGCGCGCTATCATCTCTGCAATTTAAAAATTTGCAATTTTAAAGTTCCTTAAACAACTCGAACAGTGTAATACCCCAAGTAAAAGTCCTAACATACTCAAAAACTATATATGATATCAAGAACCCAAGAGAGAGTTCTCGGGAGGTCGGAACGCGTTTCGCGGAGTGCCGAGTAAGATTGGATAAAGCTTAGAAATAAAGCGTGTGGATTCGGGAGTAAGTAAACCGGCCTAGGAAATGCCTGATATTTTATTTTTAAATTTATTGAAGTCATGCTGTTGTTCATTGCTTGTTATATATCCTTGGAATTCCATTCGATTGAAGTTGTCCAGCGAGCGAGTGAGTCAACGGTGATCCCTAAGAAGGAATGGGTGGCGAGGTAACATACCAGAGTCATGACCTCGGGATGCACTCCGCATTTGGATGCGATTTTTGACGGGGGTGTGAGTTCTTAGCGTGGTTGTCCCCGGGAAGTCTCACTATATCGTGGGTTTAGGGCTTGTGAGTGTACAAAGTCCTAGAACCTTAGTCTTGATGTTTTGCAAGACTTCAGCACTTATTAGGTCGGAACCTACTTGAGCCTCTACTCGTTTGCATTCTGGACACTCATGTATCGATTGTTTTGATTTATTTTGCGAGTGTTTTATTTATTCATGCATCCTTATACCTTTCTTTATATATGCATGAATATAAAGCGGTTTATTTATTTTGAAATACTATTTAGTATCATGCCCGCGTTACATTACCTTTGGGCTCGTTATTCTCAAGTGTTTAGCGAGTGCGAAATCCACTTGATCGAGTAAGGGGAAGGGGCCGGTCTTAGGATCCCTGACATGTGAGGACTTTGGAGTGGCATTCTCTCTCACATTTTTGTAGGTTTTGTATTACTTATATATATTATTTGTTATCACATGGGGTATATAGGTTTTGTGAGATACCTTAGGGTATGTAGATGATATTATTTTTTCACCTCCTCTGTATATTATACATGATGACCGGTTATGCAGGGGTTTCATACTCTAAAGTTGTCTACTAGCGATTTGTGCAGAGTTGTTTAGATTTGTTTAAGTTGAAATAGCTTAGCGCATAAATTTTGATAACCTTACAAATTTGAATAACTCATTAAAATGTAAAAAATCTCGTTGCCTTGTAATGATAAATGGTTTGGAAAGGCCCAATTAGGCTTGCGTTAACGTCGCGAGGATTGACTTTGGTCCGTAAGTCTAGAGGTGCAGGTGGGACCGGTTTAGGTTGTGGAACTGGGGCTGAGTAGTAAATGGTTAATCGTCCACGAGAGACACCAAAGGTTTAACACATGACTCTTGATTTAACTTACAACCACTGAGCGCCTTAAGACACAAAATAAACTTTAAAGTTAGGAAAGCAATTGGAACTTAGAGTGGAACCTGTGATCTTGACTTAAGTCTTAGTTGGGAAGTGAGGAGATGTCTGCAGTACGTCACTCCACATGCCAACCGGCTGACTTGGAAGATTCTCCACTATCGAGGAGGCTGTGCTATTTCTGACATCGCCTTCACATACGCTAGTTGCAACACCAATTGCCGGCTCAGGCGGGAATGTCTTGGACAAGACTGATCGCGCCCCATTGTTATGAGCTCTCTCTACAATGCCCAGGACCTGCATGAGCGATGAGGGTGTACAAAGTTCGGTTGAGAGAGTACCACTATTCACGAGGTACCCGGCGGACGATACGCCAGAGCACGCCTGCGATGTGAGTGCTTTCGGGCGACATCTAGCGGAGCAGTCTGCATTTGAGTTTTAGAGACATCACTCGGAGGAAGTTTTCACGGTGGTATGGATCTTGGAGCAACATAGAAGTTTATGAGGAGTCACGAGAAAATCCACGATGTCTTGGCTACGCCTTAGGATCATATGGTAGTAGAGCATCTCATCAACTTCGTTGTTCGGAGAGGGTCGATGTGGTGGCGTAGCATGGTGGCTACGAAGGGAAGCCTTTAGGGGTAGGGTGAGTTCAAGGAGAGACTCGATGTCAAAATGTTTTATTTCCCTCGTTCAGATGAGGAACATGAAGAGGACCGAATTTACAGAAACATAGGCAGACGAAGCTGCGGCGAGATAGGGATGCGATATATGGCGATACTTGCGGTTGATGGACTATGCGGGAGGCATAACCTCAGAGGCAACGTCGACCAGGACCTACTGACTTCATAAATGGCTGAGTGAAATTGGAGTATATGGTGGTGACCAGCGAACTCAGGAACCTTCAATGAAGCTTATGACAGAGGAGTATGACCGAGTGAGACCTTTTTAACATGTGCGTTGATGCAGTACTCGCGGCTCCACCCACTGCAGCCACATGCAAATGTCGGGATGAGAGGTGACAGGAGAAGGAAGAGACACTGAAACAGGTGGAGGTGAGAGATCAAACTCGAAGTGTAGGATCTGTTGCATCTCCACGCTATTACGGCGCGTCTTGCGCCGCCGATACCATATGCTCCCGATGCGGAGTTATGCACACACACATGACGGCATGTCTGCAAGTCGGGTCCTCAGCAGCCGACAAAGCATTATCGTAGAGGTGAAGTTTGAACGCGATGGCATGGGCGAGATCTGCGGTAGTGAAGCAAGCCGTAGGTATGGACGGGACGAGTGTTCCATCCGGGATCAGGGAGATCTCAGCGTACGTGTTGGGAGTAATGAACGACCGGAGGTCATTTCGTCGGTTCGTGTCCACGACTATGCGAAGGGCAACAACCAGTGAGGAAACGAAAGCAGTTCATGCTATTGTATGCGCCAACCGTCAGCCTACCAGTAACTTGGACCATTGAAGGTATGCTTTATATTTGTGAGTCGTTTTATGTATCTTTATGTTAGATTTTGGTTCAACAATATCTTTGTTTGCGTGTCGCATGGTTGAAGAGTTTGGGTTTGAGACCCATTAGACTTTAGAGACCTTTGATCTTAGCACACTTAATGGGACAAGATATATCCGAACTTATCGTGTGTTGATTGTTCGATAGAGATAGAGAGGTCATGTTTTCAGCCAGACTTGAGATTTTTGGAGTTCTTTGAGTTTGGTGCATTGTTGGGCTGGATTGGTTGAGTGCTCATCATGCACCATGAAATCCATTGTTTCGGCCAAACGGGTTACATTTGGAACCTTCTCGAATATCCCGAGTTCGGTTTCGGGGGACTTCGACTAGTTTACCTATTACTAGAGCGAAAGAAATAGCTTCTAGCGTAGAAGTCAGAGACATTCGCTGAGTATTTTGAGTACGATGGAGAGGGTCGAGACTAGGTTGGAGGAGGTACACATTTGTGTGCGAGTTCCCGAGATGTTTTCTACGAGTTACCGGGATTACCACCATCTAGGAGATTGACTTCATTATTGATTTGGTCCCGAGAACCAAACCTATATCTATTTCGCGTGCTGGGATGACTCGAAGGAGTTAGAGGAAGCGAGAAAATAGCTTGATGAGTTGTTGGAGTTAAGGTTCATTCACCGAAGCATGTCACTTGGGCGCACCCGGTCTTGTTTGTTAAGATGAAAGATGGCGACTGAGATTATGCATTGATTATGAGATTTACTCAACAGTGTGATGAAGAACAAGTATCCACTTCCTTGCAACGACGACTTATTCAACCGAGTTGAATGAAACAAGAGCATAGTAGTTCTCAAAGATTGATTTGAGATCTAGGTACCATTAGTTGAGGATTAGAGCAGGGGTGGGGAGAAGATTGCTTTTCGCACTCGATACGGGCATTATCAGTTTCTGATCATGCCTTTTGGGTTGACTAATGCCCTGCGATGTTCATGGATCTCATGCATCGAGTGTTGAGAGAGTACTTGGATAGGTTTGTCATTGTGTTCATCAACGACATCCTTGTTACTACAGGACTCGTGAGGATCACGAGGAGCACCTCAATGATTTTGCGGACTTTGAGGACGCACATACTATATGCAAAATTCACTAAGTGTGAATCTTGGCTTACTGAAAGGTTGAATTTCTTAGGCAAATCGTCGGAGCCGGTAGAGTGTCAGGTGGACCCAAGCTATTAGGTCGTAGCTGTGATAGATTGGCCTACACCGCGATCGGTGAGATATCACTTAATTCTTAGGGTTGGCGAGGCTATTACCGAGGCGTTTTGTTCAAAACTTTTGAAAATTGCAACACCAGTGACGTAATTGACGAATAAGGATACAAGTTTTCGGTGGAATGACACTTGTGAACGAGCCTTCAGGACTTTGAAGGAAAGATTGACTACTCAACTGGTTTTGGTATTACTGAGTAAGGGAAGGGTTTTTGAAGTGAACACCGATGCTTAAGGTCGGATTAGGTTGTGTTTTGATGCGAAGCGGTAGAATGATTGCTACCAGTCTCGACAAATACGAAGATTCACGAGAAGAACTACCACCTGTGACTTGGAGTTAGCGACGGTGGTGTTTGCATTAAAGATTTGGCGTCATTATCTCTACTGGAGAGAAGTTTGTGTTGTATCGACCACAAGAGTTTGAAGTACTTCTTCACTCGAAAGAGTTGAACATGCGATAGAGGCGTTGGGCTTGAGTTCCTCGGGACTATGATTTCTCGTTGGAGTACCATCAAGGGAAGGCCAATGTTGTTGCGGGCACGTGTTGAGCCGTAGAGGGCAAACTCGAGAATTGTTACTTGCCACATGACACACAGTATGGTTTACTTGAGGCGGTCGTGTCGATGTATTCTATTGATATCTCGACCACGTACCGGAGTGTTGATTTGTGGGCGAGATGAGGACCACAGACAATGTCGATTCAAAGTGTACTTGAGAGGTCGGCAAAATGCGGATGAGCCATGCAGGAGGTTCTTAGAGCTTGCTCGAGTCAGGATCATCCAGGCCCAGGAGTCGGTCGACAGACTCGTGCTTGAGATTTAGAGGTCGGCCTTGTGGATTCCATCGGTGGTTGAGTTCTTGATGAAGATACTTGATGAGAGCTCACCGCTCATGTTTTACGGTTCATTCGGGTTGGACCAAGATGTATGCTTGATGTGCGTCGTATTTTACGGTGGCGGGGATGAAGACATTTGTTTTTATTACGTTCGGCGTGTGAGGTAAGCCGACGAGTTAAGTTTGAGCATCGGAGCCGGTGGGTTATTACAACCACTTCTCGTTCCTCGGTGGAAGTGAGATCATATTGCAATGGATTTTGTCAATGGCTTACCTCGATCTCGTGCGGCATGGCAATATTTGGGTGATTGTGGACGGAGTTGACGAAGTACACTCACTTCTTACCGTCTAATCACCACTAAATCGGGTGGATAAGTTGGCGAGTTTGTACGAGCGGGAATTCAGATCGACTACATGGCGTTAGTTATCGATTGTGTCTAACAGGGAGGCCACGGTTTACATCTACGATTTGGAATAGCATACAGTATGCACAAGATTCGGCACGCGGTTGGACCTCGATCTGATCCATGATTGACGGACGATCGAGAAGCCGATTTAGATTCTCGAGGATATGTTGAGGATATGTGTGTTAGAGTACGGAGGATCATAGGAAGAATATCTTCATTTGTGTGAGTTTGCCTACAATAACGAGTTATCATGCCGGTATTGGTATGACACTTTGTTTTGAGGCATTGTACTGATGAGACCGTGCGGATCTCCATTTCTTTGGCGGGCTCGAGGATGTGGTAGTTATTGGGCATGAGATTGTAGTGGATCACGTCGCTGCAGAGAAGATACGACTGATCAGATTGATGGCTTAAGGGCGCGGGAGAGAGGCGAGAAAAAGTACTATGACATGTATCATGGTGAGTTAGAGTATGATGTCAAGAACTATGTCTAATTGAAGGTTTCGTCGATAAAGGGTCACAAGAGGTTTGGGATTAAAGGAAGAAACTGCCCGTAGAGGTTCGTTGGTCCATTTCGAGTGAAGAAACGAATAGACGCAAGGTTGCATACGAGCTAGAGTTGTCACCTCGGTTAATGCAGGGTTCACTCGTATTTCATGTTTCTATGCCCGGATTGGATAAGTCGAAAGAGAGCGACAGACGTGGAAACAAATGGATTTGAACGAGATAGACTTAAAGGAGGACATTACTTATGACTAGCAGCCTATTCAGATTCTGGATCATAAAGTGAAGATTTTGAGGAACAAAGAGATCCCATCAGTCCTTGTCAAGTGGCAACATCACGAAGATGAGGAGCCGACGTGGGAGCTCGAGGTCATATCTTGTGAGTACTTTCCTATCTCTTTGAGTTTCGAGTAAGTTTTTCTCTAGTGAATTGCTTCAATTTCGAGGACGAAACTCTCATTAGTTGGGAAGGCTCAGTAACGACCCTAAAATCTAACTCGTGCCACATGTCATTTTTCGGGTCGTATGTGGGACCCACTTGTCGTGATACGTATGTCCAAACCTCGAGAGTCAACAGAAGTATGTTATTTTTGTTTGATGCTTGTATTATGTAGTATACAAAAGATTGAACAAACTAAACTAATTAATTTTGAAAATGTGCATGGGTAAGGTACACGCGAGGCATATCGATGTCGAGACGACGAGACGTACCTTGAGTTGCGTGTCGACGTGGGACCGAGGTATTTGCGGCATGGGGTAAGTTTAATGTGTAGCATGTATGATGTGAAATTAAGTGGGCCTAAGTTAGTGAGATAAATAAAAATGGCCACGTGATGTGCATCGAGACACGTAATGACCAATCTAAAGGCTAAGGAGTGAATAATTAGAGTCATTTTAGAATGACTTGGGTGATAATTATGAGAAAATGGACCATTGGACATGTCTCGGGATACGTATGCAATGCAAAGATCAAGCACGAAGGATTCAACCATATCCATTTATATATAAAACTAAAATCAAAAACTTATCACCTAAGTTTCCATCCCATCGATTTCAATTGGACAAGAGAGTAGTGAGCTGGAGTGATCAAGAGAAGATCAAGGAGAAATCGGTGGGTTGGTGAAGGAGATCAGCTAGGAGTTCATATAAGAGGTAAACTTATCACTCCATTAACATAGCTTGGTTAAGTTGTTAATTCACGGATTTGATCTTTGGGAGTTATGGTTTTGAGTTGTGGTTGATGTTAGGGACCTCTAGTAGTGTGTATGTGGGTCCCAAGGCGTCAACAAGGCTTTACTATGTGTAGCAAAAACTCGAGTCCGAATTGCACAATTAAGGGTTCTACGCATTTATAAGCGCTAGTAGGAAATCTAGCGTGCTAGATGTATAAATTAGCGCGCTAATGTTGAAATTAGTGCGCTTAATGTCAAAAATTAGCACATTAATATTGATTAAGCGCTAGCTGAGCAGGTCGAGGTAGTGCGCCAATGTTGAAATTACACAACGCCGAATGTTGAAAATTAGCGCGCTAATTACCACAGCGACACAAAAATTCGCAATTTTCAAAAGTTCCTTAAACACTCTAAACAAAGGGTGTAATACCCCAAGTAAAGATCCTAACATACTTCAAAATCTATAATATGATATCGGGAACCTAAGAGGAGTTCTCGAGATGTCAGAAACGCGTTTCGAGTGTCGGGAAGATTGGATAGCTACGATAAGTGTGTGGATCGAGGAATGTAAACCGGCTAGGAAATGCACAATATTTTATTATAAGCTATTGCATATTGTTGTTCATTGCTTGTTATATATCTCGGAATTTCATTACGATTGAGTCATGTGTAGGGTAAGTGAGTCAACGGTGATCCTTGGAAGGAGTGCACAATTGAGGTAACATACGAGTCATGACCTCGGTATGCCTTGCACTAGATACTAATTTTTAACGGGGTGTGAGTTCTTAGCGTGGTTGTCCCAAGAAGTCTCACTATATCGTGGGTTTAGGGCTTGTGAGTGTAATAAATCCTAGAACTAGAGTCTTAATGTTTTGCTAAGACTCAACGACATTTTTATTAGTCGCAATTTTTCTGCTATACGCTCTCTGTTTGCATTCCCGGACACTCATGTATCGATTGCTTTTTGATTTATTTACAGCCTTTTATTTATTCATGTGTCCTTATACACTTTCTTTCTATCTTGCATGAATATATCTTGATTTATTTATTTTGACATACATGTTTAGTATCCTCACTTGCATTATTTCTTACAGAACTCGTTATTCTCGTGTTTAGCGAGTGCAAATCGCATGATCGAGTAAAGGGAAGGGGCCAGTACTAGGAGATCTACTCATGAGGACTTTGGAACGGCTTTCCTCTCACATTTTTTGTAGGTTTTATATTACTTATGTATATTGTTGTTATCCCATGGGGTATATGGGTTTTGTGAGTCACCTTAGGGTATATAGATGATATTATTTTTCTCTCATCTCAGTATATTATACATGATGACTCGAGTTATGCGGGGTTTCCAGCACTCTGGGGTTGTCTGAATGATTTGTGTAGAGTTGTTTAGATTTGTTTAAGTTGAAATAGCTTCCTGCATAAACTTTGATAACTTAAAATTTGAATAACTCACTAAAAATGCAAAATTTATTTGCAACTTGTAATGATAAATGGTTAGGAAGGGTGACTAGAATTTGAATGTTGACGTCGCGATGATTGACTCGGGGTCCACGTAAGTCTAGCTAGCGAGCGGGACCCGGCTTAAGTTGTGGAGCGGAGTGAATCGCATGAAATCTATGTCTTTATTGTTGAAAGGACATTCAAGGAACTCATTGAGAATTTCGGTTGGGAATTCTACAAATCTCCCTCCGACAAACTCTTTGGAAATGTGGAGACTTAATGTCAAAACATCCAGCCTTAAACTAGACTCATATTATATCCATGCGGTTGGAAAAGAAAAGATTTTGAAGAGAGAGCGAAATTTTAAGAAGGTTACCAAATTCTTTGCTTCATAGTCTTTCTTGTGAAGATAGGTCTCAACATGATATTTCTTTCCTTTGAGACTCTCATATCGGCCTCGGCTTCCTCGTTAAGCATTCGACGTGTAAGGTCTCTGTGATTTTTTAGCTTCATTCGGATTGTTGCACTTTGAAGTGTTGGAAGTCTCGAATGTCGTTTCTTTGGATTTGGTGCTTTAGAATCGGATCCGAAAGAATCCTTCCCCGGGTTCTACTTCGATTGCAACAGGGACTTGCTTATCACTGCTGGTTATAGCTGGTGACACAACTCTACGCCTTTTGGCATTCTTTTTTGAACCTTTCTTATTCGGTTTCCTTTTCAAAGGGGACAATATAATGGACTCGTCATCTCTATCATTATCTCTTTAGAACAGTGGGTTCTTCCACGAATTACCCCAAATTATTAAGGGTTTCCTAATCTTGAGTGTTTTCTGTGACCGGGAGTTTCAAAGGCTTCATGTTCATGCCCTAATTGTTCATGCTGGGAGTCTGTGGGTTTCTTGAGCAATAGAAGTGTCCATGGATTGATTAGGAGCCTTCTGCTTCCGTGGTATCCATGGGCTCTTGAGAGATTGGTTGCTCAAGCGTAGGTTTTTCGGAGCAGATTCATCGAAGCAGCAGCTTGAGATCCACCTTGATTGGCTCTGGTAGTGGTACTTGGAACAAATTCTTATTTAGTCATCATTTATCTTGGTTGTATGTTAATACTCAGTTGGTGATAATACTCCTAGTTGTATATGCTATTCATCATGTTTTTCTTAAACTTCTTGTTCCAGTGAGGTTGATTAGTCACATGGGTGACAAGCACGCTCTCTATTTGAACAGAGATGATGCTTGAAGTTTAAAGTAGTTCTCAAGATTGTCTAACTCTGTTGATCATGATGAAGGTGGATTGGCAACCCTTGTAGGCTTATTCTTCAATAGCGGGTGGGAGACCATCTTATGAAGATTGAGATTTTTTCTGGATTGGAGACAATAGTGGAATGGCACTGAGTGGGGTTGGATTGAACCTTCATCCCCCTTTTGTTGGTTTATTCACATTAGGTGGTACTGATGCCTAAGATGATGTCTCATTTGCTGTACTTCGAGTTTGAACCATGTTGCAGGACTTGTTTCAACTGCTCAAACATAACTTAGAGATGAAGATCAAGTGAGACTAATATAGTGAGCAAAAATCGATACAATCGATGAGGTATGGTTTAAGGTTGAAGGCGATGAAGATGATAAAAAGAAATAACAATGGCTTGATTTTGGTTCGTTGATGCTTATCTACCCCTTTAAACTCTTAACAACCCTTAATTAATATGACTCATGATAATTACAAATAAAAACTAAATAAAAATGCAACGAGAAATGGAACAGTTAATGTTCAAATAAAATAAAAAACTTCTACTACAAAATTAAGCACAAATCGTTACTCCATTTGTTTCATTTTTATTAAAAGAAATTAGAAAAACAAAAAAAATTAGGGAGAGTTAATCGTGAATTACACGGGGGTTAAGACATCCCGATAGCCCTCTCAAAGAGACTCAAACCTATAAGCATCAAGGGCTTTAGTAAATATGTCGGGAAATTGTTTTCCTGTGTGAACATATTGATAGAGATTACATTCATTTCCACCATATCACGAATGATAGTGATACCTCGATTCGATGTGCTTAGTTACGGAATGTTGAACAAGATTTTTCGAGATGTCAATTGCATTGCGGTTGTCACGTAACACGATGAAGTGGTTGCAATCTGAATGTTATAATCACTTAACATTTGTTTCATCCATAACAATTGCGTGCAACAACTCCCAATTGCAATGTCTGCACGCCTCGAGTTGTGGAGAGGGGATTGAGTTACGTTTCTTCTTGAATCACGACCACAATATTTGTTATATCAAAGAAACAACCTCTACAGGTGCTTTTTTGATCATCAACACTACCTGCCCACGATCAACATCACCATAACCTGACTAGTGAGTGTTAGAGTTGGATGAATACCATAATCTAGATTAGATGAGCCGACCACATATCAATGATCCTCTTGGCGGTTGATGAGGATTTTTGCTTGACAAACAGTGAATTGTCCACACTCCCACGACTGTAACCATGATTTATCAGGAACTTGGAAAGTCGGTCGTACCAGGCACGCGGAGCCTGTTTCAACCCATATAGTATTTTTTCAATTAGTAGACATGGTTTAGGAAGGATGGATCTTCGAAACCTTTTAGTTGTTCAACATACACTTATTCATTCAGTGTACCATTCAAGAATGCACTTTTGACATCCATCTGATAAAGCTTGAAACCAAAAAGCAAGCAACAAGTAGTAGACGTATATATTCTAATCTAGCAACAGGTGCAAAAGTTTTATTAAAATATATTCCTTCTACCTAATTGTAACCTTGAGCTACTAGGCGAGCCTTGTTTCTGACCACTTCCCCTTGTGCATATGATTTGTTCTTGAAGATCCACTTGGTGCCTATTACATTGACATGTTGTAGTCTTGGCACTAGAGTCCAGACATCTAGTCTTTGGAATTGACTTAATTCCTCCTACATTGCCAAGGTCCAGTACTCATCATGCAATGCATCAGACATATTTTTAGGCTCGATATTTGAAACATATCAGACATACCCGGCTAACCTCTTATAGTCTATTCTTGCTGTGTCTCTAGTCATTATTCCTTCATCTTTATCCCCAATAATATTGTCTGGTGGATGATCTTTCTGAATTCTGCTTGAGGGTTCTCGAGTAACTGTTGATGATTCAGACACATTCTTGTATGAGGTATCATCTGTTTCAGGTGAAGCTTCTACTCCGGTTGCAACTGAGATACTGGTGGTGGTTGCAACTGGCAGTGGTTCATCATCTCTGTTGTTAGCATGTGATACTTGTTGTTCTGATGGAGAATCATCCAAAGGACACATTGATTGATTCCATTACTTTTTGAGTACGCTGATTTAGAACTTTGTAACCCTTGTTATTTGTAGAGTAGCCGAGGAAGATGACTTCATCACTTCTTAAGACAAACTTTTTCAATACCTTCGTGTCATTAAGCACAAAACACTTGCTTCCAAAAGTGTGAAAGTAAGCAAGATTTGGCTTTTTACCTTTTTAGAGCTCATAAGGAGTCTTGTGAGTGAACATGTGAAGATATGTTCTGTTGATAGTATAATGTCGTCTGCCCAAAGTTTTGTAGGAAGATTCTTGGATGTGAGCATGACTCTAACCATTTCTTGAATGTGTCTATTCTTCCTTTCAACTACCCCATTTTGTTGAGGTGTAATTAGAACTGAAAATTCCTGATGAATACCCGAAGTTTTGCAAAATTTTTGGAATTTTAGAGTTTTCAAGCTCTTTCCCATGATCGCTCATGATCCTTACAATATGTTCTCCGAGGACTGTCTTCTCATTCATCAGTTTCAAACACAAGTCACTGAAACTTTCAAAAGCATATGATTTTTCTTTTAAGAAGAGAACCCAAGTGAAACGTGAAAATCGTCTACGCATACCAGAATATATCTCTTCCCTAACAAAATGTCACCTGCGTAGGTCCAACCAGGTCGATATGCAAGAGCTCAGGACTGCTGAAGTGTTGCATCTGTCCACTTTGGTTTATGGCTTTCTCTTTTCTGCTTGCCAAGTTGACAGGGTTTGTAGATCTTGATGGCAAAGAGATTGAACTTTGGGTGTCCTCATATTGCTTCTGAGTTTGACAACTTTCTCAGGTGTCTATAGTGGACGTGTCCCAGACATTAATGTCATACTTCAGTGGTGTTTGCTGTTGAGTTGTAACAAGACCTGCTAAGCTGTTGCAACAGGTATAAATTGTTAGACGACCTTTTTCCGATCATGATACATCTCTTTTTACGTCATATACATCACATCTGTTTTTGGTGGAATTTACATAGAAATTTTGATCATATAGCTGGCTAATACTAAGTAAATTTCCATTTAGATCTTCCACATGAAGAACTCCTTCTAAGGCATTCATACCAGGAACATCCAGAGTTCCTTTGTCAATGACTTGACTTCGCACACCATATCTAAAAGTGACATATCCACCTACATGAGATTGATAGTTGACGAGAAGACCCTTATCACTAGTCATATGCTTCGAGCAACCACTGTCAAAGTACCAGTCAGAGGATGACAATGACTTTAGTGATATATATGTTGCATGACATACATCCCTTTTAAGAACCCATCGTTTCTGATGATTGTGTTGATGAAGTCCTTGTTCTTGAGCAACTTTCTGAGTAATCTCATGTTGCATTCGTGCTAGTTCTCGAATCATTTTGAAGCACCTAGGACGTATGTGTCCCTTGATCCCACAGTAGTAGCATGTGGGTCTGAATCTTCTTCTTAGCTGGTGATTAGGCTTGCTTTGTGCTTTCTCAAACTTCGCAGGTTCTGTAGTAGAGGCTTTGGCCTTTGATGAAGCCCAGACCCTTGTGATCTCCATATCTTTTTCCATGCTGCAGTAGATCATCCAGTTTGGCTTTTCCTTTGTTCAACTTACTGATAGTGCTCTCTGCATGCTCCAGCTTACTCTTGCATTCGATCGACTCCTTATTCTTTTCTTCAAGGAGGTGTTCAAGTGCTTGAATGGATGTAATTGTTTCTTCCCACTTTGTGATCATTTCGGCATAATTCCCTTTCATCTCTGCATGAGTGGAGTGATTAGGTAAATCATAATCAGAATCATCAGAATCACTTACATCATATTTTGCTTTTGCAGAGTTGTGTTCATTGGTTGCAACTGCAGGCTAAGATATGGCAGTTGCAACCACACACACAATATTAAAGGCAATGTGTTGATTCACATATTCTCCTTCATTTTCTAACTCCGAGTACCATGTGCTGGTTAGCGATTTCTCATTTCTTCTAAATGGACATTCCGCCTGAAAGTGTCCTAATCCTCTGCATTCCCTACATGTGAGCTTGCTTTTTTCTACTAGCTTTGTTTCGCCTTCTTGAGGATTCGCCTTTCCCACAAGTCTTCATACCATGAAATTTCCGAAACAGTTTATTATACTTTTTGGTTAGCAAAGCAAGGTCATCTTCTTCGTGGGTGACGTCTTTCTCTGGACTGAAATACTGAGATGCTGCTTTTAAGGCTAGTTCTCTGGACTTCTTCTGTTGATTGAGATGCATCTCATAGTTGGTTATAACCCATGAGCTCTTCAAATTCAGTCTTTGAGACCTCCATTCTCTTGAATAGCAGCAACTTTTACGTTATATTTGGCAGGGAGGCTTCTGATTGCGTTTTGGACCAACTTTTTGTTGGAGTACTTCATCCACATTTGTTGAGCTTGGTTGGCTATGTCTTTGAGCTTGGCAATGTACTTAGAACTGTTTCTTCTTCTCTATTCTCAGCGTTTCAAACTGAGATGCTAGCGGCACAATTTTTGATTCACGAACATCTTCGTTACCTTCAAAAAATCTCTCTAGAATCTGTCATGCCTCCTTTGCCACTCTACATGAGGAAATGAGCTTGAGGCGCTCTTGGTTGACGGCTCTGAAGATAATATTCAACCCTTTGGCATTCGTTGACAAGAGTTTCTCCTCATCAGCTATTCAGTCATCTGGATTCTTTGGTTCTCCATCAACTTCAGGTGGTTTTTACCCTTTCTCAATCGCCCTCCATGTTTTGACGTCGATGGACAAAATGTGCCCCTTCATAAGAGCTTTCCAGTACGTATAATTCATATTGATCAGCAGTGGCGGTCTCGTGTTTGAGACACCTTCAGGCTGGTATGATTAGTTTCTCGAGACATTGTGGTTAGTACGAATCTCACTTATCTCTGTAAACAAAACTTCGTAGTGCCCGCTCTGATACCAATTGAAATAACCGAATGCAGTTACAACCGAATACAATGTTGGTTGTAACTGGAAAATAGAAAGTAATGCAAATACTTAATCGTAAAGTATGCAGTAAAATAAATCAAACCAGGACACCAGATGTGTTATCGTAGTTCGGTTCAAGACCTATGTCTGCGGGGCCACGCCTAGATGTAAACTCTACTAGTATGATGAATCGAACTACATGACTCCTTGTTATGACTCCCTCACTGAGCTCCTCCTAGCATACTCTCATACACTCTTATGTGGACATTACATACACGAGATCCCTCTTGTGTGTGAGGCTCCTCCTCACTGGAACACCTAAATCCCATCGGGTTTTACAACTCGATAATGAAGTGAACAGAACAAGTTCATAATACAAAGTAAACTGAATAACTGGTGTACAAGACTCAATTACTTTGACAAATATATAAGCCAATGTAGATTTCACAATCTTAACTAAACTAGCAAGATTTGATCAATCTTCATCTCTAAATAACCATGTTCCTTCATGATTAACATGTGGTGATAAATCTTTTGAATCGTAATCTCCAACCTCTTCATAATCTTCAGTTAACCATCACCGATTGGGATAAGAACAAATCTTCAACTAGTTTGATCTAGAAATCCTATTGTAACCGCTTCGATCCACCGGTTGCAACCGCATATCATTATCCAAATCTCGAACTGTATTGGATTTGGATGACTCATTTACTGATAACGTCAATCGTAACAACGACAATGAAAAATCTAAGTTGTCGATATGATCACGACACTAACAGATAGTTTATTTAATGATGACCAAGTTGATATCATAGCAGATGAAAACCCATACTAAAAAAGAAATATAAACTATATACGTAATATTATAATTATAGAAGTTAATGAGGCATTGAAATTGATGAAAATAGGGAAAGCATGTGGCTTGGATGAAATACTCATAGAGGTTTAAAAATGCTTAAGAAAAAATTGGATAGACTTGGTTAACAAAACTTTTCAACAAGATCTTAAAATCAAAACGAATGTCAATGGATTGGAGAAGAAGCGCGCGTGTACCAATCTTTAAAAACAAAGAAGACATTCAAAGTTGTTCAAATTATCGTGGAATTAAACTTAGTCATACTATGAAACTTTAGGAGAGGATAATTGACAATACAGAGAAAAATATAGAAAAAAGAAAAAAAAAATCTTCATATGATATTATAGATTTAGAAAAAGCTTATGATAAGGTTCATAGAGGTGTTTTTTGGTGGGTTTTAGAAAGAAAAGGAGTGCATGCTAAATACAAAGACACTATTAAGGATATGCATGATGGAGTAGTAACGAGTATAAAGACATTTGGAGGAACTACAAAAAAATTTCTCATTACGATAGGACTACATCAAGGATTGGCTTTAAGCTCACATCTCCACTTTAGTTATGGATGAACTAACTAGTCATATTCAAGATGATATATTATAGTACATGTTATTTGTAGATGATATTGTCTTACTGGACAAAATAAAAGATGGAATGAATAAAAAATTAGAACTTTAGAGGAATACATTAAAATCTAAAGGCTTTAAGTTGAGTATGAAGAAAATCGAATACATGCACTGTGAGTTTAGAAATACTAGACATCGAGATGATGAAGTAGTAAAATTAAGGGAAGTAAAAGTTCTTAAGGTGAACCACATAAGATATCTACGATCAATCATACAAAATTATGGGAATATTGAGAATGATGTCACACATAGAATCCAAGCTGGATGGAAAAAATGGCGGAGTGCAACATGAGTGATTTGTGATCGAAATGTTCCTACTAAGTTAAAAGGAAAATTTTATAAGACCTCAATTAAGCCAGCTATGCTATATGGAAGTGAATGTTGTAAAGTAACAACAATTACATAAAATGAACGTAGTAAAAATTATGATGCTTAAGTGGATGTGTGGTAAAACTCGTAAAGATAAAAAAAAAGAATATAAAAAATCAAAGAGAAGTAGTAGTACCAATTGACACAAAGATTAGAGAAGGGCGGTTGCGGTGGTTTGGTCACCTGCAAAGACGATCTACAAATACCCCACTAGAAAATTTGACGCAATAGAAACTGAAAAAATTCGACAAAGTAATGATAGACCAAAGTTAACTTGGGACGCATTAATTAGGAGGGATTTGAATGGTTTGAAAAGCTCACCGTCAATTGCACTTAATCGAGTACAATGGAAGAGATTGATCCATGTACCGACCCTAATTAATTTGGGATTGAGGCTATGTTGTTGTTGTTGTTGTTAGATGACAAATGATTTTTTTTTTTTTTTTTTTTTTTTTTTTTTTTGTCAATTTTGTTGCATTTATGTTCCTAACACCCAAAAATGGGTACAACAAACTATTACAACGTTGTAACAGATAATATAAATCTTTTAAGCTCAGAACAACATTCCCACGAGGGGAGCAACAACCCCACAAAGGGGGATAACAACCTCCCGAAAGAGGGCAACAACCCTGATAAGGGGGTAACACCCACACATAGGCCAAAAGGCCACTAATCGGCGGCGAAGAACATACCCTAACAAACTACACTAAGCCCTAAAATAACCGAACTAAATACATAAACTAAAATAACTTGTGGAACAACGAAGAGAAGAGAAACCCCAACCAACCAGAGTCGTCACTGTCACGACATATCGGATCCAACAAGAAACATCGTTGAAGAAACACTAGATCCATTCAGCCATGGCTGCGGCCGCTGATCGGAGACGCTCAACCACGACGGATCATGTTGAGGAGGCAGCTGATGCGCCGACGACACTACCCAAAAACCTCATCTCAATCTTTTTTAGCTTTGGCTCGCTAGACTCCATCATCCCCTTCCTCAACACACAAACACAAAAAAGAAGAGAGAGATGAGGAGAAGCATAGAGAAGGCGGGGAGAACTAGTAGAGAGGAAAGAGGAACAAAAATAAAAAAGGGCGGTCAGAGGCCTCGGGGGCCCCCGGCTAACGCTCATGGTTGCTAGAGCAAGCCTCGACGTCGTCGGAGGCCCCAACACAACAGATCTTGTGGGGAAGAAGAAGAAGGCGTGAGGAAACCCTAGGCAGAAACCCTAGGCGCCGCTGTGAAAGGGCTCTAGATAACAAATGATTTCAACACAATTTTTTTGTGCTTTAAAGTGAAAATTATCTTATCACACCAACATCACTTTTAACTAATTAAACATTATAAGTTCTTGATAATCCAAAAAAGTAGATATGATCCTACTTGCATTATCTATGTATAATTTAAACATTTTTTCCCAGTGGGATTGTTGTAGTGATAAAGTTGTTGAGAAGCAGTATCAAATTCTACTATTGTATAATTGATGATGTGCTTTTCAAATCTTTTTATTACATCTTCAAATTGATGATGATGGTGTGCTTTTCAAATCTTTTAAATCCCTTCTAATTAATGAGTCTTAAATTAGCTTTAATTTACTCTTACACCATTCTTCAATTTATAGTGAGTCGAGTTTCTTACGAGTCAATAGGTTGGAGCGTTCGACTGTCTCGTAGGATTGACTGAATCTAAATAAAGAGGGGCTATCAAAATTCACAACTACACTTTAAGATATTTTTTAAAAACTATACATTTTTTTTAAAAAAAAAAAACAGGTAGAAGTAGGCAGAAAGAATCAAAACAAAGTTTTTCTTCTCTCCAAAAGACAGGTAAAAGAAGGCAGAAATCAGAAGATGACACCAGTTATGATTATGAAGACAAAGAGCATTAACTACACTGTGAGGACCAGTGCTTCACTCTGTATGACTGAAGGAATGAGAAAAAAAAAAAAAAAAAACATTCACTAGAGGCAAAATATTCTCTTTCATTCCTGGTATTCTTTTCTGCAAATCAATCAAAGCAGTGGAAATGACTTCACCACATCTATGCATGTTTACACTCAAATAATTCAGTGAACTTCCCAATACTAGTGACACAAATCAAGGGGTGGATGCTAGGGTGACACAGTTGTCGGAGTCCTTTGGACGCATTTTGGAAAGTGTGTATACACATAGCAATGCATAATTCTACGGATCTCAACGATAGTGTAGCAAAAGAAAGTCGACCAATCGTTTTCTGATAAAACATGCAAAATTCATATCCTTGTGAAGCAAGCACACCTTCAAAGAGCAAAGAACCTCCCAAAGGGACTAGAATATATAAACCTATACAGTAGAAAGAGACTCGACTATACTAATTTGATCTACTTTTCAAGGAATAAGTGTGAAATGAGAGATGATCACTAGAACACCCATCGTCGAAGTTCTGCGAATAACTCTCAGGATCATAACTGAACTGAATTGCTCTCCTCTCCCATCTCATGTGTTGCTTCAACTGAGACTTCAATCTCCAAAACAACTGCCTTGGTTTAGGAGAAGAGCCACAACAACACCACTCTAATGACTCTCCTTGATGAACACTAACAGCACTCACCGCGATTCCTCCACGCCTCACTCTCCTCCCCCAGTTCATGATTTTGATCCTTCTCTTCCCTCCCAAGCTTGAAAACCCCATCACCAATTCAACCTTCTCACTCACCTAAAAACTGGGCCTTGCATATAAAGTGCTTCAAAAGTGAAAAAATTGACAACAGAACAGATAACAATTACAAGTATATAATCTAAGTGCACTAGTGAAGCTTATATTGGTTTCCTATTTGTCACAGATAGGCAAGAGGGCATGCACATGTCCCATATTGATCATTCAATGGTGTATAGTCAAAGGTCGGTATCATCCAAGCTGTTTATTCAGAGGGCTTTCAAATTAGTGGAGGACCATCACTAGTGTAAAGGGCATCTGCTATGGTTGGCTTGGCCAGAAGTGTAAACTTGAAACTACCCTTGTGAGAGGATCCTATGAGCATCCATGTAGGACCATATGGGTGGTGAGTTATCATTTTCAAAGCCCCATGCCTACTTTTTTACTTGGTGGACTATGACCTCAACCATGCATCATCAATTATCTTTCTAGGTGATCTCCACCTACAAATTTGGTGTTGGAGAAAGATAATGAACATGTCACCACTTTGTAAGCAAAGATTGTTCATTGTAAACCATAGAAATGAAAAAGTATTAGATTTTGCTCTATGGATAAGACCTGAATTCTAGATATGCTTTGGCACATTGTAATTAGAGCTGGCAAAGTAGTGGCTTTTCCTAGTTGAAAAAAAAAAAAAAAAAAAAAAAAGCAATTTGGCCTTTCCCTTTTTGTATACTAAGTTTATGGCTCTTGGTAAAGGGGCAAATTAAACTGAAATAGAATGGAGTACTGGAAAGTTAAGAGAAAAAATAGATGATGACAATGCTAGCTTCAAAATGTTTCAAGACTAAACAAAGGATATTAGTTTACACAGAAACCTAACCAAACAAATTCGATCACGGCATCAAATTTCTTTAACTAAAAGTTTTTTCTATTTTTGGTTGGAAACGGCTTTTGTATTATATTAGTAAAATATTATATAGCTTACAAAAACAAGAGGGACGGAAGAAAGATGTGTTAAAATTCTCCCATTACGCACAAAGACACGCGTCTGTGAGCTCGTGGATCTCCGCCAGCACCAATATTGTCCCCGACTTAACCACCTTAAACTCTTGGGTGTGGGGTTTTATCTCAAAAGGCCTCGGTACTAGTTAAGGGGGTGATCATTACTTATATACTTCATTATGAAGTTTCATTTAATCGATGTGGGACTATTATTTTGGTTCACACATCTCAACAAGATGAAGGGAAAAATAAAGATCTATAAGAAATTTGAAAAAGGAAATTTAGCGATTTTCACAAAGCTGGCTAAACAAAAGATCTATTAAGAAAGAAGATTTTAGCAATAGCGATTACTTTCAGTATCGATAGCAGAGGACAAATGATGCAAGTAACCAAAGAAAATGACAGAAGGATATGCGCAAAGAAGTGTAAGAAAAGAGAGCTGAGAATATTTGCAAATAATATCCAAGTGCAGTAATTCTTAAGCGTCGTAACTATCATTAGATGAAACCTGTACATGAAAGACGTGGAGGCACCATATCCTTTCAGCAAGTTCACCTGAAAAACAAACAGAAATTACTTTCTTCTCAAACAAATGAATTGTCATTCTTTTTTTTTTTTTTTTTTTTGGTTACAAAAAAAAAGTAGATGATCTTGGAGTTAATTGTCGTTCACTTAAGTAAATGATCTTAAAGTAGGCCAGGATGTCATTATTTTAGTATCGTACAGGGATTCAGTAGAAGGAAAATTGTGGAAACCAATAATATGTACTTCTGCAACGGTTTTAAGGCTTTCCACACTCTCAATTGGTGTTGCTTCCACAAAGAAGAAAAATTTCAAAATATCAATCAATCTTTTTTTCAGTTCCTTGTTTGTATGATTATTGACATACTGATCGTGTTAGACTTATTAGACTTTATGCATGTGAAGTTCCCACCATCCTATTCACACATGGAATTATTAGGCGGTCCGCCTACATGGTTCATGAAGGTAGCCAAAATGAATCAGTCTACTTGCTAGTGTATTCTCCTATTTAATGAAAAATAAGATGACTAGTATATAAAAACACACGTACGCATACATATCCACTTTTTATTACAATTAAGAAGAATAGGGCCCCTCCCTCAAGTATTCATTTGGGACTTATTCTTGCAGAACGCATTAAATTTACCAACCTATGTTTGTCATAAGTATCAAAATTAGTATTCTGTTCATTAAGAAATACAAAACCAAATGCAGGCATGGGTTCAAGCTAAATTTATTTATTTACTTACAGTTGCTGTGATCTGAACCATCTTGAATACAACTGCAGCATCTGTATGACAGAGAAATATAGCAATTAAGCTAGGAAAAGAGGATAAATCAGAGAAAAAGCAATTTAAAGTGACTACTTTATCTACTATAAGAACGAAAAAGAAACCAATAAAAACATAACTATTTGACAAGAAAAAAAAAGGATAATACAAGAAAAATGAATATCTAAGTGCAGAACCTGAGAGAAGAAGAATTGCCTTTAAACTGTTTCTCTATTTCACCAAGATATAGTCTGTACAAGGGTGACCTGGAAAACCCCACTTTACAGCATTATTAATAGAGTGAACCACACAAAGCAAGACCAAATAGAGCTTTATAAGAACATTATGGACAACTTAAAGAAAAGAAGAAATGAACAGACTTTTGGAGCACCAACAATCTTTTCAAGAGGTCCTATATATGTGTTGACAACATCGTATTGTTTGTCAAAATCATATAGCAAAGAATGTATTAATTAAAATCCATTACTATGTGAATCTTGATCAAGGCGCTTTACTTTCATGAAGAACCTTTTGTCAGGGCCCAATTCCTAATGGCCTGTTCGGTTCATAGGATAAGGTAGGATAAGTGGTGGTACTAAATAATACTGGTGTTCGGTTCGAGTATAAAACCGTCCATAGGATTATTTTAACCCACAGGATTGGGATAATTTAAAACCATGAATTCAATGGTATTATTTTATCCAAATCTTGGTGACTTTCAAATGACCAAAATATTCTTATCATAAACACCCAAAACACACATTCATTTACTATTCTCGACTCTCCAACACAAAAAAACCTATGATGTGTGACATTAGTATATCAATGTAGCACTACAATTACCGTCTGCGCGCGAATCAAATCAACAAATCGTTTCCATGATCATGAATCAACACTACCCATCGATGACATATTTAGTACTACTAAATATTTGTTCATACTTCAACCGCATTTATTAATTATATCGCGCGATCCTACGAGACCCACCATTAAATTTTCAATTATCGTTCATACTAAAACAATGGAAAAGTTTTGGAAAGCTCACCATCAATTGAATCGAGCACAATGGAAAAGTTTGATCCATGTAGCAGACCCCAGTTAATTTGGGACTGAGGCTATGTTGTTGTAGTTGTTGTTGTTCATACTAAAACAAATAGACAACACACAACAGATCACAATTATTATAGCCGATGAGTTCATTTTGAATTTTGTTCACTTAATTTGATGGGAAATGTGATGGTTCAAGTTACATTTGGTTTGCTTAATGAATGGATTTATTAGGCTTCTGCTTCTGAATGACTTTGTTTATGTGTCATTGAAGTTGCTTTGATATGTATATTTGGCTTTGTAAGCTTGTGAAGGATGTGGGAATGAGTTTGTAGATATAAAAGGGCACTTTAGTAACTTCACCTATTGAAATCAGGTTTAATTCCACCCTCTATATCCCCAACCGAACAAATCCCTCTATTGGGACTAATACCCAAACCCATGTTATAATCCCAGTGTAAAATAATCCCATGATCTTGGGATTATTTTACATGTGAACCGAACGGGCCATAAATGAATCTCGACCGGCCTAGCCCCTATCCATAACTCGCCAACCAACTCGATCGTTGAGTCACAAACCGAACCAATAAACCTTCTTCCAAGCTAACTCATTTTATTCATGAATCTTTCATTTATTAATCAATGAAATTAGAAAGGTAAATCATAAGCGCAACAGAATAATAATGATTAAAATTTATTCAAGGTTCAACATAAAGGCCAACAATGCCATTCAAAAGTTCTCAACGGAGTAATCCTTCTCCAATTCAATTAATTCAAATCCCAACCTCATGATAATAAATAATAGTAGAAAAACAAGTCTTGACCAATCCCAAACTTGTCACAATACCAATCAAAGACACGATATGCTCCTCTAGACTGCTAGAGCCTTTCCCTTGCATACTGCTTGAGGAACTTGTGGGGAAAAGTAGTTGGGTGACACAAAGGGGTAACATTGCTTAGTAAGTTACCAGTATTATAATTATTCCATATATAATGCAAACTAAAATACTAATGCATGACTTGCAAAAATATTTAACATGACGAAATAGATAATCAAGAAACATAATAACAAGATAAATAATTCATGCAAATGCTAGGCATGCATGAGTTACTGCAACAGAATTTTTCAACCAAAACTAAAGTTCGTGAAGGTGGACCCTACTATAGCCGTAGCGGTGTCAACTCCCCATTCCCAACACTATGGAAGTTTCATTCTATCGCCAAGTCCACATCTCGTTCAATTGAACATAACACCTACCGCTCAAATTTATTGAGAACATTGGATCTTATTCTTATTCTCAATTTATTGGTCAAACTCGAATAGCTTCTACGTTCGACAAGTCTGGGCAACTGCCATATTTTGTTCTTCCTAGCTCGGTCCTACTGTCCCGAACATTCTGGTCGACTAGTAGTCTTCTTGTGCAAGGACTCCTAGCGAGCTCCACTAAGTGAACAACATGTTGTGCCTAACAATGCACCTCAGTTTACCCAATGACCTAGCTACATGATTTACCTAACCGTATAACTAATAAAAGGTAAACAACAATAATAAAGATAACTTAATTCTAACTTACCTGGTACGCTAATTTCCAAATTCCTAGTTGGCACTCACAAGCATACTCCGAAGTCGCGTGAATCTAAATAAATTAGATGTTGATTAATTACACAAGTTAACTTGAATTTTGGAAATTAAATTCAGTACCAAAAACCCTTTGAAAACCCCGAGCTATACGTTTAAAGTACACCGAAATGTCTCCTTGACATTCGTGCTTGAAAATTAAATTTTATTTATTTCATCTCTGATTTTATTTCTCTTTATTTTTTATTTTATATCATATATATACATATATATATATATATATATATATATATATATATATTTCTTTTTTTCTTTTTTTTACTATTATCTTTTTTAAAAATATATTTAAATAAATACTAACAATAAATAAAATATAAAAAATAAAGTGGGTTTGGGCAACTGGGTCGATCCAGACCCCGCTGCCCTGCTGGACAACCCGAGGGGGACCCGAGGAGGGAGCGCACACTCATTCGTGTGCTTCAGTTCCCCCATCCTTGATTTAAAGATATACTCAATCAAAACTCACTGTTGGGCCTTAATGGTCCAACTTATTAGTTTCTGAGCTTGGTTAAACCAGGCCTAGCCTGGGTGGGGAAGCGCACAAGGTCTCATGCGCTCCCCTCCCCTTCCTCCTAAGAAAACATTAAACCTTCTCATAATCAAGTTGGGACTTATTTCGAAAGAGTTTAAATATGTTTTTAAACCAATGTAAATCGAATTACATCTCAATTGAAAGATTTACTTGATTTAGATCGACTTGAACATAATGAAGACTTTATTTGATTGAAATCTAATACCATAGAATCGGTTGAACACCGACTTGTATCACAAATCTTGATTTAAAGATATACTCAATCAAAACTCCTAATTGATATAAAATTAGTGATTTACGTCCCTTTTAAATCAACAAAAGAATTGATCAACTTTGAAAAAATTGCATTAAAAGGCATTACCTAAAATCAACGCAAGGATCGTCAACTCCACATTTCACTTTTCCTCTCTCTCTCTCTCTCTCTCTCTCTCTCTCTCTCTCTCTCTCTCTCTCTCTCTCTCTCGGTTTTGTATGGATTCTTTCCCACCCACGTTTTCTTTTAATTTGGTAATGGAATCAAATTAGATCCTTCAAATTCCTCCAACTTCCTAATTTAGTTGTAATGCCCATTTTATCACTTTTCTAATCTAACTTAAAAAGTTAAAAGGTACACGCACGTGGGTTTTCTCAAACCCTAGCCACCACATTAAGATGAGTTAAGTTAGGGTTTAAATCAAACATAACACACATTTAGACTATAGGTGGTTTTATTTAAATTAGGTTCATCACAATAGTAGATAAGGGAAAGGCTCCAGCTGTCTAGATAAGCATATCGTGTCTTTGATTGGTATTGTGACAAGTTTTTGGATTGGTCAAGACTTGTTTTTCTACTATTATTTATTATCATGGGGTTGGGATTTGAATAAATTGAATTGGAGAAGGATTACTCCAGTTGAGAACTTTTGAATGGCATTGTTGGCCTTTAAGTTGAACCTTGAATAAATTTTAATCATTATTATTCCTCTGCAGTTATGATTTACCTTTCTAATTTCATGGATTAATAAATGAAAGATTAATGAATAAAATGACTTAGCTTGGAAGAAGGCTTATTGGTTCGATTCGTGACTCAACGACCGAGTTGGTTGGCGAGTTAAGGACGGGGCTAGATCGGTCGGGATTCATTTAGGATTTGGGTCCTGACAACATGGTATCATAGCGGAGTTAGAATATAAATTGAGAAGAAAAAAAAAAAAAAAAAAACATAAGATACCAACACATTGGTACCAAAGCCTAGGTTTAGTGCCTAGGGAAGAACATGAAGCTGAGAAAAATTTAAAATACCAACAACATCGGTACCCGAGCATAGGAAAGAACATGAATTAAAGAAAAAGTTAAGTCTAGGGAAAGGATATAAAATTAATCAATAACTTAAAATTGGAGAAGGGTTTAAGCTAAAAACCTTATTATATGTTATTTATTGAGTTTATATATTATATCGAGATAGATATAGAAACCCAAGTTACTCACTTTCTCTAAACTTTGTTTCCTGTCCAGCTTGAAATGGCAGACGAAGGGAACCGAGATGAGTTATTCAATTTGTTGGCTCTAGAGAGAGAGAGAGAGAGAGAGAGAAGGGAATTAATTGAAACCATGATCGTTGGTCTAGAGGAAAACCTTAATCTCTAGAGATATTGCAAGCGCATGTCGCCCAATACAATGCCGACGGGGGCAATTGTGGCACCGGCCAGTTAGGCAGAGGTTGAAGATGAGTCAATCAACCAACACGAGGCATCTCCAGTTATACCAACACTTCTTGTGGTTCCAGTGGCACCAGTACCACCAATGGCCACAACCCTAACAGTTACGTCAGAGGAACCAGCTGATAAGTAGTGGAACACCACCCCAACAGTTGAAGATTACGAGTCGAAGTTCACTGAACTGACAGATTTTGCTCCTAAGATGATGATGTTTGAGAAGGGCAAGATCAAACGTTTTGTAGGAGGTTTTAGGTCAGAAATCTGAGGTAAAATGACAGCTATTGTGCATGAGACAAATGAAAGGGCAGTTGCCAGTGCACTTCACTATGAAGCTGCTATGATTACGGAAGGAAAGATTAAGGTCGCTACTACACTACAACCGATGTAGAATCTGGGTCAAAGTAGTAGTTATGGTGGTTTCTTTAAGAGGCCACAAGACAAGAAGTGCATAATTGACGGCTATCAAAGTCTTATAGCGTCCGGTGGGACATTACAACATCCAGCAGCATCAGGCACTATGTTGACAACCACTGGTAGCGATATCATGAGAGATTTTGTGAAGTCTTCTAATGCACCACAGTCAGGTGATCAAGGAAAGATTCAGTCGGGTCAGATGTCGGGGAGTACGTTGCAGTTGCCTCAGCAGAGGCAACCAGGGTTCAAGACGCATATTACGTGCTTTCAGTGTAGGAAGTATGGTCATTACAAGAACCAGTGTCCAAGTGCTCCCGATCTGTCGGCAGGGTAACTCGGTCGGTCAGTGGACAGATAACAAATGCAGCTGAACCAGACCCAAAATCAACCTGCCAACTTGTTGCAGGTATTATTAATATTTGACGTAGAGATATGTTTACATTGATAGACTCAGGATCCACCATTTCATTCATAGCGGGTTGCATCGTAAACAAGTGAAGGTTAAAATCGGTCAGGGATAGCACATTGTTTGTCTCGTACACCGTCGCGAGTGAGAAGATAGACCCTAATTTTATTTGTCAGAGTTGTGTGGTCAAGATTGACGTACACGATCTTCCCACATACCTAAGTCTAGAGCTCCTCAACTTGTTCTAAACCGAGGTATGGTTTACTTTTAAATTTTGTGGATGAAATTTCTTAAGTTGGGGAGGTTGCGACGACCCTAATTTAAATAAAAACCACCTATAGTCTAAATGTGTGTTATGTTCGATTTAAACCCTAACTTAACTCATCTTAATGTGGCGGCTAGGGTTTGAGAAAACCCACGTATGTGTAACCTTTAAGTTAGATAAGGAAAGTGATAAAGTAGACATTACAACTAAATTAAGAAGTTGGAGGATTTTAAGGATCTAAATTGATTTCACTACCAAATTAAAAGAAAACGTGGGTGGGAAAGAATCCACACAAAACCGAGAGAGAGAGAAAGAGGGAACACATAGGAGGGGGAGAGCCAAGAGGGAGGAAAAGTGAAGTGTGGAGTTGACGATCCTTGGGTTGATTTAAGGTAATGCCTTTTAATGCAATTTTTCAAAGTTGATCTATTCTTTTATTCATTTAAAAGGGACGTAAATCACTAATTTTATATCAATTTGGGAGTTTTGATTGAGTATATCTTTAAATCAAGATTTGTGATACAAGTCGGTGTTCAACCGATTCTATGGTATTAGATTTCAATCAAATAAAGTCTTCAATATGTTAAATCAAGTAAATCTTTCAATTGAGGTGTAATTCGATTTACATTGGTTTTAAAGCATATTTGAACGCTTTCAAAATAAATCTCAACTTGATTGTGAGAAGGTTTAATGTTTTCTTTAAAAAAAAAAAAAAAAAAGGGAACGAGCTGCGCAAGGCACAGTTCATGGAGGAGGGGGAGTGGAGCGCACGAGACCGTGTGCACTCCTCCACCCAGGTTGGGCCTGGTTAACCAGGCCTAATAATTACTTATTTGGGCCATTAAGGCCCAACAGGAGGGTGAACGATAGTGCATGAATGCGCGTGCGCTCCTTACTTGGGTCCCCTTGGGTTGTCCAGTAGGGTAACTGGGTCTGGATCGACCCGGCTGCCCAAACCCATTTTACTTTTTATTTTTTTATTATTAATATTTATTTAAATATTTTTAAAAAAGATAATATTAAAAAAAGAAAAACAGAAATATACATATATATATATATATATATATATGTATATGTATAATATAAAATAAAATAAATATAATCAAAGATGAAATAAATAAAATTTAATTTTCAAGCACGAATGTCAAGGAGACATTTCGGTGAACTTTAAATGTATAGCTCGGGGTTTTCAAATGGTTTTCGGAACTGAATTTAATTTTCCGAAAAATTCAAGTTAACTTGTGTAATTAATCAACATCTAATTTATTTAGATTTACGGGACTTCGGAGTACGCTCGTGAGTGCCAACTAGGAATTTGAAAATTAGTGTACTAGGTAAGTTGGGATTAAGTTATCTTTATTATAGTTGTTTACCTTTTACTAGTTATATGGTTAGGTAAATCATGTAGATAGGTCATGTCAGGCACGACACGTTGTTCTCTTAGTGGAGATCGCTAGGAGTCCATGCACCAGAAGACTACTAGTCCGACCAGAATGCTCGGGACAGCAGGGACCGAGCTAGGAAGAACAAAATAGGGCCATTGCCCAGACTTGTCGAAAGGAGAAGCTATCCGGGTTCGACCAACAAATTGAGAATACGAATAAGATCCAATGTTCTCAATAAATTTGAGTAGTAGGTGTTATGTCCAGTTGGACGAGATGTGGACTTGGTGATAGAATGAAACTTTCGTAGTGTTGGGAATGGAGAGTTGACACCGCTACGTCCATAGTAGGGTCAACCTTCACGATCTTCAGTTTTGGTTGAAAAATTCAGTTGTAGTAACTCATGCATGCCTAGCATTTGCACATATTGATTTGCATGAATTATTTTATCTTTTTATTATGTTTCTTGATTATCTCTTTCGTCATGTTAAATATTTTTGCAGGTCATGCATTAGTATTTTAGTTTGCATTATATTTATGGAATAATTATAATACTGGTAACTTAACCAAACTTACTGAGCATTGTTGCCCCTTTGTGCTCACCCAACTACTTTTCCCCGAACAGGTTCCTTGTCTGCAGTAGACAAGGGAAAGGCTCCAACGGTCTAGAGGAGCATATCGTCTTTGATTGGTATTGTGACAAGTTTCGTATTGGTCAAGACTTGTTTTTCTAATATTATTTATTATCATGGGGTTGAGATTTGAATAAATTGAATTCGAGAAGGATTACTCTAGTTGAGAACTTTTGAATGGCATTGTTGGCCTTTATGTTGAACCTTGAATAAATTTTAATCATTATTATTCCGCAGCAGTTATGATTTACCTTTCTAATTTCATTGATTAATAAATGAAAGATTCATGAATAAAATGAGTTAGCCTGGAAGAAGGCTTACTGGTTCGGTTCGTGACACAACGACCGAGTTGGTTGGCGAGTTATGTATCAGGCTAGGCCGGTCGGGATTCATTTAGGAATTGGGTCCTGACACCTTTAGTTGCTTATTTGACTTCAAATAAGCTTTGAACAAGTTACGGTCCAAATTTATTTAAGAAGATCAATATGACTACGGTTGCTTCACTGATACCACTTCTTTCATACATTCATAACGCCCTCCTCCTTTTGCTTTCTAAATAAATTGCAAGAGCATGTAAACTGATGCAACTATTTACTGCAACTTAACTTGTCCAAATTATTGAAAGGCAATCCAATAGGAATTCTGAGGTTTCACATAAATGAACCACATAAGCCACATGGTGAAATTCACAAACGAATTCTATCAGCATAAAAAATAGAGTACTATGTATCATACCGGGAACGAATTGCACTAGCAGCAAGAACTGGTGATAATTTCCAAAACTGGTGAACTTTATCAGACAACAGCATTGTTAAGTATTCAAGAATGTCATTTTCCTACATCGCAAAATCAAAACTTTAGGCAGCTAGTAAGCGAACACCAGTATGCATTGAGAAAAAAAGTATAGGGAGAGAGTTTTTTCTTTTTTTTTTTATGGTAAGGAAGGAGAAAGTTATGAGTAACAGAATGCTTAAATGTATATTGCCATAATGCTTTAGAAGGCCCTTACAAGCAAACGTTATATGAAAAATCCCTTCAAACGGATCAGTTTATGAGCACATGGGCAAACATGATTGACAAGATATCCCTCCATTAATCAATATCTCAAACAGAGAAACAGTTTCTACATTCTTTTACTAATTCTTGCAAGATATGGAGGGGGCTGAGTCTCCTTCCCATTTGTGGCAATTATCAAATTAATCAGTCACTGCATTGAAATCTCAATGCCAATGGACTGAAGCAAAGAAAATATTAGGCTAGTAAGATGTCCAGGGGGACCATAGCATGGGAAGAAACTAAATTGAAACCGCAGAATAAAGCTGTTATTGAGTCCTTGACATCCAAACTTTAGAAAATATGGAAGCACGGTCAGGTCAAGGCCTACTAAGCTAGAGTAACAAACTAATGGGGCACTTGCACATGAATTAGAATTCAATTTGCTTATTTGAACATGAGATAAAAAGAAAAAGCACAATAAAGTACCTTTGTATTTATTGCTTCCTTCATAGATTGCAGGTGATGAGATCTTCCCAGTAAGAAACTGTACAGTTCATCATATTGCTTTGAGATCGGATGGACATTGTAAGAAACTGAAGTGAAATGTTCCACTGTGTGACTCCATCTGTCTTGGATACAACCTAACATAGAGAGCTCCTGCAGCAAATTGTACACAAAAGAACTCATTAAAGGTTAATAAAGAGAAAAAAAAGACTTTTCAGCAAGGTCATTGAACTGATAATGATTCTTCAGAAGCACATGAGATGAAGAGCAATATTCAATTATTTACAACAACCATGAATTTCCCTTTTTCGTCAATCAAGCATTTCACCTTTGATATTTGGATGATAAGAAGGCGATAAACACTTTTTTTAGGAGATTTCATGAAGAGTACTTAGGAAATAAAACTTTGTAGAATATATTTAAAAATACTAAGAAAGAAAATAGATGAATAGGACAGACTTTTAGAAGGAGACCAGACTATTACTTTCAAGTTGTTAGTTGAGAATGATCAGCAGGAAGCTAATGGCTTTACATATCATCTTTTATATGACGAAATTTCCAAGTTAGGCTTCAAAGGCCTCGTGCTAGGATTCACGCTCCATTATCTTGATGAAGGCACATTCATGGAAGAACCTATATGACAATTGCCAGAAATGAACAGAGAGGTATTAATGGTCAAGTAATCCTTTCCTACACCTAACCATGTATTCAATAACAGAAGACACGAACATCTTCTATGAAAAGAAAATAACCCAGTTATGTGTGTGTAGCCTTTTGAACCCACTAATGCCCATTTCACGATTAACAAGTTTTCGAGATCATAGAGTTCTCCTCCTCTCCATGCATGTGCTTACTTCATATGCTACAATAACATTTCTAGTTGAGAATTTAGCCATCAACAGCAATTTCACCAAATATAAATGATAACCTATATATTTTGTTATAGTGTTTGTGAGCCATGTACTGAAATTGGCACTGCATAACATGCACAGGTCACTGACATTGGCAGGCCACTGACTTTGGTAAAAGTTAATCATAAATGTGAATCAAGATCTCCATGGATCACCCTGAGAAAACAACTTTAAATACATAGAAGAACACCGCAAACACCAAAGTGCAAGATATACAGATCACTTCAGATAAAATTGGATCTCTACAAAGTAACATAATTTTTTTAATTGAATCCACAAAGTATCATAATATGGAAAAAAAAAAAAAAAAAAAAAAAAAGTTTAACCGACTTACTAAAGTTTCAATCAATTCATCGTCACTGAATCCAGCTGAAACTCTCAATCTTTCAAGCACTTGCATCCACTGAACCTTAGGGGCAGAAAATATCAACCTGGCACCCGAAACCAGTCTGACTGTCCTCTTGTCGAGCAAATATGAAAGGTTCTTTGACTTCCACTGGCTCCATACATCAAATTTAGTGAGCATCTCTTCTTTCCTGGCAGCAAGAGTTAGCAATTCAACCATTAAACGCTTGCTAATAGTACATAAATACTGTAAATTCCTTGAATACTTGTAATATAAAATTGAACCCAGCCAGAAAGATCAGTGTATGTTTAACAATTAGTTGTGCAGAAATTAAAAAATTGAACCAAACCTTGCCCAACAAAAAGTTGAACCAACAAATTTCAGGTGGGCTAAGAGAATGAATCTTCTTGCCTAGATAGTTGCAGAAACTATGTCACAATTAAATCCATTAAGGTTACACAATCAAAGCAAGAGGTATATTTCAAATCTGATTTATCAGATGGTAACAATGGACCAATTTTAAATAGACGTGCACTTGCCCAGCTGTATGACATCCAGCAGAGTAAGAACATACAAATATAGTAATATCATTTTATTACAGAAAGCTTGAGATGTTATGGCAATTGTGATCAGATGATGATTTGGCATGTTTTGCTGCTAATTGAGACATCATTCAATAATTACTTCAACCAATATCCATATGATTCATGATGAAGCTAATGTCTATGGATAATTCGTCAGCAAGGATCTAGTTATATTATATCATGTTTCAACACTTTCATATTCTCACATAACAACAACAACAACAACAACAACAGCCTCAGTCCCAAATTAACTGGGGTTGGCTACATGGATCAAACTTTTCCATTGTGCTCGATTAAGTGCAATTGATGGTGAGCTTTCCAAACCATTCAAATCCCTCCTAATTAATGCATCCCATGTTAACTTTGGTCTGCCCCTACCTCGTCGAATTTCTACAGTTTCTATTGAGTCATATTCTCAATGAAAAAAAAAAAAAAAAAAAAACACTACTGTTCAGATTTGCAAGCATACCTTTGAAATCAATAATAACAGCATCGAAAATTTGGTCTACCTAAAGCGACAAATAAAAGTATAATACACTGAACAAAGGCCTGTTTGGTAAAAATAAGACGAGTATATTGAATGTAGAACAACAAATTAACTGATGAACAGTGAGGTGCTCATATAACATAATGTGTGATGACAAAGATCATTTTATTGTACCATATCAAGAATAATAAAAGGGAAATATAACAGAAATAGGGAAGAAAAAGTTGCAATCCAAATAAGTACTGAACAGGAGCAGAATCACTATCCCTGTCAGAATAATTTCAGGCAACCGGGTGATGTCGAAGAGAAGGTGATCAAGTTTGCAAGCAAATACTTGAATCACTTCCCTTTCATCGTATTCTTATCCTCTATATGGTAGGTATTTAAATGAAGCTGCATAGATGAAAAAGTTAAATTTTTCATGGCTCAATTCAGGACAGGAAAGACAAAGTGACGGTAAATAAGTATCTTACACTGGAGATACGCCGTGTTTACTTTTAAAATCATTTGAATAAATATGTGAAGCTTTCTTTGACAGAATATCCAAAAACTTCTCTACTGATAATAGACACGAAACATTATTCTGCCTCTTAAGAAGTTCTTGAATTGCAAACTGAGAATGGCAACCACCAGCATATTCTCCATCTCCACCCTTGACATTTTCCAATGTCAACTTCTCAAGGTAAGCACACAGGTAATTTTCCTCCACTCTTTGAAGATCTTCAAGGTCCATTTCGACAATTGCTGTCAAAAGCGCGGTGAGATGTGCATCCCCGAGCGGCAAGGTATGAATTAGATGCCTCAAGATAAAATCTCTGGCTTTTGCAAGAGTTGAAGACGATAGGTGCACAATACCCTGCATTCCGAAACACCATCTCAGTCCCCGTACGCTAAGTTTTAACATAAGTGACCAGCTTTCTTCACCATTAATGGCAAAGCCATAATGTAATTAAAATACGTCCATGAACCTGAGGAAAGTAAGGATCTGATCTCATTTCGAGTAAAGCAGCTTCAAGTTCCACAACTGAATCCGTGTAATCATCTGCATATTCTGCACTGTTTAGGCGCGTTAACACCTATACATTGTACAAACACCACCACCAACACCTCAATCCCAAATTAGTAGGAATCATCAACATAAATCAAACGCTTCCACTCCACTCAATTTTATGCAATAGTTCATAAAAATAAGACTAACTTTTCCATTTAAGATAATTAAAAAGTTAACTCAAATCACTGATCTACCAATATATACTCAATCCCAAAACAGATTATTTACCTAACTAGGAAAAATGAGGGTATCAAAATTACAGAAGCCCAAATGATGAACATGTTCCCCAAATCAATGAATTGAAGAAAATCGATCTGTAACCATCTGCAGATTCCGCACCGTTTAGGCGCCTTAATACCTTAAGGTCGTAAGACAAGTGAACAACACCAACAAAGCCTCAATCCTAAATTAGTTGTAATTTTTATTTTATTTTTTCATAAGAAAAGAAACCAACTTATCAACCCCTCAAAGTTGCCCCCAACGAGACTCGAACACTCAACCTCTAGCATAAGTAACAACATACCAAATGATTGAGCTACCACTTGGTTGGAGGTCGACTACAGAAATCAAACACTTCTACTCCGCTCGATTTAATGCAGTAGTTCATAAAAATAAAACTAACTTTTCCATTAAATTCACAAACTCCTAAGACATAATATTTACAAAATTAGGACAAATAAAGAAGTCAAAATCACATAACCCAAATCAGGAACATTTTCCCCCAAATCAAGGAACTGAAAAACAATGATTTGCAATGATTTGCAAACAATTTACAAAACCCAAACCTGAATTCTAACAATAAATCAATCTATGTTGACAAAATAGCCTAGAAAAAGACAATGAAGAGATGCAGAACTCACATTTTCAAAGAAGAGGCCCCATTGAAGGGCTTTTTTGATGTTCTGCGGATCCCAGATCGCAGGAAGGCCAGATGATTGATACCCAGATGTTAAAATCATGATATCTACAAACCCTTTAACCAGATTCACTAGATCTTCAAGAGAGATATCTGGGTAAGACCAACCCATCTCCTCCACCTTGGCTGGAACCTCTATGAACTGCTTCCCGCCTTAATAAGGGCGGAAAGAAAAGGAGGGCCGCTATGTGCATCCCGCCAATTTACAAAGGCACCCATTTTTATTTTTTTTTTGTGTATTCTCTTCTCTAAATTTGACTTTGATGTAAAAGACAATATTGCCCCTTCATATAAACTCTCAACAATCCCACACCACACTTTTGAACCATTTTTGGGCACCCCACCTTCTTTGTTGGCGAGCGTTTAGCGATTATTGCGCTTTCACACCATCCGATAGCGAGGTACCACTCGATTAACACCATATAAAGGTTCAAATCAACTGTTTTTTGTGTTGGAAATAGTGACGTTGATGATTTGATTTTTCATTGTAAGGTTTCAAATATTTGACCATTTCGAATTTGTTTTCAACGTACAATGGATGAATCTACCGCAATGGTGCAAGAGGAGGTACAGGAAGAGGTATTTGTTGCTGTTTTTTTTGTGTTTTTTTCTTTTTCTTTTTTCGTTTTTTTCATTGGTGTGTTCGGTCTCGATTGTTTCGGCCTCACAGGACCGAGACATCAAATAAGGTCCGGATACCCAACAACCGACACTTTCTGTTAGGTCATGGCCCTGTACTACCGAGACAATGGTTTTTAGGTTTTTTTCGTGAATCTGTTGTGTATTGGTGTTGAGTACTTATGGTTCAATGTTTGTGTCGCAATTAATGCCGATTTCGACATTATTTCAAAACTACAAGGATGCTTTCACTCCTTGTAGGTCATTCCCATCGAGAGAATCAGCTATTTCATGGCTTCAAATGATTGGTCATGCAAAAAAGCTTGTGTTAGTAACGAAGCACTCTGATGGCGGAGGGATTAAGCGCGGGGAAGGTCAAACTTGCATGTGAAAGTGTGGTACATTTAGAGGAATGTCACAAAGAGTAGGAAAGCCAAAGGCTGCAAAACTTGCTTTGACACCAAGAACTGAAGAGGAAGAGGAAACTACTAGGACTCAAACTGGTACAAAGAAATGTGGGTGCCATTTCCTTATTAACATCAAGGAAAATGCGGATTCTTTGTGGTACGTCACTGTGGTGTGTGGGAGGCACAATCACGACTCTGCAAAAAACTTGGATGGCCACTCATTTAAAGGAAGATTGGATACGGGTGAGCAGGTGGTTGTGGTGCAGATGACTAAGGGGAATGTGAAGCAAGAGATATCCTCAACATGTTGAAGCAAAGGGACGAAAATAATGTTTCGACTATTCAGACAATATATAATGCACGACAAAAATTCCGAATTGAGGATGCGGGTGGGAGGAGTCAAATGCAACAACTATTGCACATATTGGAGAAGAATAAGTGGATGTCGTGGCATAAGAAGCATCCCGATACGAATGTCGTCACTCATTTATTTTGGTCACATCCCGATTCAATCAAGTTGCTACGGTGTTTCCCGTCGGTTCTTTTAATGGATTGCACTTACAAAACAAATAGGTATCGGATACCGTTATTGAAGATTGTTGGCATCACTTCGACGCATTTGACGTTCTCAATTGGGTTTGCTTTCATATCATCGTAGACTCATGCAAATTATGTTTGGGCACTTGAAAACTTCAGATCCATATTGGACGAGTGGCCTAAACCTGATGTATTTGTTACAGATAAGGAGTTAGGCCTTATTAGTGCTATCGAAGAGGTATTTCCATCATCGTCTCACCTTCTTTGCTCTTGGCACATCAACAAGTAGTATTGGTCAAAACTAAGAATATGTTTGGAGATAACAAAGGCTTCGCTCGTTGCATGGATAGGTGGACGAGCGTGTTGTATGCTAAGTCGGATGCCTTATTTGAACTTAGGATGAATGACTTGCGTTGTAAGTTCGGTCATGTGAAGGGTCTTACTGATTACTTGGATAACACATGGGTGAGGATCTACAAGGAGAAATTTGTCTTAGGCATGGACATATCGAATTATGCACTTTGGGGAAACAACGACGCAAAGGGTTGAGTCTGCGCATTCACTCTGAAGCTACATCTTGCAACAATGATCGGACAAATTTTGAGACCTTGTGGAGTGTGGTTAATGGTCTTCTTAGGATCCAACATAACAACATCAAGGCATCATTTGAGCTAAGTTTGAATGTGGTGCAACATAAATATGTCGACACTTTGTATCGCCGATTACGTAGATATGTCTCCCAAAGTGCGCTTATGTAACGACCCAAAATCTCTAACGTGTTTAATTCCATAAACAGGATCAACGACCGTATTGCGGGACCAGCACAGTGATATGTTCATTGACCAGAGGTAAGGCCGATGTATATTTTATATTTGTTGTGGTATATGCCTATTGTATTGTATATGTGTAGACTATTAAGTCAATTTATACGGGTATATAGGTATCGAGACGAGTGGGGACATACCTCGAGTTGCGTGTCGATGTAGGACCGATGTAGCGGCTTATGGGGTAAGCTTAATTAATTTGAGTTAAATATGAATTTATAAGTAGCTTTAATGTGGTCACATGTGAATAAACATTAAGTGCCTAAGTTAATGAAATAAAACGATAATCACATGATGTGCATCGAGACACGTGTTGCCAAATCAAGAGGTCGAGTGAGTCAACTATTGGAGTCATTCAATCATGACTGGAGGGACAAGTGTGTCAAGGTGGTCCATTAGTTGAGCCTCGAGATATGTGTGCACGCATGAATCAAGGGCTAAAGTTTAAACATATCTATATAGTTAAATGAGCCTTATAAGTCAACAATTCTCATTTCTTATCTCCATCAAAATCGTTGGCAAGAAAGAGAAGAGATGGAAAAGAGATTTCTGGAGTAACTTGGTGGAGGAGAGGAGAGATTCATTGAAGCTTTGGTGAAGAAGAAGAAGTTCTTCAAGCTAGGTAATTTCTCCATTCCATTAACTTTGTGAATTCATGAATTTGATTTTAATAGTTGTTGTTTTACGTTGGGTTTGATGTTAGGGACCTCTTGTAATGTGTATGAGGTTCCCTAAGGCGTTAACAAGGCCTATATGTAGCAAAAACCCAGAATTCGAAATGCAGAATTATGGGTTCTTCTACACATAGCATGTTAGGTAGATAATCTAGCGCGCTAGATATGTGAAGTAGCGCGTTAACGTTCAAATTAGCGCGCTAATACCGAAAACTAGCACGCTAATCTTGATTAGCGCACTAGAGATTTAAGATAGCGTGTTAATTGCCCCTGACAGAACAAAAATCAGCATTTTCCAAAAATGGTTTAAACACTATAAAAGGGTTTAGAACTCTAAGTAATGGTCCAAGCTCACTCTAAAACCTATCAAACAACTCCAGGGAACTAAGGGGAGATCTCGGGAGTTTGAGAACGCATTTCGGAGTGTCGAGAGATCGGATAGGCTATGACAAGCGTTGTGAATTGTAAGTAAAGCTATGAGAATTCTATATTTCATTTCATTCACTCTTATTATTTATAGTCTATTTGTAGACATTGTTATTCGCAATCTCACATCATGTTGTTCTTGTTTCTATTCATGTTTGAATATTGTTGACATGATGCCTTGTGAAGTGTTTCATTGATTCCAATTTCTACTCATAATGATATTCTTGATTGATAGTTGGTCAAAGCATGCTATTGAGATAAGTTGGAATGAATTAGACTTGTATTCTATTTCCTTTAACTAGTTTTGAAATCTTAAAGAATTAGAATTATCGATCTTTGAAAACTAAAGTAGGGATTATCTAGTGTCCATTGCACAAGAGATGCGCGGTTCACGGGGACATGGGTCTGCTTGAGGTTCCCGGCACTCACTCACTTTACACTTGCGACACACGAGGCATGAGACTCGGGGTGGTCGGCAAGAATGAGATAGATGATGTATACGCGTAGAGCGCAACTCGGAATTGGTATGGAATATGTTGAGCACACTCCATATAATAGTGGGAATGGTTAGGTGATAGTTCTCACCGCCAAATGGACGTAGATCATCTTGACTTAGCTGTGTCGATCTATACATTTTTAATTGTGGTATTTACTTGCATTAATTAATTCAGCAATTCTTTCGCTACTTTATGCTTTTAAATATCATTCTTATATTTTGAAAATGTGGCATATAATTCTCCGATTATTACTTAAATATCATTATACTCACCGTCTAGTTTGTGACGGTGGGTGTAGAGTAATCTGTCAAGCGACAGACAGGACCGGGGAAGGAGAAAATCGACGACTTTCTATGAGCATTTTGGCGATTCTCCTATCTCATTTTTGTATGACTCGACTTTTGTTGTATTATTACCGTTTTTATATTTTACTTGTACATTTTGGGTTGTATAGTGGGTAGAGTGCATAGTTCCCCATTTTTTAGACTCATATATCATATTGTATTATTACCTTTATGATATATACACGCATGTTGTAACGGCCTGAGTTTAATTCACCGTTATAAATTATGTGGGTGCGAGACGTGGTTGACAGATTCGAGACGCTCATGGGACCATGACTAGGCTAGTGCATGCACAGAGCTAGGTAAATAGTTATTTTATGTGCTGCTTTGTTTAATTTGCGATGTTTATATTGAAATAGAGTAAACAAAATCGCAATGTGTGTACTTATATTACATTTGACGTGCGAGATTGTGTGTTAAGTATTCGCCTCGATATGCATGCCGAAGTAGGTACCCGATAGTCTAAAAGACTAAATAATAGGCTGGGGGAAATAATACACACATAAAATGAATAAAATAGGTTAAATAATAATATGTAATGGATATGTGGTGGTTAAGGACATGGTAGTACGCGTATGTCGTGGTTCGGGACGCGAAATCGAGCGTCGGAACACCAGAAATGTTTCTTTTTGGGTTAAATACAAGAGCGAGTGTACCATTGGTGTCACAATTGGAGTCATTAGAAGGTGAATAATGGAGCAATTGGTGCTCATTGGATTGCCTTGAGATGCACATGTGAGAAGAGATGTCATTTGACTATAAAAAGTCAATAGGACTTTCATTTTCCACCACATTTTCTCTCTCTTATCTTCACATCCGAGAATTGAAGAGAAGAAACAAGGGTTTGGAGATCCAAACTTGGTGATTTGAGGAGCTTAGATTGGGGGAAATCATCATGCAAAGTGAGAATCACAAACACCACAACTTTCTTTATCTTTTGATCTCAATTTTTGAGGTGTTGGTGTGAATCCAATAGGGATTGTTTAATGGTTGTTGAGTTGTTGTTTTGGTAGGTTTTAAGTGCTATGAAGTTTAGTGGTTGTTGTTGATCTTGGTGGGGTAGTTAGAAACCCAGAATTTTCAGCAAGTCTATAACGCGATTAGCGCGTTAATGATGTCATCTAGCGCACTAGATGACAATTAGTGCGCTAGGCAAAAAGATAGCGCGCTAATGTTCTTCCTGACGGAGAACTTATAACTACATGGGAATCTAGCGCGCTAATTCTCAGACCCAGCGCTTGATATTGCAGTTTTGACATTATTTTTGCTAAGTGACATAAAACGCATCCAATTGACTAAAAATCAATTATAAATGGAAATAGACCATTTCGGGCAGTAATTTGGATATTTGGGACTAGACGGAGCCGGACCGGGGTTATTTACGGGACACAGAGTGCGGTTTGAGGTGTGTAGTATCACAACTGAAATTTCTTGAGCAGTACTTTATTTTTCTTTTTTGAATTCATATTTTGTCTTTCAATACTCTATTCTTGGTGTGATATAATGGACGGACATTGAGGCTCTCCCTCCGTGCCATTTCTGTGTGTATGTCCACTAGGCCATAGCACGTGTGCCAGGGATCTCGGTGAATAGGTCGACCCGAGAGTCGCGTCTTCGCACGTGTGGGTGCATCGTAGGTTCCACGTTGACCACCTAGTGGATCCAGATACTGGCCTTGCTTGAGTGCTACTCGCCGGCAGTATTATGTGGGGAGTCCGAAGTATGGCGCTAGTCTGACCCTAGGCTCTAGGAACACACTTTGAGCTTTCACTATTACTTATGCATGCGACGAGCACAGTTGCATGTATTTATTTCCGCATGTTTATTTAATAGTTTTGTTTAAATTCCAGTATTTACTTTTCGTATTGCTCACTTAATTTCCTTGGGAATACTCACTCTGGACTCATCTTCTGCATTTTTGTGATGGCTCGAGTGCAGATCCTAGTACAAGTCAAGGCAAAGGCAAACTTCCATAATACTTGTTATTCAGATATATTGAGCCAGACTTGTACGTTTGTATTATATATTTTGTTTTATATTGGGGATTTAGGCTTGTGAGATACCTCATTACTCTATACTTCTGATATTTTGATATATTGAGGTGCATTATTGGTCTATAATGATATATGAGTTTTCCACACTAGGTATCAGAGTTAAATGCATGACTATAATGTTTAATATTTTAGACTGTCATGATAAAAGACTTTCGTTGTGGTTTATTTGGGATTAAAATGATATGATAAGCAGATGATTTGAGTTCATTAACAATTTAAACAGTAAATTGTTGTTCATTGAGGTTAATAATGATTAAATGGTGGATGAGATGGCATGTGGGACACGGTGGCGTAGTAGGCCGAGGTTGTGGGCTCACATTAGCCCCCGTGGCGGTCCTTTAGGAAAATGGGTCGTTACATTTTGGTATCAGAGCAAAGTTAGTGAACCTCGAGGAATTGAAAATTTACTCTGATACGATTACAATTGTGGTATAATTTGAGAATAAACCTGATGAATAAACTTTAGATGTGGAAACCCAAAGGAATTGCCTAGAGTCCTAGTTAGGAAGTGAGGTGAGATGGGTAGAAATAAGGGATATATGTGTTATATTTTTGGTTGTATAATAAATATGATACACGTATATGTATTGAGCCAGATTTGACGGACGTTCTTCGATGCAAATACCGATGAACGGACAACCATCAGATACCACTCAGCATGAGGTCGGAGATACTAGTGATCCGACAAGAACGACTTTGACGCTGGAGTCATTGGCACGGACTATGGATGATAGGTTCATGATATTGATAAAGATGATGAGATCTTGGGATGCTCAAGAGACTACGACAGCTCCGACTATCACTTTGGCTGCACCGATAACGATTACTCAGACAGTCGTAGCTCCTACTACAAACTAGAGAGCTCGGGTGCGGTGTGCGATATCAGAGACATTGGTAGAGAGGGCTACGCCAGTAGCTTTACCAGTGGAGGCTGCGGTGGTGCTTACACATGCGACTACTAAGCGTCAGCAGTGGCGTCTACTTCTGGGAGCCTAAAAAAATGAAGGACTTCATTAAGTTCTCGCAGGATATTTCTATGGAGCGGGGACCCGAGATGGCGGGAGGTGGCTATTATCTCATGAGTTGCTTCGAGTTGATGAGATTGATTAGCGAGATTATCAAGTTTCTACACTTGAGAGCCGATGCGGCGATTTGATGTACTACCTACATCGCGACTCATCTCTTGTGACTACTTGGGCGAGTTTCGAGCGTTATTTATGAACGCAGTATATACCGATGGAGGTTAGAGTTCGATTGAGGGAAGAGTTTTTGTCCTTGGTTCATGGTGATATGTCGGTCACGGTATACATGGAAAGATGTACCGATATCTATTGTCGTACTTCATGGACATAGCAGTACAAATCGACTACATATATATTATTTTGTCAGAGGTCGGATGAGAGGATTGCAAGCACGGTTCTATCCAATGGAACTCGTACACTAGCAAAAGATTTACTGACAGGTCCTCGCGCATAGAGACATACACTGGTTGAGAGGTCGATTGATTAGCGATTCGAGCAGGCTGCACTGCGCAGGTCAAGTCAATGAGTCAACCAGCCTTCGAGTTCTTAGTCGATCGAGAGGCCAAGAAGAGACGAGAAGAGAGACCAAGGCAGACGAGAGACAGGGCGAGACCTCATCGAGGTGATTGGCGATCTGACTAGGGTCGCGAGAGCGATAGAGATCGTAGTGATGACCAAGATCGAAGTGATGATCAGGCGAGGTGGCATATTCTATGGCTTCTTCACTTTGCACGATTGATCGGCTGAGACAACGATATAGGCATGATAGAGGTCGAGAGGCCGGGGGTCGAGCACGAGTCAAGGAACTTCCTGGAAGATCAGAGACTCGCACATGTTACCGATGTGGTCAGGTGGGGCATATTGTGGCAGATTGTCCCAAACCAGCACCACTACCACCACAGACGAAGCAGGCCAGAGATAGGGCCCAGACTGTAGCTTTTGGGGTCGCACAGCCAGACCGGGAGGCCACCAGACAACTTGTTGAATGTACGTTATCTGTTTGTGGTATTTCCATGCATATTATGATGGATTCTGGTAGCACACTGTCTTTTATTTCTAGACTCATGGTAGGAGAGTTAGGGTTACCTGCACATACCTTAGATACATATCTTGTTCTCATTACGGCTGATAGGGATAAGATTTACCCTAACCGAATTTACCAGAATTGTATTGTGGAGATAGATGGACATCAACTACCGGTGATTTGAGAGTGTTAGAGTATTTGGAGTTCGACACGATGTTCGGTATGGATTGGTTATCATTTTATCACGCACAGATCGATTGTTTTTAAGAAGATCTGTGACGTTTGACATCGAGGGATTCCAAAGTTACATTTCTTTGGAGTTGCGATCGCATTACCTATTACTCGAGGCGATTAGCGACGTCGCGGGAGATGGAGCGTATGCGCGCTATGGTTGAGCCGCGAGTGTAGATGGTGCTTAAGGTTGAGGATGTTCATATTGTCTGCGAGTTTCCGGACGTGTTCCCCGATGATTTGCCGGATTGCCACCAGGAGAGTTGTTGAGTTTATCATTGGTGATTCCGGGACTCGGTCAATCTATAGCAGACCGTATAGGATGTCACCATCGGAGCACGAGGAGTTGAGGACCCAGTTAGAGGATTTACTATAGAAAGGTTTCATTCATCCTAGCATGTCACTTTGGGGAGCTCAAGTTCTTTTGTGAAGAAGAAAGACGGCTCGATGCGGATGTGTGTGGATTACCGAAAGCTGAATCAGGTGACGATTCGAAATCGTTACCCATTTCCGAGGATTGATGACATATTAGATCAATTGGCTGAGGCCAAGTTATTCTCGAAGATCGACTTACGATCAGGATACCATCAGTCGAGGATTCGAGATGAGGATGTGGAGAAGACCGATTTTAATACACGGTACGGACTATTCGAGTTTACAGTCAGATCATTTAGGCTGACTAACGCACCAGCGATCTTCATGGATTTGATGCACAGGGTGTTGAGGCCATTTCTTGATCGATACGTCATTGTGTTTATCGATGACATCCTGATTTACAGTCAGACTCGTGTGGAGCACGAGAGGCATCTCAGAGATGTGTTGGCGACGCTGAGAGAGCACAGACTTTATCCCAAGTTCACTCATGCGCATTCTAGCTGAGCGAGGTGAAGTTCTTGAAGCATGTCATCAGTGATCAGGGCATATATGTTGATGGTGACAAGATTCGGGTGATTATTGACTGGAAGACACCCGAGTTTGTATCTGACATTCGGAGTTTCCTGGGTTTGGCTGGATATTATAGGCGCTTTGTGCGGGATTTCTCGATGATTGCAACGCCGTTGACGAGGCTGACCAAGAAGGATGTTAGATTTGAATGGTCACAAGAGTGCGAGGATGCTTTCTGGGAGTTAAACAAGAAATTGACTTCAGCGCCAGTTTTAGCTTTACTTGAAGCAAGTAGAAGGTTTTCAGTTTATACTGATTCATCAGGCATTGGGTTGGGTGGCGTGTTGATGTAGGATGGAAACCCAGTGGCCTATTTATCTCAACAGTTGAAACCTCATGAGGTAAACTATCCAGTGCACGACTTAGAGCTTGCGGCGGTCGTGTTTGCACTGAAGACCTGGAGGCATTACTTGTATGGTGAGAGGTTCGTGTTGTTCACAGACCACCAGAGTTTGAGGTACATGGTCACTCAGAGGGAGTTGAACATGCGACAGCGGCAATGACTCGAGTTATTGAAGGACTATGAATTCGCCATTGAATATCATCCGGGTAAGGCAAATGTTGTAACTGATGCGCTGAGCAGGAGCGGCATCGAGAGCCAGACAGTACTGTGGCATATGACACATGAGCACGGGTTGCTTGAGGCAGCGTCGATGTTGTGTTTGACAGAGGTTACTGCTAAGCTACATATTTGTTGTCAGATGCGAGTTCCTACGGTGTCTCTAGAGCGGGTTGCGAGTTGCAGAGAGCGGATGACCGATATTGGCGGATCGAGTGGCTTGGCTAAGGATCTTGGTTGCACTTGAGTGGTCCGAGGGTCGACAGGTGCTTGAGACACAGGGGTCGATTGTGGATATTGAAGGTATCAGAGCTCAGAGACAGCATTCTCGATGACGCACACCGGTCGCGATAGACAGTTTATCCTGGTTGTCATATTTTCCGACGGGTGAAGAGTGACACACGTGAGAGACTTCGAGGTTGCTACGAAGGTTGCTGGCCGCTCATTCCTCGGTATTCCTGAAAATGGGAACATGTGACCATGGACTTCGTCAGTGGCCTACCCCAGATGACGAGGATACACGACGTGATTTGGGTGGTTATCGACAGGTTGACGAAGTCGGCACATTCTGTACCGATCGCCATTAGATATTCAGTTACACATCTGAGTACTATCTTCGAGAGATAGATTGTCAGATTGCATGGTGTACCAGTCTCCATTATTTCTGACAGAGATCCGAGATTTACATCGAGAATTTGGGAGAGTATGCAGGAGCTTGATTTAGCGATCGTTCTGATTTAACATCTACGTCTATCCTCGGACTAACGGGCAGTCAGAGCGATTGATTCAGATTCTCGAGGATATGCTCAGGGCGTGTATATTACAGTTTGGTGGATCATGAGAAGATTACTTGCCTTTATGTGAGTTTGCCTACAACAATAGCTATCAGGTGAGTATCGTGATGCCACCGTTTGAGGCACTTTATAGTAGGCCATGCAGGTCACCAGCATGTTGGGCGGCACTGTAACGACCCTAAAAATAGAACTCGTGCCACGTGTCATTTCACGGTCGTATGTGGGACCAACTCATCGTGATGTGTATTTAATCGACGCGAAATAGGGTCAAGTTAAGGTTTAGACGCGGTGTCCCCGTGTTGCGGAGTGCAATGGTATTTTCGTCAATTTTTTGCAAAAACGGGGTATTTTTCGGGGTTTAATTCCGGACACAAACTCGAGGAGATAATTATAAATAAAAATTGAATTTAAATGGATAAGAGAGAGAGAGAGGGGGAAGAGAAAGGCGGAGACAGAGGTGGCGAGGAGCAGCTGCTCCGAGAGAAGATGCGAGCGCGGCGAAAGCTTCGACTCACGGGCGGCGGCTCGTAGTGACGAGGTGCGGACGGCGGCTCCGGTGCGATGGCGAGCGCGAGCGAGAGACCGGCGCGCGAGGGAGCTCGCGGACGAGCGGCATCAACGAGCGCGGTGACGCGCGTTGACCAGCGGCGACGGTGGTGAGTGGCTCCACTGCCTCAAGTAGCTTCAAGACGAAGGCGGGCGGACGGCAGCGCGGACGCGCGACGAAAGGTGGCGCGGCGCGTGGGGAAAACGACGAGCGGCGGCGCGATCCCGCCGAGACGCCGCGACGAGGAGCGGCGAATCGCGGCGACAACGGCGGCGCGGTGAACGGCGTGGAGCAACGGCGCGGTGGCGCGTTGCGGGCCGATCAATCCCCAGACGAGACACAACAACGGTGGACAATGAGGCGTGACTTCGACGAAGCTCGACGACGCGATGGATTGCTCGCGAAGAAGACGAAAGGCGTAGATCATGGCTAAGTTTGCGTCCTTCAAGTGGATTTTGGAGTTGAGACCTCCATTGAAGGCCATGGTGAGGTTATAAACCACATTGATTTCAATTACAAGTCTAATTGATAAATCTTGTAGTCATTGATGATTAGATGTGGTTTACTTCAAGTGATTTGGTTTTGATTTAAAAGAAAATTCTTAAAAGTTGAGAATGACTTAAGTAACTTAATTGAGAATAAATATGAGCCCTAAATGGTATAAATGGACACCAGGGACTTAGGAGGTTATAGTCGGGTGTCGGGTGCGCATATCGATGCGTGAGTGAGACGTTTTGAGGATGATTTGCGATTTCTCGAGGTAAGTAAACCAGCTAGGAAATTGTACAGTTATTTATTGAGCTTTAAATTTGTTGTTATTGTTATGTTCATCATTTCTTTTGAATTTCTATTGGTTGAGTGGTCCATTGGCAAGTGAGTCATGGTTATTATTTATCTGTGATATGAGCTCTTATCTGGACGCCGTTGATATCTCCCAATTGAGTGTACGTTGGGGGCACTTATCCGGGTCTGTGGATATCTCATAGTCGCAAGAGTTAGGGCCGGTAGGCTGTGTCTCATCCTAAACCCGAGTTTGTTGGGCTTTTGCGCAACTCAGCGACCTTTTGGTCGGGACTCCTTGTTATTTGTTTTTTCGTATTCGGACCCTCACTTATCGATTGATTGATTTACGATCTTTTATATTCATGCGTTCCATGTTCCTTTCTTTCTATTTGCATGAATTCGACGATTTATTTATTTCGAAATGTTGTATATATGTCCTGCATACGGCGTTACTTACAGGGCTCGTCATTCTTGTGTTTGACGGAGTGCGGACCTGAGTCCGAGAAGGGGAAGGCTCCACACTAGGAGATATCATTTGAGGATACTGGAGTAGTCCTTTCTACTTGTCGATATAGGTGATTTTTTGTATTAGTAGATATACTTGTTTTGAAATACTTTGGGAGTTGGGTTTTTGAGAGATTTTGAGCATGTATATCTTGCGTTTACTCTCTCTACGAATGTTTATTGATGATGATATACATATTCGGGGTTTCCATGATCTAGGTTGTCGTAATCGGTGTCTTTCAGGTTTTTCAGTTAGTTTGAGGTTTGATTGCTTCCGCTATAACTATGATAAATCACTAATTGATTATCTCAACTTAAATAGCTTGATAAATGGTAAATGATAAAGGAAGGCTGACTAGGCTTGCGTGACTCAGCGAGACGGCCTTCGGGGTCCACGTAATTCTAGGTCGGGCGGGGCCCAGTTTAGGATTGTGGAACTGGGGCCGTCACATCACCGGAGGATACAACGGCTATAGGACATGAGGTTGTCGTTGACCATACTGAGAAGGTAAAACAGATCATGCATAGACTTCAGGCGGCGCAGGATAGGCAGAAGAAATATGCGGACAAGTATTTTGAGGGTCTGAGCTACGAGGTTGGGGACTTGGTGTATTTGAAGGTTTCACCCTAAAAGGGTCATCAGAGGTTTGACATTAAGGGGAAGCTGGCACCAAGGTTCATTGGGTCGTTCAGAGTTGAAGAACGCGTCGCCAGAGTGGCATACCGTCTGGAGTTGCCACCGCAGTTGGCAGGGGTACATCCGGTATTTTATATCTCCGTGCTGAGGCTGGCTAGGTCGAGACGAGGCCTATGGTTGATATACGTCAGATTGAGGTGCGACCTGACGTGTCATACGAGGAACAGCCTATGAAAATCATGAATAAGAGGACTCAGATTTTGAGGAATAAGGAGATCCCGAAAGTTTTGGTACGATGTCAGCATCACGGGACCGAGGGACTCACCAGGGAGCTTGAGTCTACTATGCGACGACGGTATCCCCACTTATTTGCTGGTAAGTATTTGAGTTTAATTTAAATTTTGGGACGAAATTTCACCTAGTTGGGAAGAACTGTAAAGGCCTGAGTTTAATTCGTCGTTATTAACGATGTGGGTGCAGACGAGGCTGACAGCTCAGACGCTCGTGGGACCCGCAACTAGGCTAGTGCGCGCTCGGAGCTAGGTAAATAGTTATTTTGTGTGCTGCTTTGTTTAATTTGCGATGTTTATATTGCAATAGAGTAAATGAAATCGCAATGTGTGTACTTATATTACATTTGATGTGCCAAATTATGTGTTAAGTATTTGTCTCGATCCGCTTGTCGACGCGGGTACCAGGTAGTCTAAAAGACTAAATAATAGGCCGGGGGAAATAATACACACATAAAATGAATAAAATGGGTTAAATAATAATATGTAATGTATATGTGGTGGTTAGAGAGATGGTAGTACGCGTATGTCACGGTTCGGGACGCGAAATCGAGCGTCGGAACACCCGAAATGTCACTTTTTGGGTTAAATACAAGGGTGAGTGTACCATCGGTGTCATAATTGGAGTCATTAAAGGGTGAATAATTGAGCAATTGGTGCTCATTGGGTTGCCTTGAGATGCACATGTGAGAAGAGATGTCATTTGACTATAAAAAGTCAATAGGACATTCATTTTCCACCACATTTTTCTCTCTCTTCACATCCGAGAATTGAAGAGAAGAAGCAAGGGTTTGGAGACCCAAACTTGGTGATTTGAGGAGCTTGGAGTGGGGGAAATCATCAAAGCAATGCGAGAATCACAAACACCACAACGTTCTTTATCTTTTGATCTCAATTTTTGAGGTGTTGGTGTGAATCCAATAGGGAGTGTTTAGTGATTGTTGAGTTGTTGTTTTGGTAGGTTTTAAGTGCTATGAAGTTCAGTGGTTGGTGTTGTGGTTGTTGTTAATGTTGGTGGGGTTGTTAGAAACCCAGAAATTTCAGCAAGTTTGTTGTCCAGAACGCGATTAGCGCGCTAATGACGTCATCTAGCGCACTAGATGACAGTTAGCGCGCTAGGGAAAAAGATAGCGCGCTAATGTTCTTCCTGACGGAGAACGTATAACTGCCTGGGAGTCTAGCGCGCTAATTCTCAGACCCAACGCGCTAGATATTGCAGTTTTGACATTATTTTTGCTAAGTGACATAAAACGCATCCAATTGACTAAAAATCAATTATAAATGGAAATAGGTCATTTCGGGCAGTAATTTGGATATATGGGACTAAACGGAGCCGGACCGGGGTTATTTACGGGACACAGAGTGCGGTTTGAGGTGTGTAGTATCCCAACTGAAATTTATTGAGCAATACTTTATTTTGCTTTTGAATTCATATTTTGTCTTTCAATACTCTATTCTTGGTTTGATATAATGGACAGACGTTGAGGCTTTCCTCCGTGTCATTTCTGTGTGTATGTTAACTAGGTCATAACACGTGTGTCGGGATCTCGGTGAATAGGTCGACCCAAGAGTCGCGTCTTCGCACGTGTGGGTGCATCGTAGGTTCCACGTCGACCACCTAGCGGATCCAGATACTGGCCTTGCTTGAGTGCTACTCGCCGGGAGTAGTCTGTGGGGAGTCCGAAGTATGGCGCTAGTCTGACTAGGAACACACTTTGAGCTTTCACTATTACTTATGCATGAGACGAGCACAGTTGCCTGTATTTATTTCCGCATGTTTATTTAATAGTTTTGTTTATATTCCAGTATTTACTTTCCGTATTGCTCACTTAATTTCCTTGGGAATGCTCACTCTGGACTCTTAATCTACACTTTTGTTATGGCTTGAGTGCAGATCCTAGTACAAGTCAAGGCACCACCAAACTTCCAGAATACTTGTGATTCAAAGATATTGAGCCAGGCTTGTACGTTTGTATTATATATATTTTGTTTTATATTGGGGATTTGGGCTTGTGAGATACCTCAAGACTCTATACTTCTGATATTTTGATACATTGAGGCGCATTATTGGTCTATGATGATATATGTGTTTTCCACACTAGGTATCAGAGTTAAATGTATGACTATAATGTTTAATATTTTAGACTGACATGATAGACTTCCGCTTGTTGTTTATTTGGGATTAAAATGATATGATAAGCAGATGATTTGAGTTCATTAACAATTTAAACAGTAAATTGTTGTTCATTGAGGTTAATAATGATTAAATGATGGATGAGACGGCATGTGGGACACAACTGGCGTTGGTAGGCCAGGTTGTGGGCTCACATTGGCCCATGGCGATCCTTTTCGAAAATGGGCTGTTACACATGTGATGTTGTGTTTCCTGGTTTTCCACACTTAAGAATTTTGAGTAGTAAGAGCTTCCGCATAATCTTTAAAATATGTAATAATATTAAAATGATAAAAAGTTTTAATTAACTCTGAAATTTAATAATATCCTGAACATGTGTATTTATAAATATAGGGACAAAAGGCTGACTAATACGTAATTAAGTCTTATGTGGTTAGGAATAAGGCTTGATTACGGGATTAGGCCGGGCGGTGCCATGTTTAGAAGAAGGGGTCGTCACAGCTTAAGTTAATTAGAGTTGAATTTGAATGTGGAGAGGATATTGGACATGACTCTGCTCGTTGTGGTTGTGAGATACGTACCACGCATGGTCTTCTTTGTGCGCACGAGATAAACTTCCATAAATTTGCTAGTTTACCCATCCCACTCAAGGACATTCATGTATACTGGCGAAAATTGAGTATGGTACCAGAGAATCCTGTGGATCGGGCGGGGTACAATGTGAACGATGAGATTCAAACAGTGTTGGAAAAGTTTCATGCTTGCACTAACGAGGACGATCACATTAGGATTATTCAGCAGCTTAAAGAGATTAGCCAGCCTTCATCTACATCGGGAGTTGTCCCACCTACAAAAATAAAACAAAGGGAAGGACACCGGGGTCTACAGTTGGAAGTTTGCTGAACAAAGGAAAGAAGAAAGGATCAAATAGGAAACACGATGAAAAAATACTACGACGATAAGATTGTCAAGCGGGTTTGAGTATGTACTATCGAAAGAAGAGGCATCTAGTTCGAGGAAGAAGCAAAATAAAGGAGGGCCTAAAATATGTCGGACACATCGGGTGACCCAAGGTGTGTCTAAGGTTGGTTATTCTCATTGCATACAACCGGATTGGTTGTCATACGTTGAGAGCACTTTTGATGTGATAAGCGATGGTAATTGTGGATATCGATGTGTTGCCTCCGGGCTCGGACTCTCCGACGTAAATGGTTGGTGGTTAGTACGTAGAACGATGTTTGATGAGATAACGAGGTATGAATCTATTTGGCGTGAAGTACTTGGAATGAGTTACGAGAATGTGAATACTGTCGTTTATTGTCCAGATGATCGGGTTGGTGCCTCCTTTCACGAATGGCTTACACTTGCGGACATGGGGTTGTTATCAACGGCCTTTTACGTCATTCTCATAAATATCTCGCATGATAGTTGCTCCACATTTCTTCCTCTGCGTAATGTCCCACCACCATCTTTCGATAATCGTCTTATCATTAGCATGATTAGTGATAAGAACATATATTGGGTTAGGGTATGTTCATACATTAATTTGTAGTTCACATGATATATTAATCAATTTTGACTTATTTGATAATGTATTCTTTGTTGTACTTTGTGTTTTACAGGTGAAGTTGATTGTGAATGCACTGCTTCCACCATTATATCCATCGTGGAAAATGTATCTTTGAGGAGTGCGCTAAAGGTTGGTGTGATGGAATCATAATTCGAGAAATCGTGCCGGTGGTGACTTCTCAGCTAGGCACTCCTTCCGTAGTAAATTTAGGTTCTCCTTAAGAACATTCATTATAAAAAAATGTTTCAGTGTACTGGGCTTTATTTGTTTATTTCAGTTACTACATTACATTAATTTGTCATAGAACATGTGTTATTTGTTGATCTATTTACGAGCATTGGTGCATATCGAGAAGGTTGTCGATGTGTTATAAAACATGTGTTATTTTTAATTTCAATTGTAGCAGACCTTAATCTCGGTACCACAGGTCTGAGATCTAACAACTATCTCGTCATGCAATAACCGAGGGTACCGTAACCTTCTCGGTTACCACATACCGAGAAGGTTCTAAATTTTTGTAACAGAACTTAATCTCGATACTACAACTCCGAGATCCATACCCTTATCTCACCATGCGGTAACCGAACGTAACCTCACCATTTTGGTTACTACATATCGAGACCGTTCTTATTTTTTGATTATAGGTTACATCACGGTACACATGCACCGAGATTCATTTTAATGTTTCGTTCATAAACAATTGAGACAATACTTAATTGAGTATTGTACACAACTCTCGGTCATACGAGATTAACCCATTAATCTCGGCTTTCCTTGAGTTGTTGCTAAATGTCGAACAGAGCTAACTGAAACATGATAAAAAAAAAATAAAAAAAATTGTTCAACACAAAACTCGGTAAGATGTAGGTGTAAGCTCTGCACTATTCTCGGCCCTGAGGGACCGAGACTAGCCTAACAGTCTCGGACCTGAGTAACCGAGACTGTGTTCTCATCACTTAAACTAGCTGATTTAAACGCGTGAGTCACATTCATCACAAAACATTCACATCGCCAAAATCCAAACAACAAAAGGACAGTAATATTAACCATACATTCAACATTGAAGACTTGAATCACAAGTTAGTAGCCTTATAAACTTCAACAATTCATCACTAGTGCCCTCATTCACATCACCAAATTAAACTTCAGCAATTCATCGCAAAACAGTTCATGAACAATTAGTGCCCTCATTCACATCACAAAAGTAAACTTCAACAATTAAACAATAATCAAATTCCATAAACCTAATACAAATGTAAAACAAAACAATTAGACTCCCTCATTGTTTTGGCTTCTTCAAGTTCTTCCTAGTGTATTCCTTGCCAACCATTCTCTTTGGGGGGCGAGCATCGATCGGAGGCGGTGGAGCATTAGTCGGGGTGGAATGTGTAGAAGTGATGTCGTGCTGGGACTGCCTAAGGCCTGGTTAGGTAGGGGCTAATGTGTCAATGCGGTGGTGGCGGCGGCGGCGTGGTGGTAGTGGTGGTAGTGGTAGTGGTGGTGGTGGTAGGATCGAGAATCCTTCCAGACAGGAAATTGACGACGTCACTTGCCATTTTCCTCGCAGACTCCAACGTACACAACTCCGGCGGGAGGTCCATCCATCGTAGTGTCGCGTCCAACGCTCTCCTATTACGCAGATGAAAACAAAAGAAATAGGTTAATGTTAAAAATTACGGGTTTTCAATAAATTTCAAACACATCTAGAAAACACATTCAATACCTCCAATAGCTCATTATCAGCGATAGTTGTGGCAACAAGGTTTTCATCTTCGAGGCTCGGGTTGTCGATCACTGGTGTGACACTTTAAGGAACCAAGGTAGATAGTCCGGTTTAGCAAAAAACTCAAACTATGTCTTCTCACAGTGAACTTCAGGGGCCAACAAATGGTTACGCCAGCGTTCCCAATTGTCTTGTTGGAACCCATACTTGACAGAGTATTTGAGTGCAGATGAGCCTCGATATGCTTCCAATGGGCGGTACAGAGGATCTGGTATAGATTGCATGTGGCCAAGCTGTCTCAAAATCCTCTTTGGATGGTAGGGCTCCACCACATCCATGTACTTCAATGTGCCATTGTAGAAGGCCATCAGGTGCACAACTCCATTATCCATGTAATTAACATAAGGGTCCCAAGTGACCTAATCAAACATAAACAACCGTAATTAGTAAACATAAACTAACTTTAACGTTTACCAACACGATTGAATAACTAACTCACCTCGCTTGGCCGCAACTTGTCCAACATTCTCCTGATGGACCTAAGTTTGTCAAGATTTATCACCGTCTCGTGCTTCTGAATCCATCTACAGACACGAGGTTGCACGTAGTCCATGTACTTTGCATTGGGTGTGGCGAGCCCGAGTTTGAAGTGGTTGTACACCCATCCCTGCAAATACATACAACGTTAGTTATTAGGAAAGTGCAAAACCTAATTCAAATTATTCAAAAAAATAATGTACATAGATTTACAAATATACCTCAAGTAATGTGAGGTAGCCGGTAATCTGAGAAACGTGTACTCTGGTGGCAGACCCCAAGTGTCGGTATAAGTACGCTAATGCAGCTGCACCCCATGCATACTTGCCCACGTCATCCAAATCTTCTAGAAGCATCAACAACGCGATAAATACCCGAGATCCACTATTGTCCACAAAAAGGGTGCAAGAGAGTAGGTACAAGAAGTACGCCCAGGCAGTGCATTCCACGGGTGGACAAGTAGTGTCAGTCGAACCAGCTTTAGGGCACCATCGACTCTTCAACCAACATTTCGCACTGTGAGCCCCTTGCTGAAGTTCACTTCCTCCTCAGCATCTTCAATGTTAACCCCAAGTAGTTTGGACACCAGTTTAATCGCATCCGAGCGAGATTCCTCGGTGTACCTCGCGAAGTTCTCAACTGCAACCACTTTGCCCGTGACAGGAATCTTCAGGAGAATGCTCACGTCCTCCAAGAATATCGACATTTCACCGAATGGTAAGTAAAATATGTTCTTCTCTGGTTGCCACCGCTCCATAAAGGCAAATATAACTTCTTTGTTAGCCTTGCGGTATGAGCAGACTATCAGCGGATTCGACCAAGACTGCTAGATAATCCTCTGAAGGCCCTTAGTGTCAGGGTGGCACGACTGTAAGTCCCATTCTTGGATCTGAGCACCGTGATTGATACACTTGAGTACCGGGCGATCCTATAACAAGAAAAGAGAATTTTCATCAGTTATCTGAAAACCTTAATTTTGTAAGTACTTTATTCAATGAAACTATACATCATTGCTCCAAATCGCTAATGTGTCATGTTCTTTAAAGCTCTTCAGCAATGATCCATCTGAAGGACCACCGGGGAAAGGAGCACAAATTTTCGATTGCTCTTGTGGCTCCCCTTCATTCTGACTACCTCCACCACTAATACTCTCACCCATGTTATTATGATGCCTACTAGTGGTGTTAGCTGGTGCTGAGGACTCACTACTATTAGACTCTGATGCATGATTCTCAACTTCACCTTGGGCAATGACAAGATCTTTGTGTCGACGCGTGTCGACGTTGGAACCATCATCATGCAATTCAACATTCTTTGCCCGATCAGCAATTCTTTCCCTTTCCCTTCACATCGACGTTTTGTTTCTCTTTCCGATAAGAGACAATCAGGGGTCTCCGGCCGCCTCGCCCGCGATTACCCCTCGACGAGTCAACGCCCGCCTCCTCCCTAGTCACTATGGTCTTGGAACGAGCCATACCTGATAAGACAATAACATGTAAGCACCTACAATAGAAACATAAATGAACTTAAAAAAAAAAAAAAAAAAAAAAAAAAAAAGACAAAATTCTACCATTTTTTATAGTTTCGGTCAAGCAGGTTCGAGAAAACAACATTAATCTCAGTGGTCTATAACCGAGACAGTGTTCCAAGTCTCGGTATTCGACAACCGAGACAGTTGGAGCAGTCTCGGTTGTACATAACAAAGACTAACCAAATTACACATTTTGAACTACTCTCGGTATGTGTCGACCGAGAGTAATCCATGTGTCATTGTACTTGGGATAATGCTACCTAACCAAAATCTCGGTCATTGTTAACCGAGACAATCGAAAATCACATATACTACAACTTTCGGAGATTACCCCCCGAGCCTATAAGGTGAATCTCGGTAGTAAGTAACTGAGACATTACAATAACTACAAAAAGACATACGTCTCGGTCATGTTTAACCGAGATTGTGCTCATCTTCTCGAACTTTGTGTGGCGAGAAGCATGGGTTTGCAAATTCAATAACCTAGCAGACGAAATGCACAAAACAAACCAAAATCAAACTAAAATCTATCAAAATCAAGTTTATACATACCTATAAGTTGTCGAATAAACGCTTCCTCTTGACTTGATACCCTAAAATCGAGCCCTAACTTGTCCAGACAACTTGAGATCTCTTAAAATGGAAGAAAACCACCACTTCAGATAGCGAGAATCAGAGGAGAAGCACAAAGTAATCGACTGCACTTGCCAAGGATTGAGAATGTGGTTTAGGGTTCGAGAATTTTTCACTTCCTCGTGCTTGCGTTTTATCAAATCGATTGTTGTGTGGTGGGATGCACTTTGGGGTAATTTCGGGTTTTCATTCAGATTTTTTAGGTGCCTTTGGTAAACCACTCGGTGCCCTCAACAGTGGTGTGCCTTCACTAATTGGTGGGGTGCCCATAGCAGCGCCTAAGAAAAGAAATGGGTTGGGCAAAATGGAGGCATTTGCGCTTGGGCTTTGGAAGGCAATATTATTTTTTGAGCCGGACTATACGCACCCCACTATTTACATAGGGCACTACACAGAAAAAGTCAAATTTTTAAAAAAGTCAATTCTACTACAAAATTATCCTTATGCCCTCACTACATTAGTGCACTCAGACACCCTTTTTCCTTTCGTTTCGTGCAACCCTCTATCATCCCTCCACACACTCTCTTTTTGTGCTTTGCGGATTCATCAAGTCGTAGGTCTGAATCTCTAGTTGAAGAATCGGTCGAGCCCACCGAACCTTTAGTTGGAGAATCGATCGCAGACTATCGAACCTTTAATTAAAGAGCCAATCGAAACCTACCAAACTTTAGGTCGACAACATTGTCAACCAAATTCCACGAAAGAGGTTTAGTTGGGCAACACCGAACCTAGAAGATAAGTCTCGGCCACAGGTTGTCGAACCTAAAATAAATGTCTCGACCAAGGTTTGGGAGTTGGGTGTTTCAATTTGGATGAAGGTGCATTTTGGTCAAAATGTTAGGGTGCGCTTATAAATTGAAATTTGAATTTGAGGTGCACTCAAAATTTTGCCCTTTATGAAAAGGTGGGGGTGTGTATAAGCCTAGGCTCTTTTTTTATATAATTGTGGGTGTTCAAACTTTTTCTACCCTTTTCCAACTTAGGCTATACTATTACCACGAGAGTCGTGACTGCAGAGAAATCGTCATAATTGGCCAGTAATATTTTTTTTTCCTTTTTGACTTAAATGAAAGTCTAGAGGAAAGATTGAAATCCAATTTCAATCAAATTAAACTCCAAACAAGCTTACATCTTTTCTCGTGTATGGATGACCAAGAGTGGTGAAACACGATACAGACTATGGTGCAATTACAAGTGCAAAGATATTTCAATAAATTGTAAAGATCATTATAAAGTTTACTTACAACCAACCAACTTTAACAAGTGATGCATCTACCATCTCACTGTAAATGCTTTGACGCTATCTCATTAACTTTACCACCACACTAATTTAAGAGATGTTACATTTTGTTTAAGGAGCGGCTAAAAGGGCCTCAATTTTTGCTAAACGGACACCATTTAAAAAAAAAATTAATGCATGTGTGAAATGACCCAACAACCCCTCCATATAAAAGGATTTTTGCTTACCCATACCCGCTCGCCCCACTTGGCCATACCCCAGTCACCCCTCTCTCGAATCGTACTCTCACTTCCGGCCCAAAATCCAATGAAATCTGAGCAAAATCACGTCGATTCGACGCCGTAGTTTTTCTTGGGTTTTTTTTCGTTTTCTGAGTCGGTAGTGGTGTTTATTGGTTTGTTGTTAGGTTTAGGGCTTTGATTTGGAGCTTGGGTTTCGTAATATTGGCACAAAAATATTGATGGAATCGAGAATATATAACGATTCCTAGCAAAATTCACTATTTTTTCGGTTTCATGTATTTTTGTTCACTCTTGTCGCCCGAGGTTTCGGGCGCACAAGGCCGAGGCCGCTTTGGAAGCCTAGGTCACACGAGTTCGAGACCTTTTTCGAGGTTTTGATCGGCTTCCATCGAGACCAACACTAAGACTAAGACCTCTTCAAAGGTCTCAATTGGAGTCATTCGATACCTCTAAAGATGTCTCAGTGTATGCCACCGAGACCTCTAAAGAGGTCCCAGCCATGTGTGACCGAAACCCGCAGATAATATTTCCTCACTTCTAGGGCACCGACTAGACTAGATCTGGCCTTGTTTGACAAAAAAAAAACTCCAACATCACTTCTGATCTAGTATAAATGTTTAATAATGGCAAATAACCGAGAAACATATAAGGCAGTGGGGTGATGGTGAAGGTGAGGGTCATGGGGTAAGTAAGGGTATTTTTAAAATTTATGAAAATAAAGGTGGGGTACGTTTAGCAAAATCGGGGTATGCTTGAGTAATAGGGTACGCTTAGCAAAAATTGGGTCCGTTTAGCCGCTCCCTTTGTTTATTGTTTTGGCAATCCTTGACCCCTAATGTACACCAACACACACATCAATGTAGTGACCTCGCAAAAAACCTGATTAATCGCTCTGAATCAAACTAACCACTAAAGTCGCCCTCGTTAAAGTTAAGGCCCTCGTTTGTTAATACATGTAAAATGATCCGAAGACCTATTTTGGGCACTCAATTAGTTGTACCAATTTAAGTGCCACGTTGGATACACCTTGAACGCATATATCGAAGTATATCGAGCGACAAACCATAGAACGCCCAAGTCGATGTGTCCAACTAGGTGTCCAAAGTACATTAGTTTCACAGTTCCTTAATACATTAGTTTGGAATTATCATCCCTTTCAATTTTAAAAAAAAAAAAAAAACAATTTTTTTTTTTTTTGAGCTTACTATAAAAAATAACACGGACTTTTGACATTTTTGCTGAAATATCACCAACTTTCAATTTTGTCAAAAATAACACGAACTTTCAACATTTTTGTAATTTTAGCACAGACAACAATTTGGAGCTTTTGAGTTCTAAAGTGGCAACATGAATCCAATTTTTTAATCCCATATCTAGATTTTTATTACCTTTTTTTGCAATTAAGAAATAAGTGTTTTAACAAACGACAACAACACAAAAAATCAAAAAACAAAAACAAAAACAAAATCAAAAACTAAATTAATTTCACCTTTTTTTTTTACAGGACAAAAAACATGAGTTTGGTTCATTAAATCAACTTTCGTTCATAAGAGGAGAAAAAAGATGCAACCTTAATTAGAATTTCAATTTTGTTGTTCTTTTTGTTTTTATTTTCGATATTGTTTTTTTTTATTATATTTTGTTGCTTTTTAATTAAAAAAATCGATTAAACCGAGACTTGAGTTTTTATTGATCCAGTTCAAGTAAACCATTAAAAAAGCAATTTATGTTGCCACGTGAAATGGTCAAACCGATCTCCGAAATAAAATTGAAAAAATGTTAAAAAGTTCGTGTTACATCAAACAAAATTAAAAGTTGATATTATTTCTGCAAAAATGCCTAAAGTTGGTGTTATTTTTTATAATTAACCATTTTATCTTTCTTTCTTTTTTCTTTTTTTTTTTTTTTTGGTTTAAGAAACAATAACTTGTCCTGCCTGAGGCTCAAACAATGAAACAAGTAGGTTAGCTGCCACGGAAAGATTTGATTGTTCCACAACTACAAACCTCAGCCCCAACTATAAGTTGAAAATTGGCAAAACAGAAGATTTGATTGTTCTAACTTATACTTAAATAGTAATTTTCTTGCACTGTGCATTTCAATATGCCACTTGCCCATTTATGAACTTAGAAATCTAAGCATTCTGAGTAACCCTATCATAAACAATAGCAATTAATTCAAGAACAAAATGAGACAACTTATAAAATTTGTATTCTGTTCTTATTTCAGTCACAACCATAGATAGAAGGGCCTGCAACATTCAACATGCTAATGACTAAAACAGCCATAAAGGACAAATATGCTCATAAAATAGCATTGTTGATAGTAACAAAACTAGTAGATATAGCCATCAAGATAACAAAGCAACATTAACTTTGTAAGATCAACTTCGAAATATCCCTGTAGAACATAGCAACAGACAATAACAAAACTATCCTCTTCACCAAACAAAACTTCAATATTCTCAACACAAATGTTTTCAAGAGTCTAGAAAAACACAGATTTTTGGACTCCCTAAGTCAAATAAAAAAAGATCTACCAAATTAGAGCAACTGTGAACTGTAGATCTAGACGATAGCGTTGGCAGCACTTGCAATTCTTGGCCACAAGTCGGCACATTCCTTTCCAATTGGTCCAGTGATAGCCGATCCTGAAATAAACAATTAAAACCCGTAAGGATGCAATCTCAAGGGATTCGTGTCGAAAATTCAATAACTGAAGCATGGGCTGAAGATTTCATAAAAAAAAGAATAATAAAACTATCCAAACTAGGTAGCAAACAAATATCAGTGCCATCTCTGCACCAAAAAGACCAAGGAGACGGTTAGGCCACTGTACTTGAAGCTGTCCCTAGTACTTTAAGAAAACATACAATATACTCCCATAGTTAAATATTGACAAATGAATTTCAAATTTATAATCCAATACATAAATTTACCAACAAAACAATAAGCTTATTCCAAACACTGTTTAGGAGTTCCTTAGAAAAAAAAATGACAATCAAGACTTCATATAATCAAATGAATACTACAAGTCTACAACCTGGAATGAAAAAGAAAAAGACATACTAAAGCCTATCCACCTATGCAATTTAGTCACAAATCTAAAGCTATACACTAATCATTGTCTAGGCAACACCTTAATACCACTAACGAAGGAAACTTTTAATATGATCATTTTATCAACAAGATTACATTATATAGAGCTAACTGGAAGTTACTATCAAGTCCATGTAGCTAGCCCCAACTAATTTGGAAGTCAGGATAAATTGATGCACTTGCTAATCAATAAGACACAAAAACCTACAAATTAATCTCAATTTGGTACAACTCATGAATGTCCACCAAAATCTAAAGCGCATACTGCCCAAAAATTTAGAAAATTTCAATAATTTCAAGAAACAACCAAAGACAGCAGATACTTTCGACAAAGAAAAAAGTAAGCATATACAAATTGATTCACAAGACTCATGAAATTGGCACGCAAGTATAGCATACCTTTCATTTCACCCTTAGGATTCACAATAACCCCAGCATTATCTGCAAATGAAATAACACTATTTGATCAGCAACTCCATAGCAACAGCTGGTTAAAAAAAGTCTAAACAAGCAGTAACATCCTCACATTCCAACAGCAAATACTCAAGTAACAATGCACCAGAAACGGAACAAAACAATATTGCAGAATACTGCTTGGTTTAGCAAAACTTATATCTTACATAACTTTCAAAATTGACAGTATTTCGTCAAACAAAAAAATCTTCGCTTGTATAGCTAACTTAATACCAACACAAACAAAATATGGACCTCTAATTGAAATAGTCGCCTCGCCTTGCACCCATTCATTCTACATAGTAATTGACAACTAAAGCTGATATTTTTCAATACAAGCACCACTGAATGATTTATTTTAGACCTATTTCTGTGACTAATGAATACAACAACAACATAGCCTCAATCCCAAAATTAGATGGGGGCGGCTGGATCAAACTCTTCCATTGCGCTTGATGAATACAAGCAACATTTTGAACAATTCAAATTCCTTCAAACTGCATTCGTAACTTGGCTCACTAAGATCAAACAATGAACATACATCAAAGCAAATGAACTAGTTATTTGAAATCAGCATTCAAATCTCATGATCCAAAGCTCCAAAACAACAATCAAACCCTAAAATCAATCAAATCATTCCATTGTGATCTAAAAAACCAAGAGAATGAGCATCACAACCTTCGAAGTACATGTAAACGCCGTCCTTTCGGCGCCAGGGCTTGCGCTGCCTGACGATCACAGCAGGCATGACCTTCTTCCTCAGATCCGGCTTTCCTTTCTTCACAGTCGCCATCACCATGTCTCCAACGCAAGCGGAAGGCAACCTGTTCAGCCTTCCTTTGATTCCTTTCACGGAGATGATGTACAGGTTCTTCGCTCCGGTGTTGTCCGCGCAGTTCACCGTCGCCGCCACCGGCAGACCCAGCGACATCCGGAACTTGTTCCCGGCGGATCCTCCGCGACCTGCAACATCGCAAACACACCAAATCCATCAATCAATCAATCAATCGATCGGACGAAACCCTAGCTAACGAAATGGAGAAGAAGAAGAGAGAGGAGAGACCTCGCTTCGACATTGTTGAAGCTCAGAGAGATCCTTCGCTTCTGCAAATTAGGGTTTCGGCGAAGGCTTTATGTATTTATAGACAGTGCGAGAGTAGGTCAGCTCGTATTCTCTTGGGCCTGAAAACTAGGTTTGGGCCTTTTTATGTTCGAGTGGGCTTGACGGTTTGGGCTTTTGGGCCCAAGCTATCCATAGGTTTGTTTTGATTGGGCTCTGAGTTTTCAACCTAATAAGCCACCCTTTATCCGAAATCTAATTTGCATCGTCTTATTGGAGTTTGAGCTAAGTAAGACTACTGGGTAGTGACAATAATCTCCCTCGGAGAGTCTTAAATCTACTCCATTCTCCGAGCTTGAAATCGAAAGTTATAAATAAGAATTGTGCAACCTAAGCCATTATATTTTTCAAGTTTAATATTGACTTATATATCTCTGACGTTTGACATCCCTTTATGATATTTTGGAGTTTATGTGTTAATCAATGTAGTTCAGGTTACGAGCTAGGTAAGGGGGAGCATGGGCAACGAGTGCGGGCTTGAGGTCACCTGATCCCTATCGACTTGCCTTCATAGTATTCTTATACAATTGTCAATTTGTCAATCTCTTGTCATCATACTTTTTCGACGATTTGCAATCCCTATAGTATCTTTTATATAGTTGTTTGTTTCATGCTCCTATATTTCTTGAAATGGCTAAATAGACCCTACTTTTCGCTGATTTTACCCCAATAATTATTTTGAGTATTCCAATTTTACCCCTGCCCAAAATGACTTTGATTCCATTCATATAAATGGGCTTTTGCTTACTGATCATACCCCACTAGCTCAACTCATAACAAATGCATTCTCTCCATCTCTTGAATCACACCCTCACCCTAGCCACACTCTCTCGAAAAAAAATAAAAATAAAAAATAAAAAAAAAAAATTTCGTAAAGCCATATTTAATTTGACACATAAGTCCTTTCCCACATCATTTTGAGTCGATTTCTGCGTTTTTTTAGGGGGTTTTGCTATTGTTAGAGTCATTTATGTATTGTTGTTGTTAGGTTCAGAGCTTTGATTAAGAGCTTGAATATCAAATTTTCAGTACAAAGGTTGAAAATAAAAGATTCACATCTTAGTAGGTTCAACTATTGTACTAAAGTAATGATTGACATATTTATTATACTTGTTGACGCGCTTTCAAAATTTTTAATTTTTTTTAATATCACTTTGTAATCTTAGAATAACTATGGTTTCTACCAAAAAGAATCGTGAGCGGTCGAGCATTAGACTCATCTGAAATTTATGGGTCTATTATGATTGGTTACATTAGACTCATCTAAAATTTATGGGTCTATTATGATTGGTTACATACTAAATAAACCTTTAATTTATAATTATGTGAGCAGTCGAGCATTAGACTCATCTAAAATTTATGGGTCTATTATGATTGTAAGCTTGAAATTGTTCCTCGAGTTTTTAGTTATATCCTTAAAATTGTTCCTCGAATTTGTAGTTTTTTTAGGCAAAATAAATTAACTAGCCATCAAACTTTGAGGGTTTTTTAGATTTGGCCCCTCAAATTTTATTTAGTTAATTTGAGTCATTCAACTTTGATTTTGATTGAATTTGGTCATTCTCACACCTTCTTCGAGTCTAGCGGAGAGGAAGAATGTGGGAATGACCAAGTTCGAACTTAGGCTTTCTATTTTGTCTTTCCTACCTTTTTTTGTTTTGATAAAATTGGGAAAGATGACGCATTACTTTTAAAGTTGAGAGGGTACAATCTCAACTAAAATCAAAGTTAAAAAGTTTAAATCAGACAAATAAAAATCTAAAAAAGCCTCAAATTTTGAGGGCCACTTAATATATTTTGCCTTTTTTTATATCCGTTCCCACTAGGCCCTGACTTAATCGCCTTGGGCTAATCTTAGTGACTCGAGCAAGGATATCACACTGAAAATCAAGGTAGTGCTCATAACTCACACAACCTTGCCCATGCCATTACCGTTGTGGCAACCCGACTATCAGTGGCAGAACCTGAAAATTTTGTTAGGAAAGCGAACGTTAACCTTAACATTTTTTTTCCAAACAAAAATAATATTAGTATAAAAAACTAAGCATAACAAAAAAAAAAAAAATTGACAATGCTACACTCAAGATACTTCAAATACACCATTTTTATTTTTTGACAATACTACACTTGTCATATAAAAAGTAAGTGTGTATCGACCATATGAGGCGGAAAATGACGAAAGTATATAAGGAACATGTGTAGACCGTAGGGAGTATTGTAAGGGGTCCCTCGAGGTTCCCCTACCCCCTTGGATCCGCCACTGCGGACCACACAACCCTGCCTGCGCTCTACGGCGGGGTTTCCTCAAATTTGTAGTTATGGTAGAAATAGTGGTCTGATAGGCATAGTGGGAAAGCCTCAACAAAATGTTCACAACCTCTGTTCCAACCGGCCTTCAACTTTCCTTGTCACACAAAACCCTTCAAAATCCCCAACTTGAAACCCTTCCCACTCCTCCCACAAAATCCATAACAAGCCCATCAAACCCATTCATCAAACACTGTGTGAAGCTCCGCCACAGCTCCTCCTACCGCCACTCTCACGGCCACGCCCTTGTCGTCGGCACCACCCCCATCAGGTACAACCCCATCTCTGTTTTTCCTCTGTTTCTTACTATATTGTTTGTTTATCCATCTTTAGTGCACTGCCCTTTTTGTTTCCTGGGCAATATGTGTGTGCAATTTATTGTTTCAGCTAGTTTTTCCTGCTCAAGTAGCCAAATTGTGATGTGGGTTTTGGTTGGATTTCAGAATTTTGGGTTTATTTGTTTGTGTAAGCTCATTTTAATGGCGGTCTTGTTGTTGTTGGGTTTATTGGTGTAGAAATGGCATTGGGTAAGGGTAGAAGAAATTGGTTATTGGTGTGGTTCTAAATTAATTGAATTTACCAAAAACCCGGTTGGTCCAAGTGGTAAGGAAATTAGGGGGATGTATTCAATTGGATGATTTGGAAGGATTTTAATAGAGTTTGGAGGATTTTGAAATCGAGGTGTGTTCAATTTGGATTTCAAAGGATTTTAATGGACTTTTAAAAAGTCAAGGGGTATTCAATTAGGATTTTGATGGATTTTAATGGATTTGTAAAAATTCTAGGTGTATTCAATTTCTAAAGACATTAGGATTTGAGTGGATTTTAATGGATTTTGGTGGATTTCTATTCAAAAAATACACATAACCAAATCTCACCCCTACCCATAAAATTTGGATGGAATTGGATCAAGTCTTTCTAAATCTATCAAATTAAATGAAATCCATGAAAATCCATCTTTTAAAGAAATCCATGGATTTGTCAAATTGAATACACTCCCTTTAGTTCCCTTTAAGGGAGATCTCGAGTTCGAGTCTGGTGGATGAAAAAAAGGTGAGGAGGGCCGCTCCAGTATGGTATGGGGCCCGAGCTTGGAATAGTTGGTGAGGTTGGCACCAGATACCACGTGGGCAACTAAAAAAGAAAATGAATTGAATTTAAGGTTTGGTTTGTAAATTGAGATATGGGGTTCATGGGTTTTGTGAAGTTTTTGGGTTTTGTTTGTTAGGCGAAATCATCAAGTGCATTAAATCGAGTAGAGTGGAAGAATTTGATCCTTGTAGCTGACTACTACTAATTTGAGATTGAGGCTTTATTGTTGACGTCGTTGCCTGGCGAAGATGGCGGTCCTTGTGAGTCTTACGGTGGAGACCAACATAGTGGGTGGCCTAATGGTTTGGTATGTCGTTCTTGGTGTAAGAGGTTGGGAGTTCGAATGTTACAGGGGGCAAGATAAGTTGGTTTCTTTCTTATAAAAAAAAAAAAAAATGCTTATGGTGGGGTTGGCTTTTTTTGATTGTATCAGTATGTATCATTGTATCTCGATTCTGGTTTCCCGCTTAATGCAATGGGCTTTGCTTGCACTTTGAAAGTGATAATGAGAACACAATCTGGTATCCTTACATTTGAGTTATGTAAAAAAAAAAAAAAAAACTGAGGGTCCATGGTTCATCCTGCAAAACTTAGTTGAGCCACTCATGAGAATTTAATTGCAAAGACAAATGATTTTTATTTAATTTATCCTACTCTTCTTTATCAATAATCTTTTCTCTTGTGTGACATCAAAGCAATGCCGTAGTTGTTGTGAAGTCAAGTCTCAATTGAAGTCCTTTGGCAATGGTTCAGCTGAAAACCTTTTAAAAGAAATGCATATCATATACGGGATTTAGCTTGCATCTGAAATTTTCAATCAATATTGTTCCTCGTTCCATATTCGTGCTAAAATCCTTTTAGGACTGAATTATTTAAAATGTTTTCATTTATATATGCTTCATTTCCTTTCTCTTTCATTGGAAGGTTTTACACTTTTAGGGAGTTTGACGCATTCGACACGCATCAAATTTTGGGGCGGCATCACCCCTGCCTAGGTGTGTCTTAAGCTCCGTCTTGGGTCTTGCACTTCGCCTAGCTCCCCGTTTCGTCTCCAATCCCTCCAAACACCTTTGATTGCTCCTTTAAGCATCCTAAACGCCTGAGAATCATAAAAGAGATATGAGTGCCATAATCCATCATCAAACTCATTCAAATCCTACAACTCTTGGATTAATAAGAGCATAATTACATGCTTAACATAGTTCTTTTCTGTTCTTACAGTCTGAGGAAATCTTGATCTCTTGTATGAGTGTGGTTTTGATACTTTTGACCTATGACATTTGAGCCCCTCTTGTATTACTATTTTGTGAAAAAAGGCCAAAACCCTAGTCAGTACTTTTTCAACATACTTATGGTTGCATATTACTGTCTTCATGGCTTTAGCTGCTTTGGTTGTTTACATTTGGTCCATTTTTTATTTTATTGTTTCCATTTCAAAATTTCATTATGTGCGTTCTTGTTTTATTGTATGAGTTTTTTGATCATGTCATCTTCCAAGGCGTACCAAAACCATTTTAATTTGTAACTGGAAACAATAGTATAGAAACTAAAAAGCGTCTGGAAACTAAAAAGCATCTGTTCAGTAATGTCTTCTTTTCATTTTCAAAAAACAGTGCAGGTCTTCAAGTTAACATCTAAAAAGTGTATCTGGGTTTACTGAACCGAAATCTTTTCCATGTTTCTCAGACTTTTTGTGTTCAGTAGTGTCCAGACCTCCACTTCTTTAGACATTTCAAAAGTGCCTTAATGAGATGCAAATTGTAACGGTGTTTGCTTTTACTCGATAGAGCTAAGGTTCCATGTCCAATAAAAGTTATATTTTATATCCAGGGAAATTACGAGGTTTCAAGAGTGCACGGACGAGAGACGAATTGTAATAGATTGTTTGCTTTTACTTGATGGTACCGAGGTTCCTAAAGGGTTATGCGATTCTTGTAGTCAGATTGTGCATGTTAGCTCGACAGTGATAAAGAAAATTTCTGGACTGCAATCAATTGATTCAATTGAAGCCATTGCTCTAATTAAAATCCCCACCAGTTTCTGCAATATGGAAGACTACAAAGGAGAACCAAATTTCGGCCGTTGGTTCCCATCACCCCATCGAATTCTCGTCCTTGATGGGATTCAGGTATTCCACCTTTCTCCTCTTTTCTTACATTTGTCTATTGTGACTTTTGCACTCAGTAACTATTTCCTGGGTAAGGATTTGCCGTACAAAAATGACTTATGTTACGGTCAAAAATTAAGTACCAAAGTTTAAGCTGTGGCATTTTGGTTGTGACCAGGTTAATTTTATTAGGCGTGTTAGGTTTGACCTTAGATCAATTGCGAGCAGCATAAACCGTGGTCAAATGCCATCAACATGAGCTAAAATACTAGAAAATAAATGTGATCTTCATATGGATATGCATGAATTGGCATCATTGTTAAATGTGTATCAACAACCACCATTTTGACGCAGTTTGTTCACGCCTAGGTGTTCTTTTCTTTTATACCTTTCATTTCTTTTTTTCTTTTTTTTTTTTAATGTTACTCTTTTGAACCTAATTTGTATCAGTTATTCGCTGCAGGACCCTGGCAACCTGGGTACCTTACTCAGATCTGCTTTGGCCTTCGGATGGGTATGTATTATTTGTATAATGCTCCCTAATGTCTGCTTTTCTACCTGAAAATTTATTATATTTGTGCATTTCAATATCTATCTCAGCATACATTCAACTAGCATTACTGTATTTGAACTAAAACTCAATATATTAGAAGACTAGTTTCATAAATGTGCTTTGGATGACCATTTTCTTCATTTAAGCTAGAGTGGCTAACATCGATACGAGAGATGGCTGCTTTCTTTTGAGCTTACCCTCTTACCATTTTATTCTTAAGTTGCATGCTTTTACACACATGCATAGGCAAAGTGTCCTTTATGCTGCCAGAAAGCCACTGGCGAAAGTAAAGCTTGCGCATGATAGGGGCGAGTGCGTAAGAGAAGCTTATGCATTGAAAACATTAGCTAGTCCCCTTTATAAATTAGGCAGTCCATTGGAATGACTTAATATTTATTGTGATTGATACACAATCAAGGAATATGCTCAGTTCTCGTAGATTGCTTATTCATTTAGTAGGCTGGTAGTGCCCTTTATGCCGCCAGAAAGCCACTGGCGAAACTAAAGCGCTGTTAGGACATGGTAAGGCAGGCTTGACACTGCATCGATAGAGCATTGCTTGTTGAAAACATACTTGCTGTTATACGATTTTATGCATCGCATGCGCACTGCTATTATCCATTTGCCTGTAACTGACTTGTGATTTTCTCTGGGCAACAGGATGGCGCATTTTTACTCCCTAGCTGTTGTGATCCTTTCAATGAAAAGGCCTTGCGAGCGTCTAGAGGAGCGTGTTTCCAGCTCCCCATTGTTTCCGGTGAATGGGAGCACCTAGAAACTCTAAGAGACGAATTCCAAATGAAGATGTTGGCAGCACATCCGCCGGAAAATTGCACGCAGATGGCAGAATCTTCTTCTCTAAGTCTAAGTCGAGAGCTCGCAGACACACTGGCGTGTCAGCGCGCCTGTTTGGTATTAGGTAGTGAAGGGCATGGTCTTTCAGATAAATCTCAAGAGGCTTGTGAATTAGTAAGCATTCCAATGGTAGGAGAATATGAGTCCCTCAATGTTTCAGTTGCTGGGGGTATATTTTTGTTTATGCTACAACCTTCTAACACATAAGTGCACCAATTGCACTTAAATATGGTACATCCGGACCAATTAGCTCTTCATCATTTTCATGAGGTCGAAATGGATCCTTATCCACTTCAAGTGATCTGACAACCATTGGAGAGCTCAATGGATGTGCCTTGTCCATATAAAATCTTTTTAATATTTTTTCAATATAATTTGATTGATGGACAAGAACTCCACTTGAAAAATGGTCAATTTGCAAACCAAGACAAAGTCTTGTTTTTCCAAGATCTTTCATCTCGAATTCCTTTTCAAGTATTCGGATGTTCTAACGATGTCGTCGTGGTTTCCCACTATATTTAAATCATCAACATATACGGCAATAATCACAAAATCCGGTTGATGATATTTTAATGAAGACACGTAGGCAAAGCGGATTATTTACATATCCTTGCTTTCGGTAAATAATCACTAAGACGATTGTACCACATTCGTCGGATTGTTTCAATTCGTACAAAGACACTTTGTAATTTTATACATAGAACTATCTCGATTTTTTTCGTCCCAAATCTTACCGAGTTTTTTTTTGAATTTTTTTTTTATGTGATTTTGTCACTTGTTTTGCATTTTTTAGCAAAACGTGCAATAAATAAATCCCTGTTAAGGAGCTCAAGGTATCTTATAATTGACGATTAGTTAAATCCAACATAAATCCCAAGTTTTCGTTGTGGACCTATCTTTGTTCTATTGGGAGGTGGTATAGGAACATTTCTCAAGTGTGAAATATTTGGTTGTTGACCTAAAATGAGTTGCATGGGGAATGTTCATGGTATGCGGATAGGCCTATAACGAATGATAGATGTTGCATGAAGAATTTGCATGTCCCCCAAAAGTTGATAACTTAGTTCTCATGATTAAAGCGTCCGGCAATTAATTGAATGCGTTTGATTAGAGTTACTTGCCAAATTACGGGTATGCACGTGTGGAACAAAATGTTGATGGTAATTCTTATAGACATGCAATAATTTTTAAATGCTTAAGATTGAAATTCTTATCAAGACGGATGGTCTCGATTGGGTTGTCTGATTTGCGCTAAAAAGTCTAGCAAATGCAACATTGCGGGTCGAAAGCAAACAAACATCGACCACCTAGTTGATGCATCTATCAAAACCATGAAATATCTAAATGGTCCACGATGAGGATGAATAGGTCACGTATGTCTCACTGAATGCGTTAAGAAGCGGGGATTCCACGAACAATTTTACTTGGGGATGGTTTAACTATCAATTTACCTTGAGAACAACTAGCACAATTATAATCACCAGTGAAAAATATTTTGTGACTCCTTAAAGGATGTCCATGCGAATTATTAATTATTCTTCGCATCATCGATGATCCTGGATTAGCCTCGGCTAAGTTCAAACTGAGAAATATTCTCTTTTTAAGGATTGTGTGCATTGTAGCACAATCAAGCCAAGGCATATATCGCTCTTGTTTGATTCATGATTTGAACACATGATTTGTTGATCCGTCTGGACAAATAATGTTTGACAAATTAGAAAAGAGTCATATTTCAATGATAAAAATTCATAATATTTTGCCTTTGATTTTGAAGGCTTTAAATGTCACAAAAATTTCAGAGTATATATATATGACAATATTTAGGCAAAATAGCCTTTTCATATATGACAAAAAAATGTCACAATTATGAGCGCTCATTGTCGATAATTATTTACCCTTTGTAGTGGTGCACCACTTTTGTTCCACCTTTTGTTGGAATTGTCAATACGACATTTACGATATTTTCACCTTTTCCACGTCCATAAACTTATTATTGCGATCATGATCATTATATGCAACATATCTTCTTAATTTGAAGTTCTGAACTAATTGGGACGGGAGCGATATTATATTTATAATATCTCATTATTTTACTCACTACCATGAGACAAGAAATCAATCCTTAATATTTATTGGATTGATGTGCACACTCGATATTTGTTGCAAATGAATAAATCGAGGGCCACGTGACCTTATTTTTATTGTCTCATCATGATCATATTTCCACGTAGCCTCAACATAGAGGTAATTAAAATTGTGGAATTATAATTAATAAAAGTCTGCTTAAATGTCATGCCTCTCGAACGGGATAATCCTCAACTAATTTGAGATTGAGGCTTACAATTGTCGTGTGTTGTATTTAATGTATAGTATATGAATAAAGTATGCATATAGTTTACTTGTGATGGGTCCTACTGTATCTCGAGATCCGGATGGGAGTGTGACTAAAAACCACAAGGAAAATGATATTTGTTACATACTTTTGGTACATACATTGGCTGCACATATTCTAATGAAATCCACACCATTTTGTATCCAATGTATGTCATATGGAAATTCACACCATTGTATATCCAATGTATGTGCCAAAAGTATGTAACAAATATCATCATTAGACTAAAAATACTCGATATGAGTTGGTTTACTAGGTTAAGGGTATCATAGAGTACTCAATCCCATTTACCCTTCAATATCAAAATGCATGTTATATTTATTTTATAGTTGTTTTTCATGAATCTATTCTTATAGAAAACCAACTTAATTAATTACAACACTTTTGACTTCAACTTGAGTTAGAAACTCCAACCGTCTTTTGGCAAGTACTGTTTTATCCATCTTGCTAGAGATGCTTCGACTTTAATTTAAATTTTTTTTATACTTTTACATTCAATTCCTTGTAGTTCAATTTTCAAAAAATAAAAAAGTCTTGTAGTTCAAATTATATTTATTTATTTTGACCTAAAAAGATCGAATTATTTTGGTTTCAAAAAAAAAGAAAAAAAGAATTATTTTAAATTCTTTGGATGAATAATATGACAGGATCAGAGTAGGATATCCACTTAATCGAACACAATTGAAAAGTTTGATCCATGTAGTCGATCCCAGTTAATTTGGGACTGAGGCTATGTTGTTGTTGTATAAGAGTAGGATATCATCTTCATTTCATGTTTATCTTTGGCGTAGTGACAAAGCAAAGATACAATATTATGAATAGATAAGTGCAACATAACTTATCCGAGTCTTATATATTTGCATAAAATTGTATAACTGCCCACCCTACTTGTTTTTCTTGTCTTTTCTTGCAGTCGTTGTTGTTGTTCATCAAAAAATAGTTGGTTTAGGGATGGTTGTCTTGGAAGCTAAGACTTGAATATTTTTCTACAACTTGGTAGGAGGCAGAAAAACTGTACCCAAGACTATGCCATGGGCTAGGGTTATTGTTAAAAGTGATTTTACAATTTCGGGTTTCTCTTGTGCAATATATATTTCGCTTTCTGATAATTATGAGAGTTCGAACCTTTTTTTGAATGGTGCATCAACCTCATAACTCGAGAAAAATTAAGATAATATATTGTTGCTATCGAGATTTGAACTAATGACTAATACCTTAAAAGTTTATACTGCTTATTTCTTTGCCATTGCACCACATTGATCGTTCAGGGTCTGATTTCTTATCCAATATAGAACAAAAGAGAGAAAAGAAGATAGTTATGGTTTCTCTAGTCCTAGTTCTTTCGATTTCTTTGCTTATTATGCAAACACATGAACTTGATTTCAATTAAAGATCTGCTTGTTTCATTACACTAGTCCATAGTTGCCAAATAGTGATAATTAAAGATCTGTTAAAGATCTGTTTTTTTTTTTTTTTTTTTTTTTTTTTTGGTTTCTCAAGTGGTGTCCGGACCAACTGTGCTGACTAATTCACACTCGGGCACTATCAGGCTCCATACGGGGGCGATTCTCTTAACCCAATTTTTTCCATTTATATGATTTGAACTCAAGACCTTGGTTAAAGGGAGTTGTTTTCGGAATTATAAAACATTGGATTGATAGAAACATGGACAGACTTGTTTGCTACAACAATTGTAGATGCTTTTCCACTTGCTCAGCAGTCACTGCATGCCTAACACTATCCAAAACTATAAAGAGAACGACTAATTTCACAAGCATCTCAAACATGCGATACACATCAGAATTTGTGTATACATATCTCGATGCAAGGATCAAGGGATGCCAACACAGTGCATGTAGATCATGCATGTTGGTGTCAGATTACAAAAGTAATAATTCATATACGAACTCTCAATTATTGAGAAATGATGCAAATAATCTAAAATCAGGTTATGATAAAGTTGGCATTGGAGTACAAAATGTTAAAACCACATTTAGGTTCAGAACTTCTCTATTTTAGTTCTTTTGACCCTGTCTTAACATTGGATAGAGACAGTGCCCAATACATAAAATGTATAAGAAAGTTATAAAATCACAAGAGTAATCTCAAAATGTTAAAAAAAATCACAAACTGATCCACATGTCGCCCTCTGAACCTTGATGAATTTAAGTTTCTATGTTCTATAATCTGACTACTTTTTTTCAAAAAAAAAAAAAAAAAAAAAAAAAAAAAAAACTATAGGGATTCTTTCTTTCTCTAATCTATAGTATAAGCAGTGTCAGTTGCATTGCAAGGCTTGTCTTTTTTTTTTTTTTGTCAAATCATTGCAAGGCTTGTCAATATGGAGCAAAAACCATAGTCCACAGTACAGCCTTCTTTTTGTCAAGTCATAGCTTTCAAGATAACTATCTCAAAACCAATGGTGTCTGCTTTGATCCTGCTCCATGAACAACCAAAAAAAAAAAAAGAAAAGTGAGCAATTCTGGTGATTTTATGCAAATACACATGATTCTCTTAGTGTGAGATGAAAAATAGTAAGAGTAAGACTCCGGTGAGTTATGTTGACATTAATCAATTCATAATGGTTCTATGTTCGAGTAGTTAGTGCGTCGAAGATAAGCGTGAAGCTTGTGATATGCCTAAGAATACCACCCTGCATTAGTACTGCAGAATTCTAGCCTCTAAAAGCTTTTGTAGATTTCAAGTACATGTTGTGAATGAGAAACAAGAAAATATTGACCAGTGTGAACAATGATACTAACGTTTTCGAGGTCTGATCCTCTTGTCGCGGCAGCCATTGCTTCCACACTTGCAAGTGAACGCCTTGATTGGGTGATTCTGGTCTTCGAAATCAATCTCATAGTCCTGCAGTGATCAAGCAAATTCACAAGGAATGGTGAATTAATGAGTAACTATCTTCGCTTAGACATTGACACCCGCGACATTAATGCAAGCCTACCATACTACCAAGATATTGGTCGAATTTGGAACTCGAAACTTGATGATCAGTGACTAACTCAACTCGCTCTCGATACAACATATTTCAGTAAGTTTGAGGGAAAACGAATGACCAGTCTGAATTATAAACTTGAAAGAAAGTCACAGCAGAACATCGATTCCATGCGAGTAATAACAAGCTTGCTTTACGTATCAACGATAGATGATAACAAATTTCAGCAATACAGAGCTGGGTAGTTAATGAATAGGTGGTAAATTCACAATTAACAAAAGATATGAGTAACGAGAGATTGACTAACTAATCGTCATTAATGCTTACCCAACATAGTTCCTCCAGAGATTCCACGTTTCTTGTAGTAAAAAAGGCTAACTGCATAAAAAGAAATAAAGAATGTACACATTATATCAGTTATGTTTACCTATCGTGGGATAAGAAAGCCAATTGACGAAAAAAGCGAATAATTCTTGTAGTTCATACATACATGATAATAATGATGATCAGGGGACTCAATTTCCACTGGGATCTCAACCAAGTTTGCGTCGTGGCATCTGATCACATAAGAGTAGCACATATAAATTGAAACACAAGAAAGTTCATGACTTTTTCCTTGCAGCAAAACTTATTCATGAATACGAGAAGAGCAACAAATGAGCGACAAGTAAATGAAAGCATTACAATAACAGGATCTTCAAGTATACTTTTGGTTCATTAAACGTAGCTATTCTATCTTTTCCGTTTTATAAAATCGCCAAGTTTGTTAAAAAGATAAAGATAAGTAGAAAACTTTATAATTTGCCAACATTCTATTAGTTAAACTCTACAGGTTCTGCTGAAGTACCACAGGATTCCTAGCTCGACGACCTTGAGCTAACCTAAAATAATGGCAGTAAAATATTTTGAGAACTGAAAATCATGTTTGGATCAATGCACTTGAGTGGTAGAAAGCTCAGACCCTGAAAAGAAGGTGGAAAGTAAAAACTACATATGAGATTTTGCTGCACATGTACCTTGCCGAATTTATTGAAGACATAGTTAGCAAAGGAAGTTACTATTATAACTTAGAAAAAAAAGTAAGATTGACCGCAACCTATACAAGTGATCCACCTAAAGAAATAGCAGCGCCCTCATTAACTGTGATCAAATCATCCTGCATGAACTAACCATGGCATAAATAAGCTCCACGATTAATAGCATGGACACGATTTGACTGAAATTGTTAATCATGCTATTTAACACTCAGCTAGAGATGAACGCGCTTTACTAAAGAACACAGGACAACAGATATGAGGCGTCATAAACTTAAATCAAAAGCCAAAGTAACCTTACAGCCAGCACAGAGAACATGCAACTGTATCTATGTTTCATGCAAATGTCAACAGGCTTGTGAAACTACCTGTGATTAATAAATCTTGCAACATTTCCATACGATGTTGCATCCAAGCAAAGCGCCTCTTCGTCCTTCAGGATGCCTTCCGAGCCCCAATCAGCATCTAGCAGCACGGGATACGTGTGCTCCTCATTGCCAGACCTCCTAGTGTTCCGCTCATATAGCTCTATGTTCGTTAATATTTCTCCAACATACTCACAGACAAATGTACCTTTTGGCAAAAATTCGAGTGTCCTAAGACCCCATCCCTTGCCTTCTTGCGTGAAAAATACCTGAAAATTGTAAGGAAGTCGGACTATCAGAATGACTTGACCTCAATTATTTATAATAAGAGAACTCATTTGGAGGCATTCGGCATCACTACATCAGCAGAAGTAACCATTAGAAAACATACTAGAATAAGATATCACAGAATTTTATATTTTACTTTCTCAAGAGGAGGTAAGAATTTCAACCGTAAGATAAAAACTGGAGAATAAAACAAGGAATGAGGCTTCACGATTGAAATTCTTACCTGCAAACTTTTGTTGATTCCTCTCTGCACAACTCTATTTCCGCAGTACTTGCCGCATCCACATTTACTCCAGCATTCTTTGATGAACTTCCTAACCAAATGCCCCTGGCATGGATCAATAATATCCTCATTCCTAGACCTTTCCAAGGGACACACTTTACAATAAAAGAAATGATCTTTCTGAGGATTGTGTTTCATAGAAACGCATCGGTCCAGAAACTCTTGCTTAAGCAGCCCTTCTGATGTGTATGCAAACTCGCCCCCAGTCTCACGTGCGCAGGCACACGGGATGGATGATGCTAGACAATCATTAAGACAGTTCATACAACAATTTTCATCACCAACGCGTGCAAGAGAAAAATCAACATATGCACTTTGATAGACTATATTCTGCGGAATGTAATAGAACTTCGATGGATATGGCCAACTATTGACTTCATTGATCACTGTGATCTTGACCATTTCTTCACCTTTCGATATGTCTGCAACATTGTGAAGTGGCTGTGCGCCGTCATGATTAGACTTGTTTTGGTGGACAGGAACTAAACTTAGGGGATATGATTGAGCAAGCTCGCGAGGAACATTAGGCATATTCAGCACAATTTTACGGTCACCCAAGTTGTTGAACGGAAGGACCTTCGGTATATTGGTTCCAAACATTTTGTGCAATGAATCGGAACTCAGTGATACAATTGGAGATGCTGGCATGTCAAGGTTGCTTCGGTGTTCCGAACATTTTGATGTCTCAGAAGACTCAATATGATGTTCCACCTTATCCTCAGCAGCAGATGAGCCCAGTTGCAAAAAGCATTGGCACATTTCTTTCATCAGATTCATTAATGAAAAATTAGGATCAACAATCTTGTACGATTGCATACATTTGTTCTCCATCCGTTTCAGAACATCTTCAACACTTGGGGCGTGAAAACCAGGAGGCCTATTCGCAAAATTCAACGACAAATTGATTTTCACCTCTCCAAGTGGAGATGAAGCAATCTCAAAAGTTTGAATAGGTTCAGCTGAAGATGTTGCTAGCTCAAGCCTCCCTGTGTCTGCCACACCTTGACCTTCATCTACATCATCACATTGAGGCGCTGCATCAACCTTACTTCCATTTTTCTCAACCTCGTGCCTGGTCATTGTAATGCCATGATCTTCATTTTTCCCTACATCATGCCTGGCCACTGCATTGCACTGACCTCCACTGCTCCCAACCACATTCCTGGCCACTGCATTGCGCTGACCTTCATTTCTCCAAACCTCATTCCTGGCCATTGTATTGCCATGTCCTCTATTTTTTCCAACCTCGTTCCCTGTCATTGCATTGTCGTGAGCTCCATGCCGAACCTCATGCCTAGCCACTGCAGTACTTGCGCTGGAGCAACCATCTAAAGCATTGGATATGGAATAAAAACATAAACATTTAGACAAAGAAAGCAATGACCATTTAAGGCAACTTTCGGGGCATCTGATGCAGTACTAGTTTGATTGAGAAGAAAAGAAACACATGATTGATCACTTAGACTTCCTTTTATTTTGTTATGCCCATCAATTTCTCCCTATACAAAATAACAATAAATATTTTTTTTTTCGTCATGCATCATATGTTCTGCATCACCAAACAACCAAAGAGTTGATTAATTGAAGCAGATATACATTGGACAATGGAATCACATACCTTCACCTGTTCTGGTAGTACCCTTGCATGGTGGGTAGATCACGGCAAGTGGAACATATTCCTCATATTCCTTAATTTCGGGCTTAATCAAAGGCTTGTCCCGACAGTGTTGATGAGAGAACTCAACCGCAACAGGTTGGACAACTGACTTCTTAACTTGATGTCCAGATGATGATTCTTTCCCATGTCCATTTTGAGGCGATAATGCAGAAGATTTTCCTACGTCGCCAGCTTGAAGTTTCCTATTCTCAAGAGGCAACTGAGATTGATTGAACTCTTCATCCAGGATAACGAGTGCAGGTGCATCAACCGTGCGTCTTCTCCTGGTAAAGCTTTTCACATCATTATCAGGAGTGCTCTGATCTTGGAACTGTTTCAAAGATGATCTTTTTAAAGGAGACTCTACTTCAGATTTCACTGCATTTTCCGCTTCAGCATGCACTGTACTTCCTTCTGCATTGCTCTGTAGCTGAAATAGATGATGGCTAAACATAAAGAACGAAATCGACGCTAAGAGATTCATCAAATGGAAAATTTATTGAAAACAATTGGAACCAACCTTGTCTTCCGAATTGTCAAATATTGCATCAGCGTCAAATATCGCATCGGCAAGAACTCGATAGTTCTCCTCTTCAATAAGTTCCCAGTTTTTATCGTATAACTTCAAGAGTTTCTTTAGGACTGGCCTTACAGTTTGTTCTGAAATGCCCAATGCCCTCATTGCTTTAAATGCATTCCCAACTCTTGGATTTGGTGTCATTGCACCTTCAGTAATCTTATGGATCATACAAAGCAGGAATCAACGAGTTAGACCAAAAACGTTTCCACAGCTTGAACGACGCCTCACATAAAAATGAAAAACTCCTACAACTGCTGCTTAAATTGATTAAGACAATTACTTTTAATTCACTAAGCACATTATATTGCGGCTACAACACTGAAGAAACTCACTTTTCATACAAACGTGAACCCTGTTTGCTAGTGGCAACACCAATATCGAGTTAGAACTAAGTAACAAATCTATGAGCAAAATGACGTCTATTGCATACTACTAATTTTCTATCAGGAAAGAAATGAAAACCGATACCACCAACAAAACTTCTTAAAGAAAGAGGCGACATAGGCAAAATTGAATAAATGCAAGTGATTGCTCAAATTAGAGAATACCCCCATAGAAAAAAAAATAAAGAAAAGACCAAGAAAAAGAACATCAAAGCTAAATAAAGAATTTTACATGCAGAAGCTATAAAATGAACATTAAAGAATTTTACACAAGCTATAAATTAAGAAGAAGAGTTTTACACAATCATTTCGGAAGTAAACTCAAACAATGCATCACCTTCTCCAAACTGTTCCAATCATACCATTAATCTAAAAACAAACCCTTCTCCAATTAAGTTCAAATCCTTTTACCCTCATAATCAAAAACTCAACTAGACCTTTAATTTAGAGCAACCAATAAAGACCTCCCATTAATTATAGTATAATGCATCACTTGCTCTCTATAGTTCCAAGAAAACAAAACAAAGTTGACAAACCCTTTTACTATTCACTTCAAACCCTGATGCCAACACAATAAAAAATTCAACCAGCAGACTTTCAAAACAAGCGATATCGAAACCTCATCCCATAATAGTACAATGCATCATTTGATCTCAACAGTTCAAACTCTTCTACCCATTTCATCAAAACTTCAAACAGACTTGCAAAGAAACCAATAAAAGCCACCCATTATAGTAAAATGCATGTCAACAACAGTTCCCAATCACTATTAATCCCAAAAACAGACCAAGAATACAAAACAAACCAAGAAAAGAAAACAAGCCTTTTTTTGATGAAATTATTTTCAAACTCTTCTACCCATTTCATCAAAACTTTAAACAGACTCCAAAAAAAAAAAAAAAAAACCCAATCAAAACCACCCTTTATTGTACAATGCATGTCAACAATTTTCAATCAGACAGTATTAATCCCAAGACAAACCAAGAAACTAAACAAACCCTATTGAGATTATGTTCAAACTCTTATACAGGCCATTTCAGCAAAAGATTCAAAACTTCAAACAGACTTCCAAAGAAACAAATCAAAACCACCCATTATAGTACAATGCATGTCAACACTTCCCAATCGCTATTAAACCCAAAAAAAACCAAGGAAACAAAACAAACCAGGAAAACTAAACAACCCCAATTGAGATTATGTTCAAACTCTTCCACCCATTTCATCAAAAGATTCAAAACTTCAAACAGACTTCCAAAGAAACAAATCAAAACCACCCATTATAGTACAATGCATGTCATTGATGTCAACACTTCCCAATCACTATTGAACCCAAAACAAACCAAGAAAACTAAAAAAACCCTATTGAGATTATGTTCAAACTCTTCTACCCATTTCATCAAAAGATTCAAAACTTCAAACAGACTTTCAAAGAAACAAATTAAAACCACCCATAACCCATTATAGTACAATGCATGTCAACACTTCCCAATCACTATTAAAACCCAAACAAACCAAGGAAACAAAACAAACCAGGAAAACTAATTAAACAACCCCAATTGAGATTATGTTCAAACTCTTCCACCCATTTCATCAAAAGATTCAAAACTTCAAACAGACTTCCAAAGAAACAAATCAAAACCACCCATTATAGTACAATGCATGTCATTCATGTCAACACTTCCCAATCACTATTGAACCCAAAACAAACCAAGAAAACTAAAAAAACCATATTGAGATTATGTTCAAACTCTTCTACCCATTTCATCAAAAGATTCAAAACTTCAAACAGACTTTCAAAGAAACAAATTAAAACCACCCATAACCCATTATAGTACAATGCATGTCAACACTTCCCAATCACTATTAAACCCAAAACAAACCAAGGAAACAAAACAAACCCTATTGAGATTATGTTCAAGCTCTTCTACCCATTTCATCAAAAGATTCAATCTTTCAAACAGACTTCCAAAGAAACAAATCAAAACCACCCATTATAGTACAATGCATGCATGTCAACACCTCCCAATCACTAAAAACTAAACAAACCCTATTGAAATTATGTTCAAACTCTTCTATCCATTTCATCAAATTCAAAACTTCAAACAGACTTCCAAAGAAACAAATCAAAACCACCCATTATAGTGCAATGCATGTCAACACTTCCCAGTCACTAAAACAAAAACAAACCAAGGAAACAAAACAAACCCTGTTGAAATTATGTTCAAACTCTTCTACCCATTTCATCAAATTCAAAACTTCAAACATGCTTTCAAATTAAGAAACAAATCAAAACCACCCATTATAACCAATGTCACTTATAAACAGACAAAAATGAAATGAACACAAAGAAGAGCACCCAAAACAACAACAACAACAACAACAACTCACCATTCAAGAACTTGTGACACAAACCAAAGCACCAAATCGCGCTTAAGAAGAAAAAACACCAAATTAATGGAAGGAGTGGAGAGTAGCAGTTGCATCTTTGTCCACGCCAACTTTGCTTTTCTTTGTGAATTTCTATTGGTGTTGGTTACTGTTGTACGGTACCACCACAATGTATTATGCAGAAAAAGACAAAAAGAAGATTGTGTGACTACTTTTTGGCACACAAATATGTACACCGTTGTCGGGGTCCATTGGATTACCCAGTGGAATTGCGCTACATCTAAATATGTATCCAATGGATATGAGTATGAAACCCAACTACTGCTTAAAAAATTGGGAAATGATGCCATTGGCTTGTTTGTGCTGATGTGGCAGTCTCTATATATTCTCTCTCTAGACTATTTTTTTTTTTAACAAGAGACAACAACGAACAACAACAATAACAACATAGTCTCTCTCACAAATTAATTGACTTTTTTTTAACAAGAAAAAAAAACAAAAAAAAAACAACAACAACAATACGGCCTCCGTCTCAAATTAGTTAGATTTGGCTACATATATCGAACTCTTTCAATTGTGCTTGATTTAATATAATTGATCGACTCCGTCTCAAATTAATTGGATTTGGTTACATATATCAAACTCTTCCCATTGTGCTCGATCTAATACAATTGATCGTGAGCTTTTCAAACCATGCAAATTCCTTCTAATTAATAATGCATCTCAAGTTAACTTTGGTCTACACCTATCTCGTCGAATTTTTTCGATTTCTAATTTCTATTGAGTCAAGAAGGCCCAAAAAAAAATGATAAAAAAAAAGTTTATAGTGAAAGGAAGAAACTGAGATCTTGATTTGTTCTTGCATCTAATATATCTTTGTTTTTTTTTTTTTTTTTCATAGTATCTCGATTACTTTACCATTTCGGATGAGACACCATCTCAAATCTCGATAATGTTCTTTTTAAAAACCCTAATCAAGTTTAAGAAGAATCAAGTTCTTTACCATTAAACCCAACATTCTTAGTTCGTTCAAATCATATAGAAAAGAAATCACATAAAAAAATAGATGGAACAAATCACAAATTAAAAGCTACTCCAAAGAGATAAAGACCTAACTATAATCAATTTCAAGAAATATATCTTGTAAGAGGTTGAAGATTCGAGTTTCGATAAGGGCAAATTAAACGATGATAAATTGCGGTATCTCTTATGAAAAAAAAAAAGTGAATCTAAAAAAAATAAAAATGAAGCATCTATTCTTTGAGACGAAAGAGACATCACTTGTCAAAATGCAAAGTTTAGAGACATTATCGTGAGTTCGACTCCCACTAAAGTTAAAAAATAAAATAAAACAAAACATAATCACACCCTGGTAGACCTTTGAATAGGGTTACCTTAGAAATGAGAATCAGATTTAATCACCGGAACTCCGGTGATGCTTTAGAGAGAGAGTTCTAGAGAGAGAGAGAATGAGAGCGAAAGTGCGGCTTTGTATTGACGCTGTCAGAGATGGAAATTAAACATGAGGAGTGCGTGAGTGAGTAAGCAAACTGGTGTCGTATATGATCGGACGGTGGAGAATCAGTACCGAGATATGCTCGCTTACCCGATTTGGTGGTATCTATGATTATAACAATCTTTTTGTTTTGTTCTTTTTAAATGGTCACATATTGTTATCACACAAAAATAGAGGTGGTATTGCATGTCACACTGAACAAACTTAGAACAAAAGCTCAATATGAGCTAAAATCAGATGATATTGTAAAGCTACTTTCTTATAGAGTCCTCTCTCCCTTTTTATACATCCAAACTAACTACAAAAACTAACTACAAAAACTAACTACAGTAACAACTTAACCAATCCTAACAGACTGCTAACAGACTGGGTTAGGTAGGCCCACTGATCTATCAGCTATACATCACAGATGATTCTCTTGATTACAAACAATGTATACATAGTACACAGTATATACATTCTACATCCCCTCCTCAAGATGAAAGTCTATGCCAATCACATAGACTCATTTTGGAAAATAACAAATTGAACTGAGGAGCAGGTAAGGACTTAGTAAACAAATCAGCAAGTTCATGGCGAGAAGGAATGTACTGATGGAGAACAAAACCAAGCTTGTATTGATCACGAATCAGGTGACAATCAATATCAAGATGCTTGGTCCTTTCGTGAAACACTGGATTAGCAGTAATGCGGAGGGCGGCCTGATTGTCACACCGAGATCAATGGGAAGGGACACTTCAATTTGCAAATCACGAAGGAGATATGATAACCACAAGAGCTCGAAACGATTCTTGATAAAGATCTCAGTACTCTAATTCAAATTAAAGACTTAGAAATTGTGGATTGTTTCTTAGTCTTATAAGAGATCAAAGAATGACCCAAGAAGATACAAAAACCGATAAGAGACCTTCGTGAAAAAGGACAAGCAACCCGGTCTGCATCACAAGAAGCGAGACACCTTAAGATCGATTGAGAGGGATAAAAGAGCCCCATTGATGGAGAACCCTTTAAATACCTCAAAACATGTATAGCAACATCCCAATGTTGTTCGATAGGATCTTGAACAAATTGACTAAATTGTTGAGTTGAATGAATCACATCAGTCCGGTGAAACCAATGTAGAGAAGTCGACCAATGAGCCTTCGATACCTATCTGGATCAGGCATAAAAGGAGACTGAATGTCATCAAATTTATAGTCTCTAGGTAAAGGGGTAGCAACAGGTTTAGCACCAGATAAACCAACATCATCAAGAATATCGAGTAGATACTTCCTCTGATTGATGTAGATGCCAGAATCAGACCTTGCAACTTCCAAGCCTAAAAAATAATGAGCTTGACCCAAATCTTTGATTGTGAATTTATGATGAAAAAATTGTTTGACCAACAAAATTTCATTTAGGGAGGACCCAGTGAGAAGCACATCATCTACATAGACTATTAAGGCCAAAAACACACCATTTTTAGTGAAAGTGAACAAACAATGATATCATGAGCTGATTGGACAAATCCATAAGCTTGAAGCTGAGAGGTAAACTCAGAATTCCATTGCCTAGAAGCCTGTTTGAGACCATATAAGGAACGTTTCAATTTACAAACTTGAGTAGGCAAAGCTTTGGTATAACCATCAGGAGGTTTCATATATAAATCTTCATTGATATAACCATGAAGAAAGGCATTATTAATGTCCAATTGATGAAGATGCCAAGATTTAGAAGTTGCCAATGCAAGAAGTAATCTAACAGTCACAATCTTAGCTCGGAGAGAAACTATCGATGAAGTCCACACCCTCAATCTGATTATATCCCTTTGCCACTAACCTGGCTTTGCATCTGTCGAGAGAGCCATCTGGGTTTAACTTGACTTTATAAACCCATTTGGAACCAATTGCTCTCTTGCCAACAGGTAACTCAGTTAAATCCCAAGTATGGTTATCTTTTAATGCTTGTAATTCCTTTTGCATTGCAAGAATCCACTGAGGCTCAGTGTTAGCTTGTGCAAGATTATGAGGTTCTTTAATCTTAGATACAGTAACTAAGTATGTTATGTATTGATCAGTGAAGTTGGGTGAAACAATAAAAGGAAAAGTAGGTGGAGAATTAACATAAGAAAATGGTAAAATAGACAATTGATTAGCAGCTGGCTTGACTTTTTTATAGAAGTGTCATAGTCATTTAACCAACAAGGTAGCTTATGATGTCGTTGAATCTTTCTCTGAATAGGAGAAGTAGGAAGTACAATAGGGCTGTTAGGAAAGACAACTGGAACAGTTGGAATATTAGAATCAGGAGTTAAAGTAGATGATGAAACTGGAAGTGAAGGAACAACTGGAAGATGTGAAAATTCATCATCATTATCATCAACAAAAACAGGGAGAACAGGAAGTTCAGAAGAAGATGAATCTTTTAAGAAAGGAAAAACATTTTCATAAAAGATTACATCTCTAGAAATTAAAAAAATTTTAGAAGTAAGATCAAAATCTTTTTACAGAGTCATCTCTCCCTTTTTATACATCCCAACTAATTACAAAAACTAACTACAGTAACAACTTAACCAATCCTAACAGACTGCTAACAGACTGGGTTAGGTAGGCCCACTGATCTATCAGCTATACATCATAGATGATTCTCTCGATTACAAACAATGTATACATAGTACACAATATATACATTCTACACACACATTTAAATGGTCTCCTACTATGTTATATTTCATTTTGATTAGCGAGGAGCGGACGCATATTGAGGCATGTGGAGGGCGGACGAACAGGTGTACGTCCCACCTGCGTGTCTCATCTAAACTGACAACTTTATCACGAGACACATTGGTTCACATGAGCTGTCTATGCAACTTCGACCCACGTGTTATGTATCGAGATTTGTGTATGCTCGCATTCCGAGGCGCGCATAGATAATGTGAAACTCTAAATAGGGGTAACCCACCCAACTTACTTTGTTCCATCAGTAAAACTCAAAATCCAAACCTATTTAAGAACTAACCAATTGTTGGTTGATCTATTTTACTTTCAATTTAACAACACTTTTGACTGACTAATTCGTTTCTACTAGAGGGGGCTCATATGAAAGAGTACCCCAAAAATATTTTCTCCACACTCAACGCTCAAACTCGAGACCTCTGGTTAAAAGGCATTACGTACAATCTATGCAACTTGACCATGTTAAAAAGAAAAGAAGACCAACCAGTGTTGGCTTGTATATCATGATACATCTAGGTATAAAATGACCATGCCCACACTACAATACAAATAACTTCTGCAACAAAAGGTAATTTTCAAAAGCTTCATATGGCATCTCACTTCTGTAATACTACAAGGGGGAAAAAGGAATTAGATTTAGTAGTACAAAATTAAACCTCATCATTGATCATCACAATGTCGACGACTTTTTCGAGTTTTGTAGACTGAAAGCTGGAGATTGTGCATGAATTTTCGCCACTGCTATCGAGAAGGATTGCAGAGGCGATAGAGTTGATTGGAAATGGACTATGTATAGACCATCATGGATGTTCACCATCTTCAGGAATGGAACACCTTGCTTTTCACCCTGCAACATAATATAAAAATTCACAAATGATCATTTTGTTGTTTGTTCCTCTTGGTGAAATGCTACAACTTTTTTTTTTTTACAACACCAAACACTTCAACTCAATTCACAACAATCTACAAATATATATATTTTCATACAATTTTTTTGTTTCATTAATTTCAGTACCGCCACCATGATTTAAAGGATTATAAAAGCACGCCATCAATTGCATGGAATCAAGCAAAGAGAAAAAGTTTGATCCGTGTAGCCGAGCCCAGGTAATTGAAGATTGAGGCTTTGTTGTTGTTTCAATACACATAGCATATAAAACTTAAAACTTAAAAAGTAAACAAACTACAAGAAGCTCTTGAGCAAGTAACACAAAAGCAAGAAGAAAAGCATTTCAAATTTCTTCAAGCTCAGCAAAGAATGGGAAGGAGTAAATACTAGTTCGCGCGAGTGGATTGAAATTAAACGAATGATCAAACAGGTTTCCAGGACCTGTTCAGCGGCATTTAGGAAGCGAGTTAGTTTTAAGCTAGGGATGCTAAAATAAAATCTACCCCAAAAAAAGTCATCGAGCAAAAGCGATTTTACGGCATTTAGGAAACGAGTCTGTTTTAAGCTATGGGTGCTGAAATAAAATCTATCCAAAAAATTTATCAAGCAAAAGCGAATTCACGACTTATGACAGTATATCAGGAATGGAATTGAAGAACGTACCTCTCTGAATAAATCAAATGACTTGCACTCCTCTGCCGAGTCTGCTTGGAGAGCCTCTTCCTTCGCTGCTTTGTCGGATAGAATTGTGAGAGGACAACCGACGTCCCATCCACCACATTCGCACTGTCCACCAGAACGCCATCTCTCAAGAAGACCAGATGGACCACCATTTCTGGTCTCGGGGCCACCATGAATGCCTGCTGGGAGTAGAACAGTCATGCTAGTGGAACAATCACTGCTGCTTCGGCGATAGCTATCAAGGCTGTCATCAAACGAAGTACAGGTTTCTAAAGAAGTATCGGCACTGCTAGCCAAAGTTTTCTCGAGAAATCTCAAGCCCCAACCTCCTATTGTTTTGTCTTGATTATTGCAATGGAATTGATCTTTCACAACAACTGCAGATAACTCAAGATTGGGTGCACTTTCAAGGAGACCGGTTCTGTCCACTGAGTCATGCGAAATAAACTTATTTGAACTATCTTGAATTGGGTCAGACACATCCTCCAGTATCGAGCGTTGGTCGCCAAATTTGGTTCTGGCATCTGATCTATGCTGTAGCATTTTTTTCTTTCTCAGGACATCAACAAGTTTCATTGGCGATCCCTTGCTGTTTCTAGAGGTTCCGCCTGAATTGAGCACGTTGCGAAAGTACTTTTTGTCAGCGGCAGATGTAACAAACTCGGTCTCCACGACTTTCGAACTGTCTGAAGAGAGAGATAAAGAACTTGATACTGTCATCTTCGCAACCAGATCGCCGTTCTTACAAGTTCCACGGCTCCCTTGACTGCTTGTTTTCGAATGAAATAAGTACAAGTAATCGACATTCTTATTATACGGAGAATCAATCCTTAATGGATTGGCAACGTAGACTTCCCTATGGTTATCTACCGAGAAATCAAAATAAGGAATCCCGCCCTTCCATTGACAATGAAGCATTCCCTGATAAATAGTTTCCGAAGCTGATAAAATAGACTGATCTGAAAATGAAGAACTTACACTTAAGAAAGAGGTATTCCTCATATGCAGCGATTTCAGTCCACGATATGCATGCCCATGAGTTTTTTCTTTCTCTGAAGTCTGTGATGAGCTGAAACTAAATCCAGATGGAGAGGTTCCGAAATTTGAACCCGTTCCTTTAACATCAATTTTTCCTGCTCCCCCCATGCGCATATCATCATCTAATACACCTAAGTGGTAAGGCAACGGTACCTTCACGATGCTCCTAATGTTTTCATTACCTTCATTTGGAGAAGGGAACCGTTCAACAACGCCACCAGCAGAAGGACACTGAATCAAAATACTTCCCCGTTCACTAATCTTTCTACCGTTTTTATGCGAATTCAAGTTTTCTAACAAGATCCTCATCTGAGAAGACTTCATGTTCACAGCAATACTGCATGAAGCCGCCTGACCACAAACTACAGCTAGCGGGTCTGATCCTTTAAACGGTAGAAAGCCTAGGTACTGATGGAGAAATTTCTCATCCAAACTTATAACCCGAGCATGCTTTGGGACAGTAATATTCATGCCAATTTGTTTGCGAGGAGATGCTTTGTTAATGCATCTTTCCGAGATATGTTCTTGCCTGCTCTCTGATGCCGCGGTCTGCTCTTCTTTTATCTGTCTCTCCCACCTTTTGATCTTTTTATGTTTCATAATCAAACTACCCTCTCCAGATCCTATCTCCTTTTGCAAACTAAGTTGTGAATCGTCATCTTGCTTGGTCTCTTCCGTCGAATCTAGAAATGTATCATCCATTGAACTCCCCAAAGAAACAATTTACTTCATCGGCGATATTGGTACGTTTAGATCTCTGGAAGTTCTGTCATGCAAATCACAAAATTTATTAAAAAATACGCGTTCACCAAAAGATACAACTTCACTTGAAAAAAAACTTAAAACCACAAAATCCAATCATCTGTATTGAAATGAAAAGTTCAATAAGATCCAAAACTTCATTACCTAGCTTTAAATTGAAAATAATAGACATTTCACCCCAAACAAAAAAAATCACTGCTTTACCAAATGAAAAACCCGCAATGTTTAGCTGATGGCGATGCGTGAGAAAGTAATCAAACAAAATAATGGTGGACGCAGAGTGGCGTTTCTCAAAGACAAGTTGAGTAAAGAAACAATGTGCTGCCACAACCAGTCTATACAAGGGCACTGGAAAGAACAAAAGCCGAAGATCTATTCGTGATTTTGATAATTAAATTTACAATGCAGGATCTACAAAGAGAGTTATTGTGAATGAATAGCAAGTACTATTGGAGATTTGAAAACTCTTTTGATGACACACAAACAGATAGATGCCAGTGAAGATTGAGATATTTAGAGATAGCCCAAAATTTGTTGAACCCCTTTGCACGCCGTAATTAGAAAAAAAAAAAAAAAAAAAAAAAAAAAAAAAAAAAAAAAACACAAATTTTAAGGAACCTTGCCTATTAAAACATAGGAATCATTATTGCAAAGCACAAAGAAAGACCATAGGGTCTACACAGTAAAATTAGTTTTCGACAGAATGAAAGACGGGTGATAAAATTATAACCATAGGACATGAACCTCATCAATATACAAGCCTTTTCTTATACATCATATGTTTGGTTACAACTTACAAGATACGTTATTTAGATGGGACATGAAAGCCATCACTGCAGTAAAAATTTGAGAGAAAGAACAAACAAACTAGAACCACATATTGGATTTCAGTTCATTATTTACAAGGTACAGCACAATAATAACAAGACAAATAATCTCACAAAACACAAACTCTCTACTTTTCTATTACAAACTAATCTTGGGGTTTTTAACTACATAAATAAGCATTGCCCGACAAACACGAACTCAATTAGAAACTTATTAAACACTTGACTTTCTAATTAATCCACACACTTAAAATAGAAACTAGGAGTTTTGAGCCACCAAAAAAAGCCAACATACACCACATGCCCCTTTTTATAATATAAAGAAAGAAAACTATACAAAAAACTTTCAAAAACAAAAATTTAAAAAATTGCCATTACAAATGCAGAGAGAGCCAGAGATAGATGTACAGCTAAGATACAAGCTGACAAGCAGAATCAATAAACCAAAACTACAAAACAAAAGGGTAACGTTTGAAAATTCAAACAAAGATTACTAAAAGAAGATTAAAATCAGCTAAAAATCTAAAAAGGGGAAGAACAAAATCAGCTAAAAATCAAACAGGACACCAAAAAAGGATCATATACTCTTACAAACCTAAGAAATCATACACACCCATCACTGAAAATCAATCAAAAAAGCCATATTTGAATCAAATATGCAAAAAGAACAAACCTTTATTAACGACATCTTACACTCTTTAAAGTTACAAAAACAAAAGAAATTTGAACTTTAATGAACAAAAGAGAAGGATTCACTCACCTAGAGAAGCAGAGGAGCCACGATCGCTTCAAAACCTTCAAAACCCAAAATGGGTATTCGATTTCCAGCAAAACCTCTCACTCAGAAGCCCTGATTGGCCGTTCTCCCAATCAAAAACAGAGAAAACAGAGGACCCAAAAAACAGAGAAACAGAGAGAGATAGAGATGGAGAGATAGAGAGACAAGGAACCAAAACAAACAAATAGAAAGGGAAGAGAGAGTTGCGTATGAAGACGAAATGATACCGTAAGCCACGTTGTCTCACACACTTCCCTGTACAAGAGAAAGGGAGAGAGTCCGTGTTTGTGTGTGTTTTTGGTTTTAGTTTTGGTTTTGGTTTGGCTTAATTTGAGCTCAAAAAACACACCAAACACTTGGAAAGTGAGAGAATGATGAAATGGGTGGTAGGGTCCTTGGTTCCTTCCTTAATCAAGCTCTTCAACAAGCAACTCTCCCACAAAAAAAAAAAAAAAAAAAAAAAAAAAAAAAACCCAAAAACCACTAGAACTCCAAGTGATTTTTGCTCAAATTTTGGCCTAATTGAGCTCCAAAGCACACTAAACACTAAAAAAGATGGATTGATGAAATGGGTGGTGGGGTCCTTTGATTTTTAATCAAATTCTAGGAAAATGAGAGATTGATAACATGGGTGGTGAAATATAAAATAAAAATAAAAATAGAGTGTTAGTGATTTAATGATTTGATATAAGATTTGAGAGTAACATGTCATGAATTCAAACTTCAGCCGGGGCAGCTGCTTCTTTCTAATCAAACTTGGCCTAATTGAGCTCAAAAACACACCAAACACTTGAAAAAAAAGGGATTAATGAAAAGGGTGATTCCGAAATCAAGTTTTTCAAGTAAATCGCCCCAAAAACATCACAACCAAGAAGAAATCCAAGTGCGTTCTGCTCAAATTTTTTGGGCTAATTGGGCACAAAAACACACCTAATGAAATGGGTGATTCCCAAATCAAGTTTTCCGACCAATAAACAAAACAAAACAAAACACAATCCAATTGAGTTTTGGTTAAAACTTGGCCTAATCAGCCTCAAAAACACACCAAACACTTAGAAATTGAGAGACTAATTAATCAAATGGGTGCATGGTGGGGTCCCCAATTGGTCTCTCTTCGATCACTATCAGAGAAGCGGAGTTGCGCACTAAATCACACACAATGAGTTGTTACGCACCACCACCACCACCACCACCACCACTACCACTATCAATAACACTAGCGTTACCGCCACCGCCACCGCCACCGCCAGCACCGCAGCAGAGCTGCATAAGAGATGGTGAGGGCAAAAAGGGAAACTCACACGCTTCGTCTTCTTAACATTCTCGTTTGTGAAAACGACACAAGTTCGTTTCACACTTATTATCTAGCTTTTCTGGGTTCGGTTCTTTGGATCCTGTGGTCCCGAGCTCGTTTTCACTTTTACGGTTACGGTTACGGTTGAATTTTTGTGCCACCGCTCACGTGTGTGCCAACCTTTGGTTTGTGTTTCAAAAAGGAAAATGATTTTGTAACTGACTTTGAACACTCATTTTGGACACTTAGTGGGATTAAGTGGGTATCTTACTATCTGTCTCTCTATGTGATACACATCGAGGAGTATGAGCATACATTTCGAGATGCTACGCGCACACCTTGAGGTATATCTAGGGGTGGGCATCGGTTTCCCTAAAACCGCCCAAACAGTATGTTTGGTTTGGTTTTTAAAACTCGCGGTTTTGGGGCGGTTTGAAAAACTTGAAAACCGCAAAATCGCGGTTTGGTGGTGGTTTTCAATTCTGAAAAACCGCAGTTCACCAAACCAAACCCAGGGTAATTTAGTAAATTTATTTAATTCACATTTTAAAACTTTAACCAATATAAACAACTTAACCTTAACCAATATAAACAACAGTCGTTTCATTTTTTCATCTCCATCTCAAAATCCTAAACATATTCGCCTCCACCAGCTGAGGTCATTCGTTGCCGCTTTCCATTAGTCGTCGTCACTGCGCTTCCCACCAGTCGCCATCACCATCTCCTACCAGTGATCTCTCACTGTCGCCTCTCACCACTCTTTTTTTTTTTTTTTTTTTTTTTTTTTTTGGAAAACATGTAACAAGAAAAACCGCGAAACCAAACCGACCAAACCGCGGTTCGGTTTGGTTGCGCTTTTGGTGGTTCGCGGTTTGGTGGTGGTTTGCAAAATGACCAAACCGCAAACCCTCGGTTTGGTCGCGGTTTGGTGGTTTTCACCACCAAACCGCGGTTTGCCCACCCCTATGTGTATCGCATGAGTTACTCACCAAACCGCGGTTTGCCCACCCCTATGTGTATCGCATGAGTTACTCTAGCATCTCTCTTTCAAAAAGGGTTAGCTCCCACTTGCAACCATTGTTTGGTTAAGGTCCTCAGAATTCGCGCTGCACGCATCTCAATCAAATCTACACTAACGTGTATCAAATGCGTGTCTCATAAAATATTAGATTAGGAGATGCTAGAGTACCCCATTTTGAGCATCTAGTGGCCCCAATTAGGTGTCCAACCATGCAATACATCTCGAGGTGTGCGCGTAGCACTACGAGATGTTTGCACACCTCGAGATGTGCGCTCACACTCTTTAAAGTGTATCACATGCATGGAGGGACACCCACTTGAGCCCACTAGGTGCCCAAAATGAGTGTCTAAAGTGGTTACAAAAGTATTTTCATGTTAGATTATCATCTTTCAACAAACAATTAGTATTGTTTTTTTTTTTTTTTTTTTTTTTTTTTTTTTTTAGGAAAGGATACGATGCTCTGACATTTTATTAATGTAAATAAAAAAAATGGGCATGGTTTGAGACTTTGAGTGGTATGGACTCGATTTCTTTTTAGTGAGATGAGCTTTTGAAAGTCTTGTAATTGAGCAAAATTATGTTAGGTATATATGGAGCCCAATAGCCCAAGCGTTGATTAGTCGGTGTTTATTAGTTGAGCACTGCTTGAGAAACCAAAAAAAAAAAAAAAAAAAAAAAAAAAAGAAAACTCACATTACTTGCAAAAATATATAGTTTGGTTTTTTTAAAGTTGCTACAACAACAACAACATAGCCTCAGTCCCAAATTAATTGGGTCGGCTACATGGATCAAACTCTTCTATAGTTCTTAATTAAGTACAATTGATGACGAGCTTAGACGAGCCTACTAGACTAGTCAACATTACATGTGGAAAACTAGACTTCGAATATAGTACAAATGATTTCCCTTATAAACATTTTTCTTTCAGTAAGTGATGTCTCGTCCATCTCATCAGAAAATATTTCGATAATATCCTACTATACTTCAATATGCTACATGCATGACTTATAACGGTTGAAGAAAATTGGCTTTCTTGATGAAATAAAAAATATATTTTTTAAATAAATGCAACCTTACACAAGACCTATAAGTTGGCCAAATATAGTTTTGTGCAAACTATATGCTATTAATTTTTGAAATAATAGATATTATTATATCTCAGTTTTGAATTTAAATTGCAAACCAAGGCTTTATATAAACCAAAAACAAAAAAAAAAATGTATAAAACAAAACATACAAGTGTCTTAAAACTGTACGTGATTTAACGTATAGAAATACAGGTAAAGTTTGCTTAAATGACATTCTTTCTGTGAATGTCTATGAATGTCGTGCTTGTTACATTGTTTAAAGTAGATAGTACTCCAACAAATTAATTTGTAGCTAAAGTAAGTATTGATTAATAAAACTGAGACAAGAATACAACTCAAGAAGTTTTAGACAATTTTTTTTATTTTTTATTATTACTAGGTTAGATCTTAAGACAATTTTAGTTTGGAAGAAATACAAGAAGACGAGCAAAGTTTAGAATTATTTAGTCTATTTTTTATAGTGTGTTTGAGTCTAGACTCACGAGCTAAATAGCGATACTAAGCACTTTATTCATTATAGAAAGTGGCAATAATAACAACAACGCAAAATATTATTTCCTCAAAAAAAAAAAAAAAAAAAAAAAAAAACACCGATGACTTCATAAGATATAATTACTTTAAACTAACTAATTAATTTCAAATTAAATAGAGGCATTAACAGCAGATTTTGGGCCACTAGCTAGGTACATTGTCACATGCACTATTCCCAAAAATCAGCTATACAAACAATCTTATTGTTTGTTGATTTTCCTTCTCTAAAAGGTTCAATCAATTGCTAAATTGTTGGCCATTAAGCAGAAAGTGCACAGCCATTTTCTATCTTAGGGCTCTGCCAGTTCTCAAAAGATGGTCCAAACAAACATATTTTATAATTAAAAAAAAAATCTAGAAAGCTAACATCTCTTATATTAAATCATCTTGAGCAGTTGAGCTATGTGATTCAACTTTGTTTGCAATGTTATTTTCAATCTTTTTTAAATTAGTACAAAACAAACTGACTAACAACAATTAGTTGGTTCGAGTGGTGAGTGGTAAAAGATTAAAAGACTCAATCTTTTTTTTAATAACCTCACAATTTTGAACCTCATGAATGAAAAAAATTAATTAGGAGAGTTACCTCATGTATGTATGAGGTCTCGATATTATCTGAGCTTGGAAACACATTAAACACTCGGAGTTGGAAAATATAAATGAATGACTTTAAAGTAGGTACTAACGGTTAACTTTTTTCAACTTCATTTTTAAACAAGAAGGTATACCAACCGTAGGTTAATTTTTTCAACTTCATTTTTAAACAAGAAGGTATACCAACCCTATGACTTCATGCCATATGTGATTCAAACAAGTCAATAAAAATAAAATAAAAAATAAAGTTTATTTCTCAATTCAAATGATGACTAACATTAGCATGTATAAGGACTGCTTGGTCACATGATGGAATCACATAACGGCCTCATCCCTCGTATATACCAAACAGGCAAACAAGTCATGATAGATAAGTCCACACATCAGTTCTTGATTTGGATGGGCCAAAAAACGTGAGTCATGAGTCATGACGCCTTTAGTCAAAAACAACATCACCTAAATTAATGAAAAAGAAAAAAAAAATTTAATCTAACATGGGTTAACAACGTCACCATATAAATGTGATTGACTAAGTAACTGTCTTAAAAATCTTCTTATGACTCATGATATAGAGTGAATTGTAATTTATGATTTATAGCATATATACTAGATCTTTTTTTATTTTTAGAGTAAAGTAACTCATGATATAGAGTAAATCTTTTTAACTTTTTATATTGTATTCAGTCTGTATATATATATCCATTTACACCACTTGTAAAATGACGGGAATTAACCGTAATTAGAGGTTTGTTTGTTATCTCGTACGACTGCCATTGCTAACTCTTTGTTTATATAAATAAATAATTATTATAAAAAGTTATCAAATTAATAAATATAATAATTATAAAAAGAAAAAAGCAGGTAGATATATAGGAGTATTTGCTTGCCAAAATCACCACTAATTTACAAGTATTGGGTAGTATATAGAACTAGTATTTGATAATTAGAAATACAAAAAACAATTATATGTGTGGCACATATATAATAGTATTAATTGATAGTATATGGGAAATGATATCATTATAAGCTAGTCATAGTAGTATATATAAAATATGAAATCATGCAGCATTGTTTACCAAATATATGTATATATATGGGTAGTGCTAAAAGGACTCATTGAGTCCGGACTCAAACGTCTAAAAAGACTTCAATGCCCTTAATTCAAATCTATAACCTCTTCTTCAATCCACCTCCACTGCTGCGGCCACCACAGCCGACACCGCGACCGCCGCCACCGCGACCATCGTCGCCGCTATAATCACCGGCCATCGATAGAGCCGTCTTCACCATCCACCACCGTCGGCGACCATCCTCTCTTTCTTTTCTCTTTTTGGCATGGAGTAGACGGCCTTCCTGCCACCAGGGAGAGAAACGCGAGAGAAAAACAAAAGGGAGAGCAGAGAGAGAGAGAGAGGGCAGAGAAGAGAGAAAGCAGAGAGGGGGCAGAGAAAGAGAGAGAAGAGAGAGAGAAGAGAGAGAAACGAGAGTGAGAGAGAGAGAGAGAGGTCATCGGTGTTGGTGAAATGTGACGTTGGGGGCGGTCGACGGCGGCGAGCAGTTGTGGCGGTGGAAGTGAGTCAATATGTTAATGTGTGTTGGGGTTAAAGATGAAGGTAATTGTGTCTTTTAATTTAGTGGTGTATTTAAACTACAAGTAAAAGACAATTTGAGTCCGGACTCTTTGAGTCCGAATATATATATAAGTCATGCAACGTTTTGAAAATGTATGCACACATAAGTTTTGATCCATGTCACATGATTTTCAAGCTGGATGAGGCATCACTTGCCAAAAAAATAGGTTGGGAGGTCCCAATGAAGTTGGACTCATGTTTTGGAGTCTTCTCATGTACTACTAAACAAAAAAAATAAAAAAAATAAAAAAAATAAAAATAAAAAATGTAATTCTAACATTCCCCCTACATACAACCTTTTCTTTTACAGTTCTCGTGGCTGCAATTAATGCTGCTGTTTTTAAACCTTAAACTTATTAAAAGCTATTTAACACGATTTAATGTGTGGGTGCGGCGAATCTTGTCTATTAAATTCTGAAAACTGTTAAACATTAATTCATTCTCATTTGAATCACTTTTTTTAATAACTATCCTGACACGGAACAAAAAATCAGAAGAGTCGGGACCTAAAGATTTTTTATTAATAATTTAAGATATCTATCTAAGTAAAGACCTAATTACCCTCTACCCCCAAACATCAATAATGAATTTGAATTAAGGCTTTTATGTCTTTTTAGTTGTTTGAGTCGGACTTTTTGTCCATCTAGCACTACCCGACACGTAATTGTCAACTAATTAGTCCATGGGCCTTGAGATGCAAAAAAAAAATCACCAAATGGCTCAAATTGTTTGACTGTCGCGGAAGAATCAAATTCAAGACCATATACCTAATCCATATAATTCCACATTCGCCTTCTACCATTGGACCAACCCGTCTGAGTTTTGAATTATGGAACGGCTGATTAATGCTCTTAGTCTTAAAGAGTTTCGTTAGTTGGTGGAATTTCAAAATGTTGATAGACATAGCCTGCCAGGTCTCCATATATGTAGAGATAATAAAGAACCCAGGTGAGCTGCGGTACAACGACTTGTGAGTTGTGACTTGTCCATGCCACGACCCGCGAACAAATAAATCTTACATGGTGTCGCAATAAATAAAAGAAAAGGAAAATATCCTGGTGCCCTAGCACAACAGTCACATATGCACGTGTTACCTTCAGTTGTTTTTTTTGTATTTTCATCACATATGTCAATGTGTATTGCATGGACACGACAAGTGCATTTCTATATGCTAGGCACCATACATAGCAAATTCCAAAAAACATCGAAGTGAGTCATTGAATTTTTTCAAAAGTTAGACTTTTGACAGATTTTTTACTACAAAAAAGAGTTTTATATATCACCAATTAAAATGATGTATTTTCTAAAATTTACTGATGACCATATATGAATGTAATTAACCTTATCAACTTGTGAGATACTTTCTCCATTCCACAATATGCGTTGCATTTTTGGGGTTTTTTCTTTTATTTCACAACGGATGACATTAAGAAATCAATGAAGCATTAAATATCTTATTTTCAATTCTAATCTCATTCTAATATTTAGTTAATGACACCATTAATTAGTCACATTTTCTTACACAATATCCATAATAAATAAAGTCATTTATGGGAGGTAATTTAGTCTTCTTATTTAATGGTGAATCAATAATCACCTTAGTTATTGTGCGCAAGCCAAAATACGACTAATATTGAGGGAGTATATACTTATTTATTTATTTATTAAATAAATCTACTTAGACTCACATGAGTCCGAATTCATAGGGTTTTTTTTTTAAAAGTTTGCAATATTTAAGGAGTGTTAAAGAAATTTTATAAGTGATTGTGTTTTCTTGATTAATTACTTAAGGATCAATGACTTTGAAATAAAAAAATCTTTTGAGTCTAGACTCATGAGTCCAAATAACACTACTCTTATTTATTTTAACTTCAACGAGAGTTGAACCCACAACTTCCTTAAAAACCCTGCATTTTAAAAAGCGATGTCTCATCCATCTCACAATAAATGCTTTGATATTTGGGTTTATTGATTGGACCCACTAATTGATAAATTTCATGCCTTACCGTCACATGAAAAACCCTCCAACACAAGTTGACATCGGAGAGACATGCACCCAACAAGTACTTCAGGGCACCTTATGTAGTTCACTGGTTCGTCTATCCCCTAGCTAATTAATTGGAGGTTTGTAATTCAATTCAGACCTCGTTTGGTTCATTTTTCTTAACTTACAGGGGGATTAACTTACGGAGAGTTAATGCTCGGGGAGTTAACTCACAGTCACAGGTGAGGGAGTTCATATTTTCATGTTAGGGGGAGTTAACTCATGTGCCGGGGGAGTTCATATTTTCATGTTAGTTCTGTTTTTTTTTATAGGAAAGAAACAACTTTTGCGCCCACCAAGATTTGAACTCATGACCGTTAATTTACTTCCAAATCTCATACCGAATCATTGGACCACCCAATTGGTTGGTTTTATGTTAGTTTTATTGAGATGCGTGGACCGAAATAATAGTCCAACATCGATTAAATGAAACTTCATAATGAAGTATATAAGTTATGATCTCCCTTAACTAACATAGAAGCATTTTAAGTTAAAACCTCACACCCAGGAGTTGAAAGTGGATAAATTGGGGATAGTATCGATATTGGCGGAGATTATAGGCTTGCGGAGAAGTGTCGCGGGTAGGTCACTTACGGATCCAAAGAGATAATTTGTAGAAAAGTTAGATTTATAAAACCAAACAAATAAAATTTGTTGGAACTTTTTTGTAATAGTTATTTCCCTCATCTCAACTCCACCCCCAATCAATTAAGGCCATTTCTCATATACATGCATGATTGGTCGACACAAAACAAGTAGTTTAAAGTACTGCTCTTCTGATTACATGGCAATTTGTTGAATATGTCTGACTTACCAACCTAACATGAGTTGAAACAAATTTTGTTCTGTGAAGTCAATCAGCTTACCTCCCTTTCGGGAAAACACACATTTTTATATGTTCTACAAGAGATTCCCAAGGTCACAAAATGAGATAAAAAACTCAAGAGGGGCGGCCAAACGTTTTTGTCACGTGTATATGTTGAGATGTGTGGACCGAAAGGTTTAGTTTCACATCGATTAAATATGACTTCATAAAGAAGTACATAAGTGATGATCTTCCTTTAACTAACATCGATGTCTTTTAAGTTAAAACCCCACACCTAGCTAACATCAGTACTGGCGAAGATCAACGGGCTTGCGCATGCGTGTGCGTCGCGACTTGGAGAATTTTACATGGTATGAAAGCCGCGGTTGTGACCTGGCGAGAAAAAAAAACTCGAGACGTGTGGACCGAAAGATTTAGTCCAAGATTAAATATGATTTCATAAAGAAGTACATACGTGATTATCTCCCTCCTAACTAACACGGACTCCAACATGAATCCAACCTAGACCTCCTCCAGCTTTTGTGGCGAAAAAATCCTGCCTAAACCATGTCGCGATAAAGGGGTGTAGTGTGCAGTGGCAAACAAATGATTAACACCATAACTCTTAATGATCGATGCAGAAGTCATGAGATCAATTCTTAGTAACTACACTATATTCTCTTAGTTTCTCTTGGATTATGAGTTGGGTAGGAACCGGAGCTTGGTTAACTCTCATAAAATTAGTCGAATCAAAATAAGGAGAGGTTGACAATGGTATGAACATATGTTTATAAAAAAAAGTCAATTAATGCGACTATAATTACTCAATAGCTAATGTTTCTACCAAAAAAAAAGTACTACTTAAATTTTTTTTTTCTTGAAGCCAAAAGAGTTATATTTATTCCAAATTTTTGGTTAATACATTGGAGAGGAACGACGGTACATCATACCACTCCACTCGACCAGACTTAAATCTAGCTTCCCGTGCAACAATATGAGCTGCTAAGTTCGTTGATTTACGAATAAAAGAAACTTAGGACCTCTAGTCCCTTAAAAATTCAATATAATCTTTAACAACTATTCCGAAATAGGATATATAAGTCTCTTACTTCCCTCCTCATAGCTTGAAGCGCTTAGCACCATGGACATTTAAATGATTTCCAAGTTTTCAACAATGTGCAAGAGACAGGGCACACAAGAAACATTTTTCAATTTATAGAGACTAGAGAAATGTTTAGGAAACATATTTGACTAGTTAGAGGGTCAGAGACACTAGAAAAACATCTAGGTATTGCTGCAAATATGAAAATGGACAATGTACGAATTATAAATTGTTCTGATGGATAATAATACCTGCTAATCGTAGGAGCACAGTCTGCTAATGAAAAAGTTATTGGTTTAGTACTTTTCACACCTTCTTTGAGGTGGCTCAAAAACCCTAATTTTTCTTTGGTTCTCCTTGTGGATTCGACCTTTCGAATCATCGCTGATCATCATCTCTTCTGATCGGCGGTGGTTCCAATAACCTCTTTTGTCTTTTACCTATCAAATAAATCAACTTCGGATTTGTTCAGATGATTCGATTAAATGATTAGGCTAATCTCATCTTTTTGAAAGATTGTGTGCAAATTTGCGTTTATGAGATTAGTACTCGTCATTAGGTTTTATTTCATAGGTATAGTTGTTTCCTTCCCTTGTTGGAAGGTCCAGTTTGTTTTCCCTCGTTGGAAGTTTTGTGCTGAAAGTTTTATCTTTCAATTTGGTTCGAGTAATGTATTTGTGTACTGTCGTATCTTCATGTTTGTCTAGAGAATAGTCATTGATTGCTAAACTATATATGCTATTGTTACAGTCACAATTCTTGAAAGCCAACCTTATAGTGGTTGAATGTTATTTTGAACAATTATGATTAATGAATCAATTTGCTATAGTGATTGATTTTATGTTTCGTTCTGTTCCATTGAATGCATTGAGAGTGATTGATGATTAATAAAATTTCTATTTTGATTTTTACAAAAATGTTTTGATGGATGTTTAGAGTCACTGAAGTCGGGAAGTGCTTGAAATATTATGTGAATTAATGTACCCACTAACACGTACATTTTCAGTTTCTTACCTAATATATACACTAAATAGTATAATTTGGGGTAGTTATATATGTTTTTCTTTTGACAAAAAGGGTAGTTTTTTTTTGTTTTTTTGTTTTTTCAAGAATGTTGCATTCATGTTCCTACAACCCAAAATAATTATAACAAGCTATTACAATGACGGTAATAAACATACAAATCTTTGAAGCCCGAAATAACCTCCCGAAGGAGGACAACATCCTCAAAATGGGACCAACACCCGCATAGGGGACAAAAAAGTCGTTCAATGACGGCAGGTACCAAACCCTAATAACAAGCTACACTAAAAGCCGTAATACACAAAACTTAATACATAACATAGACAACGTGCATAACAACGACACACTATACTCTTCACCAAGAGAGAGAAACCACCACCATTAGAGTCGTCGTCGTCGTCACACGGCAAACCAAATCCGACAAGAGACGCCAAAAATGAGGCGCAAGATCATTTTGGCCATGGTCGCAGCCACTGATCAGAGGCGCGCTCACACGCGACAGTGCTCGTTGGGGAGGCTGCGTATGCGCCGGTGACACTCCCAAAAACTCCTCTCAAATTTCTTCAGCTCTGGCTCGTTGGACGCACCATCCCCTTCCTCAACACACAAACACAAGAAAAGAAGAGAGAAAGGGGGAGAAAGCATAGGGGAAAAAATAGGGAAAGACTAGCATAGAAGAAGGGGGAACAAAAATCAAGAGGGGTGGTGTGGGTGTGGGTGTGGGTGTGGGTGTGGGAGTAAAAAGGTGGATGGTCGGGGTAGAGGTGGTGCGACGGCTGTGGGTAGAGGGAGAGAGGAGCATAGAAGAGTTTGGATTACCGGGAGAGGTGAGGGGAGAGGAGGGGGGCCGGCGGCAGAGGCATCACCGGCCCGACAAAAAGGGGTAGTTATATATGTTAATTAATAGGTAGATAATCAAGTAACTACTTTTTTTAGTCAAAGAGTAACAACTTTTTTTGACTATCAAAAAAAATATGCTTTATTTTTTTTTACGTAAATGGGAAGACAAAACTGCACACATGCTTTTGAATCTTTGATCACATAAATTAAACAATTAATTATGGGTACTACTACTACGTCAACTACAAAAATACTCATACCATGGAAATTACATTCACAATCATTGAATTCTAACCCAACACATTAATCTATGAGTCATAAATACGCAAAATATTTAATGCACAATACATTTTGAAGGGTTCTCATGGCATACGTATATATTTGGATTCTATTGTAGAATTTCCCATTAAAGAATTACATATGGGAACAAATAATCGACCACATGGAACATCTTTTTTGTATTGGGTGCTTCTCATCACATCAAACTTTTTTTTAATTTTTTTTTTCGATGTGGTGTTCTGCGTTAACCGCACTGACACATGGAACATTTGCCCAACCATAAAATTCTTATAAATTTTCGCCATTTGACTCTATCATTTAGCTTCAAAGACATCTTTTTTCTCTTTTGATCGCTGGTGGTTTCAATAACAACATTTACTTTATTATTTTTTTTTCAATAAAACACAAATCTATTCAAATCTAAGAGTTTAAACCCTTCAGCCATTATCAGATCTATCATTGGCACCACTTGCTCCTCCTCTATGTGTGCATCTACCATCATTCAAGTTCATCTCCACTTCTATTAATTGTGCGTGATCTATGCTTCCGTTTTTGTTTTGATAGTTTTTATTAGGTTGTCTTTTTCAATAAGTATTTATCTTCCAATGTTGAAATTTTGTGTTTGTCTTCCTTTGCTTCTATGATTTTTAGTTTTTTATTGCAAGTTTACAAAGAGCAACCCAACCCCATTAATAGGTAATTTTGTCCCAATTATAAACTCATGATGTGTAGTTACATGCTTACTGATCATATTAGACTACCCATAGAATCAGGTGGGCCACAATGAACAATAGAGCTTATGTGAGTCCAGTGGACTCGATCAGGGGCGGATCCAGGGGAGCAGGAGGGGCAATCGCCCCTTAACCCCCGGGACCCTATATTACCCTTACGTATTCGTCCTTCCCGACCTTCATAGTCGACACACACTCCCTATATAACAAGTGTAGCATTGTAAAAAAAATGATGTATTTGAAGTGATTTGAGTGCAGCGTTGTCATTTTTTTTTTTTTTTTGTGCTTAGTTTTTCATACTAATATATATTTTTTGTTTGAAAAAAAAAAGGTTAAGGTTAAAGTTCACCCCCTAATAATATTTTGTGGTTCCGCCACTAGGCTCGAGGATTCCAAATAACTTATCAAAATCCAATAAACCTGCCAATACTTCGCTCCTATAATTTTTTTAGTTATATATAAGTTCGTTATCAGATCCTCACTTAGTTTTCGGCTTTTATATAAATACTAGTCCACTCACATGGTCAAGTATCGAGTGCTAATCCCATCAACTATTTAGAGTAGACTTAAATTGATCATTTGCTTAATCAGGAAGAACATGCATGTATGCATACTATATTGTTTTGTATGAAAAAAAGAAAAGAAAAGAAATATTACCGCTGGGTGAGTTTTGTCATTTTGTCAGTTAAGTCCGATATCGAGTGGTCTAGCCCAAAAATGGAAAAAAAAGTATCAAACCCGATGAAACTACATAAAATGGTAGAATGGAAATGGGTAAGTCACACCTCAACACACATTGGTTCACACGAGCCATTGACACGGCATCGACCTGCGTATTATGCATCGAGATCCGTGTGTACCCGTATCCCGAGGTTCATAAGGACGGCTCTTATAGGCCAATGTGTGTTAATGTGTGACTTCCAATCGTCATTATAGCACTTCTATAAAACTAAGGGTCTTAATAAGATGCGTTGGCTGGTTGAAGTGAACAATAAGGCCTATACACCAAGCCCATAGCTTAACAGCACATGAGAAGTGTACGTTTTAGCTAATTATAAGGGAAACAAACTCATAGCATATATTCCACAAAATCAAGATTGAAAGAGCAAACAAAGCAACCACATGCAGTACCTCCCTCACTACTTGGACATCCATCAGTGTCTAGAATATCTTTTGATCTCAACTTGCAACCATACTCAGAATATAAACCCTAGATCTTTATATTTTGTCGTTTATTCATCGAGTTAGGCAATCGTTTCGATCCATCGGTTCAACCAAATTTTAATTAATCAGAGTCAGCTGCAAAAATGTTGTATCCCTCCAAAGAGAATATGACCATATTGAGCCAAGCAGAATAGTCATGCAAATTCTCATCTACAAGTCCAATATATTTCGTGTCGATTTTGTATTGAGCACAATAAAGACCTTGCACCAAAGAAAGGCTAATTAATTAAGGCACCTATTGCTTTTTGTAGTTAGTTTTGATGCAAAATGGGACTATATATTTCGTAACTGATTTTTTGTACACAAACTAGAGAAAGAAAAACTTAAATCTATTTGCTCCACCCTTTCCCAGTGGTTCTTGTTAGAACCCTAGGGAATTATTAAAGGAGTCACTTTTTTTTTTTTTGATAACCATGGATATCTGCACCCTTTGGGTAGGATTAATTCCATATATAGAGTCAAGTCAGTCCCATCAAATCTATCGACCGAGAGAGACCACCAGAAAATGATTTCTTTGTTGATGCAAGGACTCGAACACGCGACCTTCTCCTAATGAAGAAACCCACATGCAAAGTTCTTGTCACTCTGCCACCTCTGTTGGGTGGTGGAAGGAGTCGCTTTAAATTCTTAAGCCAAGGGTTACCGCCACTTAAATATATGGTACTACCCGCCCTAAGTCCGGGACTTGTCGGGGCGCCAGCCTCGGGCGCCAGAAAATCGGTATAAAAAAAAACCTTAAATCTAATTCCTTCTTTCTTTATCCTTTTGAACCCCCATTCCCATTTCTTCTTCAATTCTTTGTCCTAATTAGTGAATGGCTTCAACGAATACTGCATGTGTCTTGATTTACATATTTATGTTCTTATGTAGTTAATCTTGATGAGAATATTTGTCTAATCAAGTATTTATGCATGTAGTAAGATTTGGTACAAGGTTCCACGATCTTATGTAACTGAAAATTCAGATTCTACGACCTGACTTGGTCCCGACTTGGTCTTAATACTAGACGTTATTATTAATGTACGTACCAAATTAACCTTTACTTGTTAGTTTGATCATAGATTAAATCATCTATATATATAATTGGCTAGCTTATAATTAACGTACATTATTTTGCAGTTTCTTAATTTTGTATAGAAGTTATATAAAGTAGTATATATACGGATGAATTTGATCGATGTGGTGAAGGGAAAGTAAGTGATGATTTGCACATGTAATGTATGGTAATGCACAAGCAAGGCATATTCTTAAGTTGAACAACATTGTACATGTGTTGACCACAAAAGATGAAAGAAAATATAGAGGTTAATTAACTTGGCTTTCTTTTCTATTGACATATATACTTTTGATGCACACGTAAATTTGTAAAAAAGTTGTTTGAAGTCCTTTAAAGTGCATGTGCATTGAGATGTAGCTGATGAACTCCTACATCATATTGTAGCATTGTACCAATAAAATGTATCAGAGGTTCTTGACCAAAAAAAAAAAAATAGTATCAAAGGTTTCTGATCACTTACCAATTTCCAAAAAAAAAAAAAGTAATTCAATCACTTAATCACCTCTTTTTTATCCTATAATCACATATGCATGTGACTATATATAAAATTAATCTTCCAACTGGAGTAATAACTTTTAGTTAAAATGCATTTTTTCGAACAATAATTATTTTACTCATTTTCTGAGTCAAATATTTTTACATTATACACATGATTCCAATTTGATCATTTTCAATTAATATATGTTTCTAATTTATCTTGGTTACAAATATTCTAAGAAAATCAACATTTTTAAAGGCCTATATTCTTTTTATCTACAATCAATATATCTAAACCAAATAATTAATAGAGAGATATTAAGTTATTAAAATATAGTTTTCCTCGATCGTATGAATTATTATTTTTTATAGGAAAGAAATTTAACTTACTCTCGTTGGGACTCGAACCCCCGACATTTTACACTCATAACCTCATACCAAACCATTGAATCACCCAAATAGTTGGTTCGATCGTATGTATTATGTATATACAACAACAACAACAACAACAACAATTAACACAACCTCATCACTAATTAGATAAGTTTTTGTAGTGATTGGGGTTGGCTACATGGATCAAATTCTTCTATTACGTTTGATTTGGTACAATTGAACATATGTATATGTGTGTGTGTGTGTGTGTGAGTGTGTGTGTGTTTGTATATATATATATTAGTTTCAAGACGTGCTACGCACGATTGACCATTCGCTTTATTCATGGGAATTAATTTCTAAGAATTTATTAATAAAATTCAAAATCGAAATTAAAATTTAAAAATTAGAAATATAAGTACCTTTTTTAGTCAAAATTCTCTAATGTGATTGAGATAAGATGTGAATGAAAAAATAAGCTAGTCATGCTAAGACATTACTTCCTCAAAAAAAAAGGAAAAAAAAGAAAAAAAAAAAACAAGTGGTTTGACCCATCAATTTGTGAACACTTGCTTGTGGAAATTCCGTAGAATTGTACATAAAGTTCAATCTTTACCTCAAACTCTATAGATAGAAAGGATAACTTTGAAATTATGAATGTAAATAATTGAATTAATTGGGATTAAAGCTTTAGACACCTTCTTTTTTTTTTTCACATGATTAATCAAAATTTTTTTCATTCAAATTTCTTCTGGTTTTAGGTTTATTCCCCCCCCTAACTTTCTTCAAACCACCTTATTCTTCTCCCTCTCCTTCTCTCTTTCTTCACTGTTTATATATATATAAACGAACCTTCTCCTCTCTTCATCACACAATCAACAACCAACCACAACAACCCCTCCCAATTCCAATTTCAAATCCATAGACAAAACCAGTCCAAAGTCGCTAAAATCAAAAATTGAAATATTATCTCACCTTCAACTGTTATTCAACAATGCTACCAACGCTCATGGCTCTCCTTGAATTTGATCTCCAACCGAGAAAGAGAAAGATATATATATATATATATATATATATATATATATATATATATATATATATATATATATATATATATAGGAAGAACAATGAGGGTTTGTGTAAGAATGATGAAGACGATGACCAAAGTGGTATGCACCCCCTTAAAACGTATCAAATGGTAGCATGCAATACAAGCTTTCAACAGATACAATGTTCATATAAACCGATTTGTCTCAGAAACAAGTGCACACTCCAATTTAGAAGTCTCCTCAATTTATCAACCTCTCCGTCTCTCGTATTGGATTGATGAGAAGGAGTTTGTGTATTGGATTGATGAGAAGGAGTTCGTCCGAAACACGAGAGTGATCGATTGAAGACTGAAAGAAAGAGAAAACTGTGTATTGGATTGATGAGAAGGAGTTCGAGATTGATTTGGAGATAAAGAAAAAAAATGTGTGGTGGATTGATAAGGAGTTAGAGTTTGATTTGGAGACAAAAGAAAATGTTGATTCGGAGATGAAAAAAAAAAGAAATATGGGCAAATAGGTAAATTTCATTACCATTCAAAAATTTGTGATTCAAGCTTTTATATATACAAGTTTCAGGACGTGCTACGCACGATTAACCCGCTCGCTTTGCTCGCGGGAATTAATTTCTAAGAATTTATTAATAAAATTCAAAATTGTAATTAAAATTTAAAAATTAGAAATACAAGTACCTTTTTTAGCTTATCAATATTCTCTAATGTGATTGAGATAAGATGTGAATGAAAAAACAAGCTAGTCATGCTATGACATTACTTCCTCAAAAAAAAAAAAACAAGGAAAAAAACACAAATGGTTTGACCCATCAATTTGTAAACACTTGCTTGTGGAGATTCCGTAGAATTGTACATAAAGTTCAATCTTTACCTCAAACTCTATAGATAGAAAGGATAATTTTTAAATTATGAATATAATTAAAAACATTTCAAAATAAATAAATCAGTCTATATTCATGCAGATAGAAAGAAAGGTATAAGGACGCATGCATAAATAAAAAAGATAGTAAATAAATAAAAACAATCGATCAATGAGTGTCAAGGGATGCAAACAGAGAGACGCAAGTAGTCCCGACCAATAGGTCGTTGAGTCTTGGCAAACCATCAAGACTCGGGTTCTAGGACTTGGTACACTCATGAGCCCTAAACCCACGAGATAGTGAGACTTCCTGGGACATCCATGCTAAGAACTAACACCCCGTCAAAATCAGTATCTAGTGTATTGCATCCCGAGGTCTTGACTCAAACCATTTTTCATTACAAGGTATGTTACCTCAACTTAAACAAATCTAAACTAGCCACTCCTTCTAAGGATCACCGTTGACTCACTTGCCCTCGGACAACTCAATCAGAATAGAATTCCAAGGGTAGATAACAAAGCAATAAATAACAATATTCAATAGCTTAAAACGCAATAATGTGCATTTCCTAGCTGGTTTACTTACAAATCACAAAGCTTGTTCCTAGCCTATCCGGCATCCCGACACTCCGAAACGCGTATTTGACTTCCCGTAGCTCTTCTTTAGGTTCTTGACATCATATTATAGGTTTTTGAGTGTATTGTGACATTTACTTAGGGTATTATACTTGTTTATAGTATTTATGGAACTTTTGAAAATTGCAGATTTTTGTACTGTCAGGGCAATTAGCGCGCTAATTTCGAAATTAATGCGCTATCACAAATATCTAGCGCGCTAGCTACCTCGAATATCTAGCGTGCTATATTTCCTACCTAGCGCGCTATATGCATCAGAACCCAGAATTCAACATTTTGAATTCTGAGTTTTCTCTACACATAGGTCATATTGATGCCTTGGGGACCCTCATATACACTACTAGAAGTCCCTAACATCAACCACAACACCAAACATCAACCCAAAACATCAAATTCGTGAATTCATTGAATTGACCAAGCTATGTTAATGAAGTTACCTAGCTTGATGTTCTTCACCAACACACTGATTTCTCCCCCACACCTGCTGATTTTCTTCTTCTCCCTTGATCACTCTAGCAGCCACTCTTTCTTCTCCAAACGATGAGAATGAAAAATGTGATCAAATGGTTGACTTAGGAGGTTAAATGGATAATTTTATAAGGTTAAACCTCTTTTGTGACACTTTCAAGATCTTTCCAATGCCACACACATTATTCACTCCACCAATTATTCACTCCCTTGGCCTTTAGATTGGTCAATACGTATCTCGATGCACATCATGTAGTTATTTGATTTATTTCACTAACTTAGGCCCACTAATTTCACATCAAACATAGCCATATTAAAGCTAGTATAAAACCATAATTAGTTCACATAAAACTTACCCCATAGGCCGCTACCTCGGTCCCACGTCGACACGCAACTCGAGGTACGTCTTTGGTCGTCTCGACACCGATATGCCCCGCGTCTACCTTACTCGCACATTTTCGAAATTAATTAGTTTAAATTGTTCGATCTTTTGTATAATAAATAATACAAGCATCAAACAAAAATAGAATACCTCGGTGTCGACTCCCGAGATTTGGACATACGTATCACTATAAGTGGGTCACACATAGGACCATGAAATGACGCGTGACACTAGTTAGATTTTAGGGTCGTTACAGTCTTCCCAACTAATTAGAATTTCGTCCTCAAAATTGAAGCAATTCACTATGGAAGAACTTACCGAAACTCAGAAGAGGTAGGGAAAATACTCGCGTATGTATGACTCGAGCTCCCACGTCAGCTCCTCATCTCTGCGATGCTGCCATTTGACAAGGATTGATGGAATCTCTTTGTTTCTAAGAAGCTAGACCTTACGGTCCAGAATCTGAATATGTTGCTCGTCATGAGTAATGTCCTCCTTCAAGTCAATCCAGCTCAAGTTCATTGTTGGTCGTCTGCCCTCGCTCGACCTATCCAATCGAAGCATAGAAAAATGAAATACAAGGTGGATCCCAAACAATTGAGGTGGCAAATTTAACTCGTACGCAACCTTGCCTATTCGTTTCTTCACTCTGAACGGACCAATGAACCTTGACGCAAGCTTTCCTCTAATCCCAAACCTCTTGTGACCCCTTTATCAACGAAACTTTCAGATATACGTAATTTTTGACATCATACTCTAACTCGCCGTGATACATGTCATAATACTTTTTCTGCCTCTCATGCGCACCCTTCAGCCTCAATCTGATCAGTCGTATCTTCTCTGTACGATCCACTACAATCTCAGACCCAATAACTGCCACATCCTTAGGCTTTGCCCAACAAGATGGAGATCTGCATGGTCTACCTTATAGTGCCTCAAACAGTGTCATACCAATACTGGCCTGATAACTGTTATTATAGGTAAACTCACACAAATGAAGATATTTTTCCCATGATTCACCGTATTCTAACACACACATCCTCAACATATCCTCAAGAATCTAAATTAGTCTCTCTGACTGCCCGTTAGTCTGTGGATGATAGGCTGTACTGAGGTCCAACTGCGTGCCAAACTGTGCCTGCATGCTCTACAAAATTTGAGATGTGAATTGTGGCCCTCTGTCAGACACAATCGATAACATAACGCCATGTAGTCGAATGATCTCCCGCTCGTACAAACTCGCCAACTTATCCACCCGATGTGTGGTAGAGATCGGTAAGAAGTGCGCAGACTTTGTCAACCTGTCCACAATCACCCTGATACTATCATGTCCGCGCTGAGATTGAGGTAGGCCACTGACGAAATCCATTGCAATATGCTCCTACTTCCACCGAGGAATGGGAAGTGATTGTAATAACCCACCGGGCCTCCGATGCTCAGCTTTAACTTGTCGGCATTCCTCAAATGCTCGAACGTAATAAAAAACATCGGTCTTCATCCCCGGCTACCAGAAAAGACAACGCACATCAACATACATCTTGGTCCGACGCGAATTAATCGTAAAACGTGAGCGGTGAGCCTCATCAGGTATCTCATCACGCAACTCAGCCACTGATGGAATCTACGGTCGACCTCCAAATCTCAAACACGAGTCTGTCGATTGACTCCAATCTGGATGATCCGAACTCTGAGCAATCTCTAAGAACCTCTGATATTGCTCATCTGCATGCTGACCTTCAAGTACACTATGAATCGACACTGTCCGAGTCCTCATCTGTACTGGTCGAGATATCAACATAATACATCGACTCGACCGCCTCGAGTAAACCATACTCGTATGTCATGTGGCAAGTAACAAATTCTGACTTTGCCCCTCGATGGCTCAACGTGTCTGCAACAACATTGGCCTTCCCCGGGTGGTACTCCAATGAGAAATCATAGTCATTGAGGAACTCAATCCAATGTCTCTGTCGCATGTTCAACTCTTTCTGAGTGAAGAGGTACTTCAATCTCTTGTGGTCAGTAAACAACACAAACTTCTCTCCGTAGAGATAATGACACCAAATCTTTAATGCAAAGACCACTGCCACTAACTCCAAGTCATGTGTAGGGTAGTTTTTCTTGTGAATCTTCACCTGTCGGGATGCGTAGGTAATCACTTTACCGTCCTGCATCAAAACACAGCCTAAACTGAACTTAGAAGCATCGGTGTTCACCTCGAAACCCTTCCCTGACTTAGGTAGTACTAAAACTGGTGCGGTAGTCAATCTTTCCTTCAAAGTCATGAATGCTTGTTCACAGCTGTTGTTCTACTGAAAACTTGTATCATTCTTCATCAATTGCGTCATTGATGCTGCAATCTTCGAGAAGTTTTGAACAAAATGCCTGTAATAGCCTGCCAACCCCAAGAAAATGCGGATATTTGTCACCGATCGCGGTGTCGGCCAATCTATCATAGCTCTGACCTTAGCGGGGTCCATTGACACTCCGCTGGCTCCGACGATGTGCCCAAACAAATCCGACCTCTATTAGCCAAAATTCACACTTACTGAATTTTGCATACAGTCTGTGCGTCCTCAAAGTCTACAAAATCATCTTGAGGTGCTCCTCGTGAGGATCACGAGTCCTGGAGTAGATAAGGATGTCTTCGATGAACATAATGACGAACCTATCCAAGTACTCTCTCAACACTCGATGCATGAGATCCATGAACATTGCTGGGGCGTTAGTCAACCCAAATGGCATGACTGTAAACTGATAATGCCCGTATCGAGTGCGAAAAATAGTATTCTCCCTGTCATCTGCTCTAATCCTCAGCTGATGGTACCCATATCTCAAATTAATCTTTGAGAACCACCGTGCTCCTGTTAGCTGTCGAACAAGTCGTCAATGCGAGGAAGTGGATACTTGTTCTTCACTGTAACCCTGTTGAGTTGTTTTTAATCAATGCATAATCTCAGGTTGCCATCTTTCTTCTTAACAAACAAGACTGGCGTGCCCTAAGGTGTCATGCTCGGATGAATGAACCCTAACTCCAACAACTCATCAAGTTGTATTCTCAGTTCCTCTAACTCATTCGGAGCCATCCGGTACGGCAGAACAGATATAGGTTTGGTCCCCGGAACCAAATCAATGATGAAGTCAATCTCTCTAGGCGGTGGTAATCCTGGTAAATCTGCAGGAAAAACATTTGGGAACCCGCACACAACAAGTACCTCCTCCAACCTAGTCTCGACCCTCTCCGTCATACTCAAAACACTAGCGAATATCTCAACATTTACGCTAGAAGCTACACTGCCTCTAGTAATAGGTAAACTAGTCAAAGTCCCCTGAAAACTGAACTCGGGATATCTGAGAATTTGAAATGTAACTCTTTTGCTGAAACAATGGATCTGTGCATGATGAGCACTCAACCAATTCATGCCCAACAATGCATCAAACTCTAGGAACTCCAACACTCTCAAGTTTGTTGGCAAAACATGACTCTCTATCTCCACCGAATAATCAACACGCAATAAGTTCGGGTATATCTTGTCCCCAAGTGCCGTGTTAGGGATCAAAGGTCTCTCTAGTCTAATGGGTCTCAAACCCAACTCATCTACCATGCGACCAGAAATAAAAGATATTGTAGAACCAGAATCTAACACAGTGTACATAAAACAACTGCAAATATAAAACATACCCTCAATCATGTTACGGGTAGCAGCCGGATCTGGCTCGGTAAGAACATGAACCTGCTCCTCGCTCTGCTGTGGTTGCCCTCTGCTCAGTCATGGACACGAATTGACGAAATGATCTAGCTGTCCACATTCCCAACACGTACACTGATATCCTGATTCAGATGGAGCATTCTGTCCCCATCCATACCTCTGCCCTTGACCACTACCTTTGCCCCCACCACTGCCCTTAGCCCTCTAATACTGCTGTCGCTGAGAACTTGACGGTGTCGGCAGCTTTCGTGTGCTGATATAACTCCGGCCTGGAGCAGATAGTATTGGCACAGTACGCGCTGTATAAGGTGGAGTTGCAACAGATCCTACACTCTGAGCTTGATTTCTCATCCTCCACTGTCTCGGTCTCTTCCTCATCCCGTCCCTTCCAGGTCTGAAATCTGACTGTGCTGGTGGTGGAGCCGCGACTACTGTACCAATGCGCATGCTCAAAAAGGTCTCACTGGCCATACTCCTCTCGTAGGCCTCTTGTAAAGTTCTTGGAGCTGTAGTCACCACCATAGACCTGATCTCACTCAACAAGCCATTCATGAAATAGTAGGCTGGTCAGCGTCTGTATCAGCTGTGCCTCCGGCATAGTCCATCAACCGCAAGTATCGGCCCATATACTGCATCACTGTTTCGTCGGTAGCTTGTCGGATGTTTTGAAACTCGGTCATCTTCATGTTCCTGACTGAATGAGGGCAATTCTTCTGATTGAATCTCTCATTGAACTCAACCTAGTCCTTGGGCTTCCCCTTCGTAGCCACCATGCTATGCCACCAAACATCAGCCTCTTCGAACAACGAAGCTGATAAGATGCTCGACCTCATTTGATCTGGTGTAGCCAAGACATCGTGGATCTTTTCATGAATCATCATGAACTTTTCATGAATCATCGTGGTTCGATCGCTTATTTTTTGTATTTTGTATTTTTTCTTCTTGCTGTCTGGTTGGGGTTGCTCTCCACCCCAACCCCAGTGGAATCGATGGCAGGGGAGACGCCCCTGCCATCTCCACCCTCGACCTCGGCCTCCATGGCCGAACCCCCCTCTCGGCCACCATGGCCGAAACACTTAAACCCACAACAAAATCAACTATGACTCACCTTGATCGTGACGTTTCCACCCTCTCTTCTCTCCTTCCCGGCTTCTTCTTCTCCTCCTCCTCTCCGTTTCTTCTTCTTCTCGGCCTCCCGATCAGTTGTGTGAGTGAGAGTGTAACAACCCAAAATTTCTAACTGTCTTTATGTCTTTACACAGGCTCAACGACCCGTATTGTGGAACCTACACCGTGATATGTCCGTTTATCGAGGCAAGGGCTGATGTACATTTTATATTTGTGTGTTGTATGCCTAGTGTACTGTATATGTGTAGACTACTAAGTTATTTACGAGTATACAGATACCGAGACGAGCGGGGACGCGCCTCGAGTCGCGTGTTGACGTGGCAATTTATTTCGTTACTTTATGCTTTTAAATACCATTCATTTATTTTGGAAATGTAGCATAGAATTCTCCAGTTAGTACTTAAATATCATTATACTCACCGTCTAGTTTGTGACGGTGGGTGTAAGTCATTCGAGCAGCAACAGACGGGGAAGGAGAAGATCGACGACTTCCTCTAAGCAGTTCGGCGACTCTCCTTACTCATTTGTATGTCTCGACTTTTGTTGTATTATTATTGTTTATGTCATTTTAGGTTGTACATTGGGTTGAGTGAATAGTGTCCTATATATACGTGCATGTGATGATGTATTTTCTTGGTTTCCACACTTAGGAGTTTTGAATCATAATAGCTGGCGCATGATCTTTAAACTACATGAACATGATAATATAGATCAATACATAAATTCAGAGAAATATAGGGACGAAAGGCTGACTAATACGTAATTAAGTCTTATGTGATTTGGATTAAAGCTTGATTACGGGATTAGGCCGGACGGTTCCCCTGTTTAGTAGTTGGGGCCGTCACAGAGAGTGGTGAGAGAAAAGGTGGTGGGGAGAAAAGATAAGTATTGTTGACTTATATGCACATCTCCTTTCACATGTGCATCTCTATACATCCTTCACCCTCCATTTACTCCAATCTAACATTTCCTTGACTCCGAATTGTGAAACGTTTGGGACACTCGCCTGTGTTTTAAGCACAAAAATGTCATTTTCGAGCGTTTCGACGCCCGGTCTCATGCGTCCGAACCACGACATACATGTACCGCCTCATCACTAGCCACCTAATACCCATTCCATATTAGTTACTTGGCCAATCTTTATGTAATTTGTGTGTTTTAGTTTCCCTCGACCTAATATTCGGTCCCGTCAACTACTCGGTACCCGCGTCGACACGCATATCAATGCGAAACAATTCACACAATCTCGCACGTATTGTTATGCAACATACACACATGCGATGTATTTCAATAAATTGCACCGCAAATAAGCATCCAACACAAAATAAACTATCGTACCTAGGTCCCCGTGTGTCCTATCCTACCGCGCCGTACCCTGCGTCTACGTCTGTAAATTCGAGATAATTAACGACATTAATAAAATGGGCCGTTATAGTTCTTCCCAACTAAATAAAATTTCGTCCCGAAATTTAACTGTAACCCAAATCCCATACCAGAGAATAGCTGAGGGTATCACGTCCTCATCGTCGACTTAAGCTCCCAGGTGAGTCCCTCCGTCCTATGATGCTGCCAATGAACTAGGACCTTCGCGAGTTCCCTCTTCCGAAGAATCTATACTCGACGGTCAACAATCTCTATCGGTCTCTCCTCATAGGTCACGTCAGGCAGTATCTCCACCCGTCCCAACTCAATCGTCGGTCTCAGCCCCGACCTAGCGAGTCTCAACATTGAAATGTGAAATGTCGGATGAACCCCACTAACTCGGCAGGTAACTCCAACCGATATGCAACAGTGCCTACTCTCTGTGCAATCCGGTATGGCCCAATGTATCTCGGCGCCAGTTTCCCCTTAATGCCAAACCTCTGTTGACATTTCCAAGGAGAAACCTTCAAATACACCATATCGCCCTCGTCATAGCTCAGATCCTCGCGATACCTATCTCGCGTATTTCTTATGTCTATCATGTGCAGCTCGCAGCTTCTGACGAATTTGTCGGATTTTCTCTATGTGATCAACAACTATCTCAGCTCCCTCATCATCAGATCTTCCGGCTCTGCCCAACACGCAGGTGATCTACAGGGCCTCCCATACAGTGCCTCAAATGGTGGCATGCCAATGCTCGCCTGATAGCTTTTATTGTATGCAAACTCACACAGAGGCAGATAATCCTCCCACGAACCCCCAAACTGTAATATACAAGCTCTGAGCATATCCTCCAAAATCTGGATCAGTCGCTCTGATTGTTCGTCGGTCTGAGGATGATAAGTCGTACTAAACTGCAACCTGGTGCCAAATATTCGATCCCGTCAACTACCCGGTACCCGCGTCGACACGCATATCGAGGCGAATGTAGTTACACAATCTCGCACGTATTGTTATGCAACATACACACATGCGATGTATTTCAATAAATTGCACCGCAAATAAGCATCCAACACACAATAAACTATCGTACCTAGGTCCCCGTGTGTCCTAGCCTACCGCGGCGTCCACGTAGATCTGAGCTGGCGTCCACGTCTGTAAATTCGAGATAATTAACGACATTAATAAAATGGGCCGTTACACCCAGACTTGCCGCCATCCACACTTGTGCATCTGGTCGGAATGATCAGTTCGTCGGTCGCCGCGTCCGCCACTTCGCACCACTGTCGTCCACGCCTCCTCCATCTAGTATGCACTGCAAATTATCAACATTAGAGAAGAAAAAATGCCCCCAATCAATGAACAAATTAAGAGATGCACTCTGTGATGACTTGTTTAATCCTCATTGTGGTTAATTATCAACTTTAATATAAAAGCTTGTTGGGTAAATGATAATCAGAAAATATATATATACAAAAATGCAATGCAATTATGCAAATAAAACTCAATTGCCAATGTTATCCTTTATTAAGTAATTGCATAATCATGCACGTAATAACAAAGCTTCGAATAAAAATTAAACTAAGAATATGTTAAAAATAGGGAAACGTATTAACTTCTAAATTCCATTTTATTACACGAATTTGGGAAATTATACATAAATAATTAAACATACATTATGTTTATTGATAACAAAAAATCTTTCAAAGTTATTAGATGCCAGATTCTTACTAATCAACACTACTAGTAAAGCGGAAGTCTATGCTAAAGCACAATTTGTAAGAAATTCACTCTCTCTCTCTCTATATATATACTAGTCGGTTCCTTGCGCTTCGCGCAAGCGTTATTGAAATTATATAATAAAAGGTTTATTAAATTATTTTACATCCTAAATTAAGTGTCTGCATCGATATTTTTAGATAATATTATGACTATATCAATATCATCTGCCCAATACTAAAAATTTACACCGGCAAATGTAAATATTTGGACCTTCTGTTCAAGTACTGAATTCAAAACAACACTATTTTTTTATGAATGAGATGCGGTACTACTATATAATATATATTAATTTGAAAAATAGTATGTACATGGCCATGGGTTTAAAAAATAGTATGGGCTGTAAAAAAAAAGTAGACAAAATGAGTCCAGTTGACTCATTTACACTATGTATACACATAGCCCCTCCTAAAATAAAAAAAGCACTAAAAAATCAACTCCCTGGTCCTGGACAACATCCCCAAGTGTGACAGCCAAGTCATAAACAACAACGTCCACAATAAGGTATTCATTTTGCAAACAGACATTCATTCGCCATGCAAACACTGCAGCACTCCATTAGCCTCCCATGGCTTCTTAAAACACAAAAAACTCCCCCAGCATCAATTGAACTCACAAATAGAGGACACAACCCAACAACAATCGAATCATGCTAGATTACCCCACCAAGTGCATTGCAAGAGAAGAATTGATGAGAGGTGAAATTTATAGGGGGAATAGAACTTGCACTACATTCCATTCCATGTATCTGCCCTGATTTTAAAAACCTTGTACTACACTCCATTCCATGTATCTACCCATGATTTCGAGTTGAACGTACTCGTTCTATGAATCCATTCGTTGATAATATAACCATTATTAATTATTAATAGATGCGCACTTAATATATAATTATATCTCTTGGGACAATCGATAATAGAAATAAATAAATAGCAAGAAAAAAATCGAGAAAATTAGAAAATTATATTAGTGAGAGGAGATTGCTTCATAAATTTCTCTCTCCTCCGACTTTTATATAAAGTTTCACATGCTCTCTCCTTCCAGCATTTCATTTTTAAGATTTTTTCAATTTTTTTATTTTCATATATTTATTTATTTGTGTTATTTAATGTTTTAAGATATATTCATCCCCCCATGTTTTTGAACAACGAAAAATTCAACGTTGAACAACCAAACAACGGTCTAATTAATAAAGGCTTTCTTCAATGCATTAAGCCTCCGTTTCGAATCTTGCACATCCTTTTAGTTACCACAACATTATTTATACTATTTAGAGCATCAAAATCACAATTAAGTTTATTTGAATTTTTTCTTAATTAATGAAGGGTTGTTTTAATATAAATTAATTTATTAACTTTTTTTAAAAGTTTTAATAACTCATGCGCAAAGAGCAGAAATCGACTAGTTACGTATAAAGCTAAGATTATGTTAAGTTGTCAACTCTAGTACGAGCACACAATAAAGTTGTTTTCAAAACCTACATTAATACAATGGTATTTTTTTCTTTTTGGAAAAACACACACTTATATCTTGCCAACACTATTATAAGGAAAATGTTAATGTACCTCGGTTGCTTGCATCCCTTGATTTTTGCATGGGATGCATAGGCATACATCTCGATGTGTGTGCAATTAATAGGGCCCCTCTTATAATTATATCCAACTAGTTGTTTCCCTGCGCTTCGCGCAGAACTTTCATGGTTTATATTAGGGGTGGGCAAACCGCGGTTTGGTGGTGAAAACCATCAAACCGCGACCAAACCGAGGGTTCGCGGTTTGGCCGATTTGCAAACCACCACCATACCGCGAACCATCAAAACCGCACCCAAACCATCCGCGGTTTGCGCGGTTTGGTTTCGCGATTTTCCTGCGACCCATTTAAAAAAACAACAACAACAACAACAACAACAACAACAAACAAAAAAAGAAAACAATTATACATATTACATACCATAAAATAATATTGCATATAGTACTGCCGCATTCAAACACCAAAAAAGAAAGAAAACGGAGGAGAAGATTATGGAACTTAAGAGGAAGGCCATAGACAGAACATTCAACATTCAAAGCCAAAACATTCAAAAAACATCAAAAAACATTTAAACTATTCAAAGCCAGAACATTCAACATTCAAAGCCAAACTTAAATTTTTTTCAAGTGAGACCAATTATTTGGTATTCGAAGCCAGAACATTAAAGATAATTACCTCTCTTGCAATGCTATTGGTCACTAGTGGTAGGAGGCGGTGAGAGGTGACCACTGTTGGTAGGAAGCGGTGGTGGGACTCGCAGCGATCGAGGCGTGACTAGTGCGAGGAGGCGGTGGAGGCGGGGCCGGTGGGAGGAGGCGATGCGAGGCATCGGTGGAGGCGAGACCGGTGGGAGGAGGTGGTACGAGGCGGTGGATGGATGCAAGAAGGAGGCTTTGATGGTTGGCGAGGTGGGAGGCGGCGACGATTGGTAAGAGGCGACGACAATAGGCAGTGGTGGGAGCCGGCGGGGGGGAGGCAAATGGTTGGGCGTCGGCGGTGAGATGTTGAGGAGTGAGAACGAGATCGAGCAAAGCAAAAAGTTTTTCTTTTTCTTTTAAGTTTTAGGGTTGTAAATGTAAGATATTTACTAAAATACCCTCGGTTTGGTGAACCGCGATTTTTTTTAAATGAAAACCGCGACCAAACCACGATTCCTCGGTTTTTAAGTTTTTCAAACCACCTCCAAACCGCGAGTTCTAAAAATCAGACTTGACCATGCGGTTTAGACGGTTTGAGCGGTTTGGGCGGTTTTTCGGAAACCGATGCCCACCCCTAGTTTATATGTATGAAAATGGGCAAAAAAATAGAAAAGCTACAAAATGATGGGTGTCGTAGTTGACCCCTATGTCAAGCAAAAACTATATATATATAAAAATCGGCGTGCTCGACCCTTTACATAAGCCAAACTCATGGTACTTGTGCATCCATTCAAACACAAAAAACCCCTACAAGCATGTGCACTTGGAGACCCAAACAAAAATTCAGATGATGACCAAGCACTCCCCAAAAATTCTTCAAACTGGATGTGGGAGAATTACAGCGTAGAAGAATGGACGGGAGGTGAAATTTATAGGGGGAATAGAACTTGTTCTACACTCAATTCCATGTATCTGCCCATAATTTTTAAAAACTTTTACTACACTCCATTCCATGAATGCCCATGGTTTCGAGTAGAATGTACTAATTATATTAATCCATTCGTTGATAATATAACCATTATTAATTATTAATAGATGCACACATAATATATAATTATATATCTTGGGACAATCGATAATAAAAATAAATAAATAATAAAAAATTAGAAAATTAAAAAATTAGAATGGTGAGAGGAGGTAGCTTCTGAACTTTCTCTCTCCTCCGACTTATATATATAATATAGATAGATTGCAAGATCTCTAAATTTTTATTTTTTATTTTTTATTTTACTTTAACGAGAGTCGATCGAACCCACGACCTCTCTAAATCTTGTCTTCCGATAAACGATGTATAAAACATCTCATCAGATAGGCAGACATGCTTTGGCAACAAGATCTCTAAGTCTTATTTTTCTTTTTCTTTTTTAATTTTATAACTTTAAGTGGAAGTCAAATTCACGACCTCCCTAAACCTTGCCTTTGACAAGTAATGTCTCTACGTACCATCTTACTAAAGATGCTTTGGCCAACAAGTTCTCTAAGTTTAATGTGTAATAATTTTTTCTTGCAATGAGCAATTTTAGTTAATTTAACTGAGGAGGTCTAACATTTTTTTTTTTTGATGAATAACTGGGGTTTAACATTTATTATGTATATAATCCACAATACAATACTCTTATTTTTATTCATATCTAATCATTTGGGACAAATCACCTTCTTTTTTTAATCTAATTTTATTCTTATCTAATCATTTGGGATAACTCGTTCTCAATTTCACCTTTTTTTTTTTTTTGGTTGATCAGCTGTTAGGGATGCACCAAAAAAGGGACCATTGGTCTTGGAGGGCTAGCCAAGCAGGTTGGAGGCCAACTGGATCTGGTGTTTTTGATGCAAAATTTCCATAAAATCATTGATTTTTTAATGAATGAAGTTTCTTTCTTAAAAAAAAAATAAAATTAAATTTCGAAGGGTTATACAAATAGGACTTTAGTAGCTTGATTAATGCAGAGGTGATGAGTTCAATTCGACTATTCGAGGCAGCTGCATCATTGTCCTTCGATATTTTGGTTAGTGGTAGGAGCGTTCTCCCTGCCCCCGTAAGATTAATCGGGCCTTCTTATGCAATTCAGATATCAAGAATCCTAAAAATTAAAATCATGAAATGTTTAAATGTCACAAAGAAAAACGTAAAAAGGAATGAAAATATTAGAGTTACCTTGATAGGACATCTAGGACACACACTTGTGATTGCGCACATGCATTGGCATCTCGAGATGCATCCAGGGTCAAATGCCCCCCTCAAATTTTTGGTCTAGCTAATACTGTGTATACACATATCCAAACTTGCCTCATCATCACCCATTGCCCCTCTCCAAGGTCTTTGATTTTTAATTTGAAAAATTATTAACAGGCCAACTTTTGACAGTTGATCGTGTAGTTCTTTGATTTTTGCATTGAGATATACATACACGTATTGAAATGTATTTAAAGGACAACAACAGTTAACCACAATAGTTACGTGTGACCAACCAATTATCTTAGCATTTTCTTGCTTAAAACTTTTTTTGAGAAATAAAGTTTGCCCCATCTCTCCCAAGCCGGAGGTCGCATCCGCCCTTAGGATGCATCAAAAGGACCCTATCGCGGTAATAGGGTCCGAAAAAGATCAATGTCCATAAACCGAGGAGGAATCGTGGTAAACCCAATTTCAAATAATCGTTGACCATTTCCAAAAAAAAGAGAAATCGTTGACCAAGCGATTACTTACTTTTGACAGCGGGATAAAGCAATGCAACCTACGTGTCAAGTTATAACAGGCCAGCGAGATGCCAGGTCAGTCAGTTGAAAGTACACGTGTGTTGGGGAGTCGGTTAGGATGCCACGGTGGCGGAGTATAGAAACTGAAGGTGCAGCTTAAAAATCGGGTGTCCCCCACCAAAAGAGCTCCAAGGACAGCCTAAGTACGGAATTCTCCCAACCCTTATATAACCAACTCCCCTTCCTCCTTTTCATCCGTTAATCCTCACAACCTTATAAGCTTCACCTTTTATTAATTTTTCTTTCTTCTTTACATACATTTTTTGTATATATTATATACACACACACACACCTACATATACATACATACATATATATAGAATCTCTCTATCTCTAATGAAGTTTTCATCACTCAAAAATCTTTTGGAGCACATGATGGTGCATGCATGTTGGATAATGACAACTTAATTCATTCCTAGTTACTTGTTAGTGTTTGTTGTTTGTGTATATAGATACACGTTAGGAGGATCGGAAAACATCGGGTTTGTATTGAGAGAGAAGCGACGATGCTACAAGACGTGGTTCATCCGCCGGAGCAACTTCACATTGTAATTAACTGGCTTTAATATATTTCCTCGTCTTATCTTGTTGCTTATTGTGAATGAATGTTATATCGATCGATGCGGTTGCCGATGTTTTTGTGTCGGATGAATTTCATTGAATACTACATGCTATTATTAATTAACTGCATTGGATTCTTTGCTTATATATGCTTCTTGTGTTGCAGTTTGTACAAAATTAGTATCTGTTTGCATGATCAAACGGACTTAATTTTAATGCCTTTTTTTTTTTTTTTTTTATTTGCATTTGAATTTGTTTGGGAATTAAGGACTTGTTTGCAGAGGCTTTAAATAGTTTTTTTGTGTTAAAGTTAGGAGAAAGAAAAGATGAACTTCAACCTTCATCAACTCTTAATTTGATATGCTATATTTAATTAATTAGTCAAGGAGTTCACTTTTAATAGAGACTTTTTTTTAAAATAAAATTATAAAAAACATAAATTTCCGTTTCGCGTAAAGAAATTGAACGATTTTATGAGATCTTCGTCGAATTCTTTAATTTTGAAGGTTGTTATATCAGCAAGATTAATATATTTCATATACAAGTATGTGTATATAGTTTTTTGATTTGATTTTTATGTGGCACAAAAAGTCACTCAATTGACATGATAGACCTCCTTGAACATATGGAAAGCATAAAGGGTTTGGGAGCATAGCAAAATGGAAATCAAAGACACTTTAACATTAAGGGGTGTGTGTGTTTTCTTTTGAGTTATTAGTTCATAGCAGCTTATAAAAAAAAAAAAATTCTCTCTTCTTTATGACCCTGCCCCTTTTAAGGTTGAATTCTTTGTGTGTGCTTAAGGTGTGCTCTGTCTGCATTTTTCTTTATATCAACTCATGAAAGCTGCAGCTTGGAAAAGAGCATTTCGATTTCGGAATGTATTACTTTTCGAGCGTATAGTTTAAGCTTTCTAATTGCAGTTTAATATATATATATGTATTTTGTGTAAAGCATTTCACTTAATGAATAACCAACAAATTAGGTTCCGATAATCGTAGTGTTTTAACCGATTATCTTCTCTCCTAATTGCGGATTATTTTTCTCGAACGAGAACAACATATCATGATCTCCTTTACTCGCAATCGCGTTGTTTTTTTGTTACAATTAGGTTCTTAATTACTTCCACAAACAATACCACATGGTGAGTTAATAGGCATCTTTTCCTACTTGCATGTACTTGTCAAAAACATTCATAAAAACCAATAAAACATCTCACAAGCTCAAGAATCTGTGCCTTTACCTAGATCTGTTAGTACATAAACACCACTGCTTTGAGATTTAATTAAGCTTCCAAATCTTGCAACTTTATGAGATTTTTCTTTGCATGGTTTCCACTCCCAAGGTATTTTGGAAGTATATCATAAAAATTGAAGTGACAATGAGAATTTCATTGACTAGTAGATCAGTTTAATTGTATCATATTGGGACCCTATACAGCATATTTCTTTATCTACACAATCTCTTTAATGGATTCTCATCAGATGCACTACAACAGTCTCTCACATAACACATTTTTAGTCTCTATGTTAACCGAACGATGCCGTATGAATGAAAAAAAAAAAAAAAAAAAAAAAAAAAAAAAAAAAAGGATACAAACTATGGCTCTCCTAATGTTTACTTTGGTAACTTTTTTTTAACATTCAAATTGATTAAGCTTGAGGTACTATTTATATTTTGTGCATGATCTGATCTCTTTTGTTATTTTTATTTTTTGTATGTAACAGGAGGACATCCCAAGTCCCTTTAGTGCACAAATGTTTGATTTTTCTGAACATGATTTGTTTCCTGAAACCATACAAAACTCTGAAGTCTCTTCTTGCTCAAACTGTTGCTATGAAGACATTTCCTACACCTCCATCCCCTCTGATGTAGGAAGCTTTAACAGTGGCAGCATCAACAACAACAACATTAATTGTAACAATAGCATCAACTCAAACAATCATCACCAACTCTCCACCATCTTCGACTCCCAAGACGAAAACGAAAACGAAAACGACTGTTCTATGTCGGCGGTATCAAAAGCCTACTTCTCGCCGCAGCCACCAACATTCTCATCCAATACTATACCTCCTCCCTTGATCAAAAACCAAGAAGACCACTTTGATATCTCCTCCTTGCAATCTCAAATACAGATCCATGACATCGTTAACGGGCTTTCGTTATGCTCCACTGATCAAGTCATGCAACTAAGTGCAGGGACGGCGTCGATGCGTCCTATTTATGAAGATGAAAATTGCTTGCCTCCCTTGCCTCCTTACATGAGTTTAGACCCTTCTTCTCCTTCATGTTCTTTCATTGATCCTACAGTGGCGCCGCCATATTTTCCTAGCAACTTGAATGGTGGATTTCCTACTGATATGGGGATTTTTGGCGGAGGAATTATCATGGGCTCTCATGAATTGCAACCACAAGATATGGAATTTCAAGGTGACAATGGAGGGGTTTATGCTGCAGAGTCTGTTCAATTCAACTCTGGTGAAATACAGGTACATGAAAGCTTATTCAAATATTTTTTTTTTTTTCTTACATTGAATTAATTATTGATCTTAGTCCCTTTCGAATAATAATCGAACTTCATTGATTACAAAATATCGTTACCTAATGATCTTCCATTAACAGTATGATGAAGGGGATCCAATGTTTTGTTTGTCAAATCTTATTCAATTAAGTGATTTAATCATGCTAATTAATTAGACAAAAATAAACATAGAACCATTTTTTTAAATTACTTTAAATTAAGAATCTTAACAACTTAAGCAATTTCTTATACAGAACGATTTTATATGCAAGTGATGGTTGATTTTTTTTTAAAAAAAATTGCCAAACACGAGAGATGGTAGCTAACTAAATTGATATATAGCTTTGGATATAGATGTGGAAAAATTTTGCCAAAAATTTATATATTATATAATAATATAAAAAAATCTTGACTAAAAAGTACCATATGTTTTTTCTTTTTGAAACTATTGATTTTATTTTTAATAAAAAGGTAAACAGTTTTTTGTTTTACATCTAAAGCTAGATACCTAGGGAGGCATCAAATACTTTGTTGGAGAACTTAGAACTTGTTTCTTGTTTCCAAAGTGGTGTATAAAAGTCGCAAAATTCCACATGAAGAACATTACCCCAAATTACCCCAAAAGTTAACCTTTGAGTGTTGATGCACACAATTGGTACAGTTGTTGAGATATGTTGGATCTTGTATCAAATGCTCGTTTGCATGTCTCGATGTCTATCCAACAATATTAATAGAGAAGTTGATATGTAGTTGAATATTATGGGTTGGTCAAAACCTAGTTTTAAGGCAAAATATATAACACTAGTTTTTTTTTTTTTTTTTTCTCACGTATCCAATTGTACTAATTAATCCACGCTCATGCGCTGTCAGGCTCCTTTTGAGGGGCGGTCCTCCCAACCCAATTTTCTCCTTTCACGAGACTCGAACTCAAGACTTCGCTTAAGGGGAACGAGTCTCTTTACCACTTGAATGTTGTGGTTGGTACACTAGTTTTATTTATAGGCCAATCAAATACATGTACCAATTAATTCTTACTCTTCTTATAATTGGTGACTTTGCAATGTACATTTATATGTTCAAAACATTGAATTGTGCTATTTTTTCTTGAGAAAAGGCACTTGATAATCAACAACTAGTAAGTGGGGGAGGAGGGAATTCCACTCCTGTGAAAACTGAAATCTCTACAATGGAGGAATCAAGTTATAAAGTTGGGCGAATCACAGAAGAAGAAAGGAAGGAAAAAATTCAAAGATATGTGATGAAGAGAAATGTGAGAAATTTCGAGAAGAGAATCAAGGTAGATACATTTAAACTTTTAAAAAAAAATGTTTGTGCATACCTTTTATTAGTTTCAAGTATTTTTTTTCTTTCTATTTTTCTTTTTATTTTTTTACTAATGTCGCAAAAAACATGTAGTATAAGTGTCGAAAAGTTCTGGCGGACAGTCGACCTAGAGTTAAAGGAAGGTTTGCGAAAAATGATGATTTTGGAGATGCCGCAAAATCTAATTGCAACAACCATGAAGAGGAGGATGAAGTATGTGCTACTTTTCATAAACTACATTTATTCTATTAATTTTTTTTTTGGTATAAAATCTTTGATTAGTCAAACTTAAGTAAAAGTAAGTTTATTGGGTGGCCAAAATTACAGAAAAAAAATCTTGATCAATTGTTTTATGCTTATAAATGTTTTTCTGTCTTATTTTTTTTTTTATAGATCCCAAAGCACGCAGTGAAGGAAGAGCACGAGATGATTGATACCACAAATTATTTTGCTCGGCTTAATGGAGTAAATTCCTTCAAATGCAATTATCCTATTACTTCTGCTTGGATTAATAGAAGCAACTTTCATAATTAACAAAAGAAAGTTTGTACAATTTTGTGAGGTCCCCATTAACAAAGCTAAAGAAATTAATGTGCTAGCTAGCTACTATATGTATCCTATAGAATGATCAATAAGGGATGATGTTAATTTATATATCTTATATATAGAGAGAGTTGTAGAAATATCTTTATATAGTCAGATGTTCCCAGACGAGTATGAAAAGGAATGTACTTTTGTATAGTCAAGACCCAAAAAATGGAGAGATAGACTGCATTGTAAGTTGATATATTTGGATAGTTGACACTGTAACAATCATTTAATGATCATGTATTTGTAGTTGATATTGTAATGAAAGTGAGAAGGATATTTTCCCCAAGATCTATCTTTTTAATTTTTATTTCCTCTTGTGAACTTGTGTGAGCAACTCTTTACAATTGTGCAACTTACACAATTTTGACCTAATGCCCCAACGTCTTGGTAACAGTGGAGTAAAAACATAGCATTAATTTGTAGAATCCATCTATTGTAACCTAACACAAACAAGCAAGACGCACCTGTTGTCGTCCATGTGATACACATTGTAAGGGAAGTCAATATATACATGTGTGTTTGTGCTGGTTACAAAAGCATTTTCCTAATTTATATAACATAATGTCTATTTTGTTCTAAAAAAAATATAATGTCTCTTCGAACTTGTTAATGTGTGTATTAGGACTAGGCCCACTTGGCCCTTTTTGGTTCATATACATGTGGCTGTATATATTGACCTAAATGGTCCTAAAATAATCTATTTTATATTTTTTTTTAAATCCTAACAGAACCCATGATCTACATAAATCTCGTCTTTTGGCAAGTGATGACTGGTCCATCTCACCAAAGAAACTTTGACATATTATATAATGTCTATATAAATATATAGAGGAACAAAAAAAGCCTAATTGGTTAAAATATCATAATCTTTCACAACTTATGTTATTAGGGTTGTTATTATATCATAACCTTTTAAAATTTGTTATTATATCCTGATCTTTCCAAATTGTTTGATTTGTACTCTAAGTCAATTTTTAACTTAAAATTTGATTAGGTGACACCTTAATTATGGTTTTAAAAAACCACCCCATCATCCATAATTATCAAAATAATTATTAATTTTATGATTTAAATTCATTATTTAAGTGGCACATCATCAAATTTGGAGCTTAAAAGTGGTTTAGGATACAAATTAAACAATTTAAAAAGGTTAGGATACAATAACAAATTTCAAAAGATTAGAATATAATAACAAAAGTGGTAAAAGATTATGATATTTTAACCAATTTGACAAAAAAAAAAAAAACTTAATTTAGTGAAGACTAAGAAAGTTGTAAGTAACTCATATGTATTAGGGATCAAATTAAACTTGGTGACAACAAATTTGGCAACAGAATTTGTTTCTCGGATTAGATAGGTTTTAGGAGGGCAACCAAAGCCTTAGGGAGTCATGAGGTTGGCCTTGAAGGAAAATGATTGGTTGACATTCGTGAGAACACAAATGGGGGAGCACAGCCTACGTGGCGCACATGTGGCGCCTCTTTATGTACTTTCTGGTGGGCACCACATATGAAAAAAGACGCCACATATGCACCACTAGGCCGTGCGCCCCATTTATGCGCTTCATTTGTATCAACAAATCATTTTTCGGCCCTGAAAACACTTGTTTAATTCCAATTAAGTGTTAGCTAAATGGTTTGGTATTGTGATCACCAAAAGAAGAGGCTGAGGGTTCAAAATATCCTCGTGTGCAAGTTAGTTGGAATAATATAAGTTAGTTTCTTACATAAAATAAATCATTTGACCTCATAGACGTTTAATTTAAATTAGAGTTTGAGTTAGCATTGTTTTATTTGGTTTAAGATTTCCTAGTTTGTATATATATGTGTGTGTGTATATATATATCTATATATATATATATATATATATATATATATATATATATATATATATATATGTATGTATGTATATGTGTGTGTCGACCGAAAGTTAGTGCCACATCGGATCAATAAGACTTCTAAATGAAGTGTATAATTGATGATCTTTATTCTAATATAGTACCAATGTCTTTTAAGTTAAAACGTCACACCAAGGAGTCGTGGTTAAGTAGAGACAATATCGGTAAATTAAGCCTCAAAGGGAAGAATGGGAACAAATTAATGCCAAGCTGTATAGGAATCGTACTTTTGTTTCCTCCTTTGTAAGAAAGCCTATATATTCCACACATGAATCATTGGAAACTAAAAAAAACCTCAAACTGATCAAGGCCACCTTTAAATCAAAGCTAAATACCTACGAAAATCTAGCTATCATGTGTCTTTGATTCTATTCAACAAAAGAACCTTTTACTTGCACATGTTCCTTTGAACCTTTTCAATTTCATTATTCATAGCATCCAACTTTTAACTTTCAACTTTCAACATAAATTTAACTTCCATGATCTTTAAGCAGCTACATACATTTTCTTAATTACTCTTGTTAAGGAAATTATAGTAGTTGCTATATTTCCGTAGTTTAGGTATTTATGTAATTTTTATATTTTGGTATTTAAGTAGTATTAAGAAACTTTCCTTATTTTATACTTTGTTCAGCTCTATAAATAAGAGCACCTTATTGTACTCAGTTTGCCCACATTAATACAATTTTTAGATTTTTTTTAAAAAATCTATCATGGTATTAGAGCTTGGTTTTTAGTATTAGGTCGATCGACTTTCAAGTCGACGACCAATTCGTGGTGTCTCTTTCGATCTCTCGTTGTTGTTCTCGCTTTGGGTTGTGCTTTTCAGAGCCCTAATCGTGGGTTTTCGTTTTCAATCTGTCATCTGGTTGTGTGTGACACAACATTGTTTTCTGTGTGAACGTTGTTTCTCGTCTGTCACTCTGCCCGATGCCACCACGTGTCCGCGATTGTTCTCTGCACTCGTCTGTCACCTCCGTCTGCACGCTGCCGCGTGTCCGCCGGCAAACCGTCGCCAATCCGCTTGCTTGCAGCCGCCCACTGCTCGCCTCCGCTCTCCCGCCGCCGTCGATCTGTCCGCTTCTTGCTGGTTGTTGTCGTCGAGTCTCCCCGGAGTCGCTCCTGTTCACCGACGTCGCATCTTGTTGGTCACCCGCATCGCTGCCTGGTGTCGCGGCGATCACTGCATCGTCGTCTTGGAGGCTCGCCTGACCCTCGCCGTCCTCGCTGGTCTACCACTGCACCGCGCCTTCGCTCCATCCACGCCGTCTGCATCCACCCTGAAGCCGCTGCTCCTCGTCGCCTGCGCAACTCTCATCACCGCAATATATTTTCCTCGCGTGTCGACAAACAAACCGATCAACGTTGGAGTACTATATTCTGATTTGCAATGTGATAAGTGTATAATTAGCCATTATAACATATAGTGTTTAGTGTGATTTTGAACCATAAATCTCTATTTGGTGGTAACGATATCTCATTTGTGTGATTTACAGGTGCTAAGATTCAAAATGAAGAATTGGTGTGAATATTAGAAGAATCGATCACAGTGATCAAGGGAGAGAAGAAAATAGTGATCCAGGTCGTGGCTCAGGTTGTATTTCCCTATTTCATGAATTCCAGGCCACGGCCTCACTCACAGCCCCACCCGTGGCCTGACCCCCGGTCCGGAATTGAAAACCCATTTTTTAGTCCGAAATTTTAGGAACTTCGTTTTGGAATATATTTTTTTAGGTTTTATATAAATAGTAACTCGGAAAAATATTGTTCCCAACCTTTGTTTACGAAAGAACTAAGAGAATGTAGAATAGGATTATTTATTGCATTACAAGGGTTACAATATATAATTGTGAGTTGCCTAAAATATGAGATTACAATAATACAATTTCCTGAGATGATTGCTTAATTTGTGTGATTACAAGAATAATATAATCGCCTAATTTGTGTAGATATTTTTGAGTAAGGTAACTATACAAATGATACGACTGTATTTACTCTAATAGGTGTTGGGGCATGTGTCCTAGGTCAATCCATTAACTGTCTTTATGAATACTTTTAGTTAATAAAATAGAGGATTTCATTTGTTGTTTATTATAATTAATTTGCATGTTTACATTATAATAAGATCCATGGGTATTTACATAAATATCCTAAATGTCCCTAGTCGATCATTATACTGGGAACTATGATGAATTAAGACTAGTGTGAGTCTTTATTGATGATCATATGATGATTATACGTATAGGGATACGAATCAAGATCACGAGTACTTGTTAGAGAACAAAGTACTTGGACCGACCATATGAGAACATCACATGGATTAAGTCATAGTTGTTTCTCATGATAGGTATATTTTTCAGGTCCTCGACTTGAGATTACCATAGACTTCAACATTAGGAACACAATGATTTGACACAATCAAACGTTGTCTTTAACCTGGACGATTATAAAGGTTGTGATTGGTTACTTGTCTGAGCAATGTGATGAAGTTGTGTAATCAAGATAGAATTTGTCCCTCTCATATAAAGAGAGATATCCAGTGGATCCCTCGATGTGTTAGGTCATTAAAAGGCCTAGTCTAAGTGCATTAATATTGATCAATGTCACTTGGATGTTTTGATCTACCTAGAGATCGAGACTAGTACGATTGAACATGTTGGATGACAATTCCATGCCTTATGTTTGATCAAAAGGATATCGTGTGACAAAAGGATGTTATATACGCTATTGATTAGGTTGTATCGATTTGATATTTGTACGACTTGGGTAGTCATAATGTCTTGCTAGAGGCCGCTTATGACTTGTATATCAAAATGTGTTTTGGTACACTACCAACGTTGTATGAGCCTATTGGGTCGCACACTAAGAATGGTTTTGCGAGATTTTAAGATGGTTCAGAAAATGAATTTTATATGATAAAATTCGTGTCAGAAACGTCCTTGTGGTGTATTACACTTATACTTCTTTAAGTATGGGTATATGTGTAATTTATTTAACCGTCTATAAACAAGGGTTGTATAAATAGACGCTTTAAGTTAGAACACATAGGAAAGATAAACGGCCGAAACTCTATTTTCGTTTTAAAACGAACTAGGGTTTTCCGGTACGCTCTGGATCGTTTTGGAGAGAAACAAAAGGTTTGGTATTCTCTTGAAGCTAGCACTTCGAATCTCGGCCGCCGTTCGTGTGAGGACTGCTGGTAGAGGGCGTTCATCGTTCGGAGTGCCTTAGAGATCGATCAACCTTCAGAAATGTATTTTGTGACCGATGTATGATTAAGTTTTCTTGGTTTAATCATTTTAATGGAATTAGATTCGGATCCTGTTGGGGTTTTTGTCAAAATTGTTTTGTAATCTCCGCTGCGTATGAACTCCAAAACCCAACAATAGGCCCCCTCAAGATGGTGTTCCATTGGAGACACTAATCTTGAAACAAATGTTGTGGAGAGCTTGTCCGAAGAGTGGTTTGGTCAGGGCATCCGCTAATTGATCCGCAGAAGAGACGTGTGATGCACGAAGAGGTCATGTGAGAACAAGTTCAAACACAAAGTGGAAGTCCAATGCAATATGTTTCATCCGAGTATGAAAGACTCGGTTCACACACAGATATGTGGCTCTAATATTGTCACAATAAATAGTTGGTGGTGTGTTGATAGATACACTAAGTTCATCAAGAAGAGAGCGAACCCATTGAATTTCTGAAGCAACAGATGCAACAACTCTATATTCCGCCTCGGTCGATGAGCGAGCGACTGACCGTTGCTTTTTCGAACTCCATGAAATGGGATTTGGGCCAAGGAAGACAACATAGGCACCGGTGGAGGTTCGATCATCTAGATCACCTGCCCAATCCACATCTGAGAAACCGAGCAAAGATAGAGGATGATTCGATTGGAATTTGATTCCATACAAGCGAGCACCATTGAGATATCGAAGAAGTCGCTTTACTGTATTCCAATGTTGTGTACTCAAAGTGTGCATAAATTGAGAGCTTGTTCAATGCAAAAGCAATGTTTGGGCGACTAATGAGAATGTATTGCAAACTACCAACTGTTTTGCAGTATAATGTGGCATCTGCTGGTAGGGAGCCATCATGAAGTTGTAATTTGGTGGATGGAGCTAGAGGTGTTTGCACTGACTTAGAGTTGACCAAGTTGGTTCTTTCAAGTACATCCATCAAATATTTTTGTTAAGAAAGAAAGAGCCCCCCTTAAGTATAGTCAATTTGGAGACCCAAAAAATATTATGAAAAAGAACCAAGATCTTTGATGGAAAAATGAGCACCCAAATGATCAACAAAGCTCTGAGTTGCTAAGTTGTGATTTCCAGTTAGAATAAGATCATCCACATAAACTAGAAGATACATTGTAACATTGCCTTCATGGTAGATAAACAGTGATGTATAAGCTTTGGAAGTCACAAAGCCGAACCCTAGTAAGAACTCACGCAATTCATTGTACCAAGCCCGAGGGGCTTGTTTGATCCTATAAATCGCCTTGTGTAACCTGCACACATAGGAAGGATGAGATTAGTTAACAAAACCAGGTGGTTGGGACATATAAACGTCCTCATCATGATAGCCATGAAAAAAGACATTATTGACATCTAATTGATGTAGAGACCATCCCCAAGTGACAGCAAGGGAGAGAAGAACTCGAACTGTTGTAGGTTTAGCCACTGGACTGAAAGTATCATGATAATCTATGCAGGGGCATTGATGAAAGCTTTTTGCTACAAGGCGCGCCTTGTAGCGATCAATAGAATCGTCAATAGAATCGTTGAGTTTTTTTTTATGCAAAAAACCTACTTACACCCAACAATATTTTGTGACTCATCAGGTGGAACTAAACTCTATGTGTCATTTCGAAGAAGGGCATCAATTCTTCAGACATAGCGACTCGCCAACAAGGATCTTTCAGTGCTTGAGTGTGACATGTAGGCTCCAAGGTATCAACAGTGGCAACGATAACATATTTAGGATTGGATTTGGTTATGTTATTTTTTGAGCGGGTAATCATAGGATTTATTAATGGGTTTGATCGTGGTAAGTTGGGTGGTTGGGATGGGAGAGATGATGTTGGGTTGAGTGGACTAGAGAAAGAAAGAATTGTTGTAGATGGAGGCTCAAAGGTAGGTGGAGACGTGGATGAGGAACTTGTCACTGGTGATGATAGTGGTGAAGGAGGTAAAGGTTCTCTCATTAAAGGAGGTTGTGAAACCGCAATAAATGGTGCATTAGTAAGCCTACTTGGTTCATCATGAGCATCAACGTCATTGGCACTAGGTAATGGGAATGGAAATAGTGTTTCAACAAAAACAACATGACGAGAGAAAAAAATCTTGTGGATCAACAAGTCTAGGCAAATATAAACACTTTGAGGTTAGGAGTATCCAAGAAAGACACAAGGACGAGAGCGAGACTCGAGCTTATCAGACGTATAAGGTCAAAGCCATGGATAACATAGACAACCGAACACTTTTAGTTTGGAGAGATTGGGTGACATTTGAAAAAGAACTTCAAATGAGGAGAGCATAGAAAGATTGGGTTTGGGATGGCGGTTAATTAGGTAAACCGCAGTCCCAAAAGCAAAGGGCCAATATGTTGTGGGTATGGACGCTTGATGTAGTTAGGTGAAACCTGTTTCTACAATATGACGATGGCGCCACTCAGAAAACCCATTATGCTCAGGGGTATGATGAGGTGTTATAAGATGAGATATACCATTGGTAACGAGAAATTCTTTTAATGCTATATACTCTCCTCCATTGTCTGTGTAAAGAGTAATAATAGATCGACCAAAACGTATTTCTATAAGAGACTTGAAACATTGAAACACAAAGAGAACATCGGATTTTTTTCTTCAAAGGGTATAACTAAATGTACCGAGTGAAGTGGTCAACAAAGATAACATAATACTTGAAGCCATCACAAGAAACAATATGAGGGGTCCACACATCAGAGAATATCAGTTCAAGTGGAGATTGAGAGGTAATAGTAGAGTTAGAAAAAGGAAGTTTGTGACTTTTATTGCATTGACATGAAGTACAATGAAACTCACTCAAATTATTTGAAGAACAAACCATAGAGTTGTTCTTAAGGAAATGACTCAAAATATGATTGGATGGATGGCCTAGACGACTATGCCATAAGGATGGAGACCCGGAAGATGTATGAAGTGTCAGTGGTGATGTCAATGCTCTTAATGGAGAGGACCAAGTGTAGACAACTTCTTTAAGCGGACCTTGATGGAAGACAACCCCTGTTTGAGGATCCTTCACCTAAAAATGAGAAGAATTGAAAATAATAATGTCATTATTATTTTGACAAATCCGAGATTCATTGAAGGCACACAAAACATTATGGGTGTTTAAAGAAAGAAAATGTAGAAGGTAAAGTTATGGATCATCGATGGAGGGACTTAGGAGTCGGGTGTCGGGTGCGCAAATCGAGACTCGAGCGGACATTTTGAGGTTCGCGATTTCTCGAGGTAGTAAACCAGCTAGGGACTTATACAGTATTTCATTTCTCTCAATTGGTTGTTGTTTACTGATTTTTGTGATATCTCTATTGTTGTTCACCGTTTGTGATGATAGCTATCTTTGGAATTGTTGTCGGTTGAGTGAGTCCATGGGCAGTGAGTCATGGTTGCTTCGTTTATCTGCGATATGAGAGGGTTAGGGCGGAAGGCGGGGCCTCGTCCTAAATCCGATGTCTTCCATGGTCGTCCGTCGATACTATCCGGTCCATGGATGGTTCATAGTCGTCCGTCGATACTATATCTCGGGTCTATGAATGTCTCATAGTCGCAAGGGTTAGGGTTGGGAGGCATGGGGCTCGTCCTAACCCGAGTCTGCTGGGATTTTTGCCGCGACTCAACGACTTTTGGTCGGGACTTCTTGTTATTTGGCCTTACTCATTGATGGATTGTTTACAGTCTTTTATATTCATGCGTTTCTTGATTCCTTTCGTTCTATTTGCATGAATTCGACTGCTTTGGATATCGTGAACTGTTGTTTTGGATATTATGAAATGTTGTGTATATGTCCTACTGGATTTACTTACCTGGGCTCGTCATTCTTATGTTTGACTGAGTGCAGAGCCGCGGACGAGTAGCAGAGGAAGGCTTCATAGCTAGGTGATTTTTTTGTATATTTTGTATTTACTCTCATCTAATGATATTTACTGGGTTCCACAATTAGGTTGCCTAACTCCCTGATCTTTTTGTTGAGTTATTTAATGTATTAGTTGCTTAAAGCTAAATTTTTAAATCTTGAAAAATACTAATAACTCAATTTTATGGGAAATTACTTGTAATAATGGATTGGAAGGGCGACTAGGCTGCGTTGACCTTGCGAGGAGACGCTCTGGGGTCTACGTGGGCTTAGGCGGGGCGGGCTCAATTTTATGGGAAATTGGGGCGTAGAACAGTGGTATCGAGCTGCGATTGTAAATACTCGACTCGTGAAGGAAATTACAATTCATTAAAACATAAACCGACGGAAGTTAGGAATGGTTGAACTTAGAGTGGAACCCTATGATCCCGACTTAAGTCTTCGTTGGGAAGTGAGGAGAGTACTTGATGTGTTGTATTATACACCTATCGATATATATATATATATATATATATATATATACGATTCACTCTTGTGTATAGAAATTAAATGGAATCAGTTAGTGATTGATGTTTCAGTGGCCTACTTGATTTCATGTTTGGTCAATCAACAGTTTTTTCCAGTTGTTTGGAACATTTTGGAAAAAGTGGAAAATGGTAGAATGATAACCTGTTACACTTAAACGAGGCTGCGATGATGATCTTGTATTTGCTTGATAATCCTTTACTAGGCATTTGAGCTGGTGTATACGACAAAGAAAGAAAAGGTTTATGAGTTATATTTCCATCGATATGAGTTGAGGATCCTTCACCTAAAAATGAGAAGAATTGAAAATAATAATGTCATTATTATTTTGACAAATCCGAGATTCATTGAAGGCACACACAAAACATTATGGGGAACATGTTTAAAGAAGAAAATGTAGAAGGTAAAGTTATGGATCCTGTAGTTGTCGGAGTACCAGTCGCATTCTTGGCATCGTTACATTCGGCGAGGACCGTAGTTGAATGAAAACAAACAAAGAAAGCAACCTCATACCGTATTGCGTTTCCACCACGTGCGGCGTGTATGGCGCCACCAACAATATTACGCTAGTGTGCCATCATATCAACGTACTGTATGGGCGTGTGGACATAAACAAATTCATGATGTCGGGTCCGATTACTATCCATCGTAACCTGATAGAGGCACGAGTATACGATTCGGTCTATGAATGTCTCATAGTCGCAAGGGTTAGAGTGAAAAGATAGATTATCGCGAGTCATCCGTTGTCACATGATGATTCCGCTAAATTTTAAATCTTGAAAAATACTGTAGCTCCCGTGGGCTTAGGCGGGCGGAGCTCAATTTTATGGGAAATTGAGGCCGTCAGTCAAAAAGCCATTCAAATGCATTTGGTGCAAAATGATAAGAAGCCATTAAATGCTTTGGTGCAAAATGATAAGCAAACGGGCTTCGGGGAGCTTAAAGACTCGATGGGCTTGATTTGCGAGTGCGTAGAGGTTGACTATGGAAGATGGGGACTTCTTTTCGCTCGAATGTCTTTGTACACCACAAAGTTGACAACGTCTTAAATAAGGACGTGGAGTTCGAGAAGTTCCAGATATTGGTGAACGATGTTGCCATTGTCCCGATGGTTGGGAATGTGCAAGTCTAGGTGAATTTTTGGACTTGTTAGTAAAGTTTTCTTGTGTGGTCCTTGCGGCGGGATGAGCAGATGCCGGAAGAAACGAGTAAGAGTGCTTCTTAACATGCATATGAGCCTTAAGGTTGAGGAGCTTTTCATATAATTCTTCAAAAGTGATGGGAGATTCACGAGCTTCAATTGCATTAGCTAGTTATTTGTAGTTGTCATCAAGACTATTTAAAATCTTGATTGTAAGATCTTTAATGTCCACGAGAGCATTCATGAGAGCAAGTTCATCAGCCTTAGACTTAATGGCTTACATATACTATGTGATGGATTGGGTCCCTTTGATGGGATTTCTTAGTCGTGTCTTTAACTGAGTGATGCGGCCACGAGTAAACTTTCCGAACATAGAGTTGAGGATTGTCCGAGCTTCAAACGATGTAGTAGCCCTGGAAATGATAGTGATCATAGATGGTGATAAAGCACCGATGAAAGCACTAAGAATAAATTGATCTTGCCGCTGCCAAAGGTGATTAGCAGGATTCACATTAGTGACCCCATTTGTGTTGATGGTTTATTCGGGACAAGTGTGTGTTCCATCAATAAAACCAAAGAGATCATACCCAGTTAGAAAAGTAGTGAATTGGAAACGCCATGCTGGGTAATTTGTTGTTGTAAGTTTCAATGGAGCTTGTGCAGCAACATTGAACGACACAAGAGGTGGGTGGGGAGATGCTTGAACTCCAGTGATGTGGTCGTCTGTAGATTGAGGACTGGATGTGGTAGGAAATGCCATTGCGTGAGAGGAGATCAAAACGAATGATGAGTTGATATACAATTGTTGCTCAGATACCATGAGAGAATGTAGAATAGGATGCTTTATTGCATTACAAGGGTTACAATATATAGTAGTGAGTTGCATAAAATATGAGATTACAATAATACAATTTCCTAAGATGACTGCTTAATTTGTGTGGTGATTTCTGTGATTACAAGAATAATATAATTGCCTAATTTGTGTAGATATTTTTGAATAAGGTAACTATACAAATGATACAACTGTATTTACCCTAATAAGAACATCAAGAATTTGAGGTTTTCCATCATCATGTCCGGCTAATCTCATTAATATAAATCAGAAGTGTATCAAACAACTCTTTTGGCATCAAACCTATGTGAGATCTAATTCAATTTAATTTAATTGCTTTTCTTTCGTGTATTATTCTCTTTGGTATTGCTTGATTAATTAGGGATAAATTTTGATTAAAACCTTGATTTTATTGCTAGTGAGTCGTACGCATCCGTCCTGATGCAAGAAGACCACACAAGTGGCAATTGACCATACCGATTGATTTGACCCTTTCGGGACCGTTTAAGTACCTTAGGGATTTAGGCCAAATCGGAAGCATCCGTACTTATACGATCCGGTGTCTAGGTGTAGTGCCTTCACAAAGCCTAATGCAATCATTGTGTCGAATCCAATTCGCATGATTCTAGGGTTATATGTTTGGTTAGGGAAAAAGCTATTGTCGTATCTTGACTATCGAGAATAGGAAGTGCGAGGAATCGTGTACGCTACCGGATCTTTAGCTACTCTAGAATACTTTTGAATTGCATGTTTTATGCAGGTCGACGACCATAGAGTTGAATGTGCCAATTGAGGAATTTTATGGAACCGAGGGTTTATGTTACTCTTCTTAATTGATTTTGTTACAAAGTATTTCCAATTCCGTCTCTTTTTGAATTCTCTCAACATTCGCTCTCAAACCTCCGTTTTCCCTTTCATTTAGAACTTTAGAAAGATTATCAATCTCTGTGGGATCGATCATTTATCACTATTTACAAAATAGTTGGTTTATGAATTATATTTTATTAACGCGTTCGGCACAAGGTCACAATGTAGGTTGAGTCTGATACATGCTCCTATTGAGGAGATTGAAACAGAACAAGTTCTGAGTAACATAAAGTCCCCAGTTAGGTGGTGTATGTATATATGCCATTTATACGTAAGGATCAGCATATATACAAGGATCCAGATCAATAATCTTACAAGTTGCAAAGAAGCTCCTTCAACTTGAAGCATTTGTTTTGTGTTGAGTGCCACAAATCACTGAACTCCAAGAATAATTTTGTACATATTTTCTGTCCAATTATCTAGCTCTTTTATTTCAATATAATACATTAATACAGTTGATCATTTCGTTAATACAACTTTTGGCACTAGTTATTAACCAAATTATACAGCTCCGATCAATTTTAGATAGTAACATGAACTAATCACGATAACAACACGACCGACTCTAACTGGAACTTTGATACTCGTATTACTAAGGCAGCTTTACAATACCGGATAAAATAAACTAATTACAAAAAAAGGTACCTCAAACTAGTTATACAATTAATTCCCTCTAAATTGATTAGAGGGGAGTTTGACTTCATGATATTCAAGTCATAAGGCAATTTGAATACCAACCAAGCTAGCCACACTCAACTTAAAGTCTAGCTAACAAAACTGAATTGGTGGATTTCAAGTCTCATACCCTAAACCAAGCAGCAACAACAATAACAACAACAAAAAAAAATATAGCATGAGTCTCAAATTAATTGGGGTTGGCTACATAGATTAAATTATTTCATTGTGCTCGATTAAGTACAATTGATGGTGAGCTTTTCAAATTAAACCATTCAAATCTCTCATAATTAATGCGTCTCATGTTAACTTTAATCTATTCATACTTCGTTGAGTTTCTATAATTTCTATTGAGCCAAGTTTTCTAGTGGAGCCATCCCATAAACCAAGCCTGACGATTAATTTCATTAGAAATAATAGTGATGTTTAGGTAAATTTGATGGATTGATTCAAGTCAAGCAATTTGTTTTCACTTAGTTTTTTGTTTTCTCATTGTTTAGTACCACATCATAAGTGGACAAATAGAATACGAAGGGGATCGAAGACCATAAAAGCAATGTTAGAAGTCAACCCAAAGCATACCTCTCTCGTTAATTTTTTTTTTTAAAAAAAAAAAAAAAAAAAACCGTTCTCAAGTGTAGTATTTGTTCCTATTAATTTAATAGCTGCATGGTACAAATAGTAAACCGTTGAGATTCCCACATAGATAAAATAGAAGAGCAGTGTGGGTTACTTTTCTTTAATTGAAACTAGACTTTATTTTATATAGCATATAAAATAATATGTACCAAAAGGGGACAATGTGTTTTCTTAAAATAAAGTCGAAAAAAATCTCTATCAGTATAGTAGGAGAAAAACGCATCGTCCCTCATAGTTCCTCCTCCCCTCATATTGTACCGAGTCAATAATGTAAACTCACCATAATATGTGAAGGTTTTGATGTAAATAGGAATTAAAAGTATTAGCGGAATCGTACTTTTGTCCTATTTTTTGTTGTGTGGTTTTCCGGTCTTTTCCATAGCTCAAATTTTTGGAGAAATACTACTGAAGAACTCTTTACCACACAATTGCCAAAAACTTTACAATCATAAATCACACTACGTGATTTATTATCCTATCAATCTTGAGACTTCCTAAGAGATCATAATAGTTGGGATTTATCGATATCTATTAGTTATCAAAAATATTATCTTTTCATCTATGTTAAACGTGGCCCACGTCATGACCAACGTGGCCAACAATATGGTACCGCACTCTCATCGAATCAACTAAGTTGAACTCGTGATTATGACAACTGTGGATTATAACTTATAAATAAGTTTGAATTAGAGTCACCAGCTTACTTTGGCCTTTTGGTACTGTAATGAGCCCACCTTACGCTCTCATAAAACATGGGCTTAGGCCTGTCAACTTATAAAAGTTATGATGGTACTAGAGCCATATAGAGGCTTAGCAACTCAAGTGCTTAAGAAGATGACTTGAAAATAAACCTAGTAGAGAGCCCTTGATCCAGTGGCGGACCTACCTTACGTTTTACATTGAGAGTTCCTTCCATGTGCGCGCGCACATTGATTGCAAAATTAAGCATAATGGCTTCCGCAGGTAAAACTCTACTTGATCTATTTTATTATGCTTAAGAATGTTTACAATGGAATCAAATATCAAAAGCAATTTTCTTTACATTTTACATTGTTGATGTACAACATTTGTCAACTTCAAAACAACGTGCCTACTTGCAAATTGCGATAATATATGATTAGTTGGTGATTTGTCAATTTAAGTAAGCTTGTGGTTGTAGATGAAATGTAATCAAATATGTTTATAGGGTACTGACTAATTTTTATGAGATTAATCGACTCAAAGTAAGAAAGGGTTAAAAAAGATTGAACATCCATAATTATAAAAAATAAAAATAAATTTAGTAACCAATTTATTTTATTTTTATTTTTTAAGCTTGGGTGAGCAAGTTCTTTGTAAGAAATTTAGTGAATAGTAATATATAGGTTTTATCAATGTGGGACTATTCTCAACACTCTCTTAAGTCCAATAGCATTGGTGACGCGCGCGCCGACCGCGTCAATAAAATATGCTTAAACCAACTATTTGCAGAATAGTAGCAAATGATCGATCCCACAGAGATTGATAATCTTTCTAAGGTCAAAAATAACAAAAAGGGAAATCGGGGGTTTAAGAAAGTGATTTAATTAACTAATATAAATGCTAGAGAAAATAAATAAACAATGAAAATAGCTTTGAAAACAATTAATAAAAATACATAGATCAAGACATACAAGTTTAGCTCGATAAAAGATTGGATTTGGTCTTCAATTTATGTAAAATATGTAAATCAAAAGTATCCTAGTATAGCTATAAACCCGGTAACGTTCTAGGTTCCTCGCACTTCCTAATCTCGATAGCCAAAGTACGACAATGACTATTTCCCTAGCCAATCACATAACCCTATACTCAAGTGCATTGGATTTAACACGATGACCGCAATGGGTTTCGTGCAGGCACTACACCTAGACAACTGGATCACTAGTGTGTCCGATTTAGTTTAAATTCCTAAAGTACTTTACCAGTCCCAAAAGAGGCGAACCAATTGGTAGGGTCAATTGTCACTACTGTGGTCTTATTGCATAAGGACATATTCTTACAACTCACTGGCAAAAGAATTATAATTTAAATATGAATTTAACTCTAATTATTCAATCAATATTAAAGAAAATAAACTAACAATGAAAAGCAATGCAATTAAAATAAATAAATCTCATAAATCTATAGATGAACACAGTCGAACCTCCCTAAAAAAGAACAAGAACAAAAGTAAAATAAAATAAAATATAGAAGTCAAATATTAGCCGAGAGCGAGTCCCTCATTATAGAAGTCGACCTTCTTTCTATAATACCCCAAAGTCCTAATTATCAAAAACTACCAAAATTGGTTTATGGAGGAGAGAAAACGCCAAATTTGGGAGTTTGGTTTGTGACACGTGCGCCGAAGAAGATCCTGTGCAGTTGGGCGTTTTCTGCATGGTTTAGGACATGTGTCAGGCTGTGATTGACTGAGCTTGCTGGTTCAGGTTGATGTGGCGGCCTCCCATTGGCTGTGATTGCTGATGCAGACGTGGCTAACGAACGGAGACGCGACACGTGGCGCTAGCTACTGAAGTGGAGGCTCGAGTGCTCGTGCGAAGAAGTGGGAGACGGTGCTCGCACGCATCCGGAGGACATCAAGCGGCTGCTGAAGAGAAGAGAAAGAGCTGCTGACGCATGTGTAGAGAAGGTGACACGTAGAGTTGGCTGGTAGATGAGGAAATGCACAAGAGAAAGTCGTGCGAATAACTGGGAGTCCGTGCTAGCACAGATCTCGAGGCAGCGCCAAAACCATTGTTTCCCTTCTCAGCTGATCTGTTGAGCGTGCTGATCTCGAGGCCAGTCTCCACGACACTGGTTGCACAGTATCTAATGTGTGTACATTTCTGCGTCACTAGGACTGCTTCACCTATTATTCAACTGTGCAATGCGTGTCTCGAGACAAATCTTCTCGTAGCTGATCACTGCATGTAAATATACTATTTCACACAGTTTTTTCACCCCGGATTCAACCGCACACTCCGTTAACCCTGAAAATAACAAATAAATATAATTAAACAAATGTTTTGGAAACTTAACAATAAAAAATATAATCTATATGTAATTACATAATTAACGACTTATCAGTTCGCGTAATTGCGAGTCTTTTTAATGGGCTTATTTTCAAGCCATCTTGTTCGCTCTTAGGTTGGTGAGCCTATTGATAAGTCTCTTTGGCTCTAATATGATCTTTAACGAGAATTAAGAAGATAAAGACTTGCATATTGTTAAGGAAATTATAGTAGTTACTATATTCCATAGTTTAGGTATTTAGGTAGTTTCTATATTTTGGTATTTAAGTAGTATTAGGAAACTTTCCTTATTTTATACTTTGTTCAGCTCTATAAATAAGAGCACCCTATTGTACTCAGTTTGCACACATTAATACAATTCTTAGACTCTTCTTTGAAATCTATCATGGTATCGAGCTTTTTATGATTAGGTCGGTCGACTTTCAAGTCGACGACCAATTCGTGGTGTCTCTTTCGATCTCTCGTTGTTGTTCTCGCTTTGGGTTGTGTATTTCGAGCCATAATCGTGGGTTTTCGTTTTCAATCATCATCCGGTTGTGTGTGACACAACATTGTTTTACGTGTGAACGTTGTTTCTCGTCACTCACTACTGCGATGCCACCACGTGTCATGCGATTGTTCTATGCACTTGTCTGTCACCTCCTTCGCACATGCCTGCGTGTCCACTTTGCAACCATCGCCCGATCTCGCGCCGCTTGCCCACTTCTCGCTTCCACGCCGTCGTCGATAATCTGTCCGCCGTGCTTTGGTCGTCCGCGTCGGAGGCTCCCCCGAGTCGCTCGTCGTTCGCCGACGTTGCATCTTGTTGGTCACCCGCATCGCTACCTAGTGTCACGACGACCACCGCATCGCCGTCTTGGAGGTTCGCCCGACCTCGCCGCCGCTCGGCCCACCCTGCATTGCATGCAGCGCCGCTCCATCCGCGCCGTTCGCATCCACCCGTGTCGATCGCTCCTCGTCGCTCTCGCGCACTACTCATTCATGCACATCGCCCGTGCGACATCGTTGCACGCCCAGAATCCGATCCACCATTTGCCACCATTGCTCACCCACACCAGATCCGCCGCTGCGCCTTGTGACACCATACCCAATCCGCTCACTTGATGTTCGCTGCTCGTGCAATATGACGCCTCGCGTGCGTCTTGATAACATTGTGTCGACTTTGCCCGATTAGTCGTTAAATGTCGACTCGTTATCCGCTATCGTCGTTGACTATGTCGACCATGCTATCTGCTATCGACAATGTCAATTCCGTTGTTGCTCGCTGCCGTCGACGGAGTCGATGACATACGTCGACTCCACTATCAGTCATCGACTCCGTCGACCCTGCTCTCTGTACGCCATCGAATCAGTCGACTTTGCTATTGTCCATCGTCGACTCAATCGACTCGATATCCATTGTTCTACGATTTCGTTGTTCGACTACTGCCACATCGAATAGTTTATTGCCGTCTTAGGTGGTCGTTGATCTGTTTTGCAACGAACCTTAAATTTGTCGTCTTCGGTGGTCGTTAATATGTTCCACAACGAACCTTAGATTTGTCGTCTTGGGTGGTCGTTGATCTGCTCCGCAATGAACCTTAGATTTGTTAGGTTTACTGATTCGATTGACAACCTCAAGTTGAACCAACTTGAGTTTGAGGGAGGGTGTTAAGGAAATTATAATAGTTACTATATTCCGTAGTTTAGGTATTTAGGTAGTTTCTATATTTTTGTATTTAAGTAGTATTATGAAATTTTCCTTATTTTATACTTTGTTCAGCTCTATAAATAAGAGCACCCTATTGTACTCAGTTTGCACACATTAATACAATTCTTAAACTCTTCTTTGAAATCTATCACATATAACATCAAACCCAATAACGAGAGAACCTTAGAGTGCCGCTTCGTCTCATTTTGAGAGTCGCATTTAGATCTAGTGCCTTCCGGGACTACCGTCAACGGCGTGGCCTTCTCCGGTGGTCGTAGACGTTGCTAGTTGCCCCCTTGCTCGTTTTTTTTTTTTTTTTGAGCTTCTCTTAGGGTATAGGGGGTTGGGTGTTCGCAAGAGTGGGTTGGTGTTCCGGAGTTTAGAGTGTTCGGGGCGGTTGGGGTTTAGAGAGTTTGGGGCATTTGGAGGTTTGGAGGGTGTCCGAGGGTTTCATGAATGGAGGAGAGGTGGTTGGGTTTCACGAGTTAACGAGAGTCGATTTGCATTGAGGAATTTGCGTGGGAGAGGTTGGGATATCTCGGTTGCGATTGGAGATGTTGGGAGATCGAAATGAAGGGTTCGTTTCGGTGATCTTGAGAGCAAGACATTACCATGCAGCTTGTTGTGGATCACATTTTGGTTTAGTGGATGCTTTACATTATCTCGTTAATTCACAACTTGGTGGAGTAAATGGCAAGACTAGGGGCTGGTTTTTTGGTTTCGATGTTTTTTTTTTTATGAGATTAGTCTTAGGCATTTGGTTGGGCCAGTTTGGCTAGGGAGCAATAGGGCATCAACCTAGCAACAATAGTTGCGAGAGCAAGAATGGCATTGACACCCCATCTTTTGTTTTTTGTTTTTGTAAACCCTTTTTTTGTGTACATACTTTTTATTTATATATGGAGTATTGCCTCATTTTCCAAAAAAAAAATATGATCTTTAACTTTTTGTAAGTTGGTGACTTGGCTTTTTTATTTTTTTATCTTTCCCACCCCTGTGGTTGATACACGCTCCCTATATAATAAGTGTAGTATTGTAAAAAAAGAATGATATATTTAAAGTGTATTGAGTGTAACATTGTCAAAATTTTTATTTTGTTATGCTTAATTTTTCATACTAATATATATTTTTTGTTTAGGAAAAAAAAAGTTAAGGTTAAAGTCCTCCCTCTCTAACAAGATTTTTTGTTTTCGCCACTAGTTGTACCTAACATCCAACTAACTCTATGCTCTGATAGGCACTCGATTGTCAGTGCGGAGTTAGCTGCGTGAGGTTGTTGCGCATTCTTCAATTATGTAATGACTAAAAATATAAAGAAAAATTACAAAAGTACAGTAGAAAATATTTTAAATGAGCAAAATAAGTGTGATTTTTTTATTCTAAAAATATGCTATATCGCCTTTTCAAAAGGCGTTATTAAGTGAGCAAATTTTTCCCGCTTACGTGGACACATGAATAGCGCCTTTTAAAAAGGCGTTATTCATGTGTCATGTCCACGGTGGACAAATACACGAATAACGCCTTTTCAAAAGGCGTTATTCGTGTTATTAGGATACAATTCATCCATGTGGATGTCCACGTGGATTGGTTTACACGAATAACGCCTTTTGAAAAGGCGTTATTCGTGTAAATAGCACTGCGTGTCCACGTGGGATGTCCACGTGGAGAAGAGATACAAGAATAACACCTTTTCAAAAGGTGCAATTCTTGTATCCCGGTACACGTGGGATGTCCACGTGGGCAAGAGCACACAAATAGCACATTTTCCGAATGTGCTATTCGTGTGCTCTTGCCACGTTGACTCGGGTACACAGATAACGCATTTTCAAAATGCGCTATCTGTGTAACCATGTTCTTCTTCCCGAAATAGGAAACGCATAGAATATATTCTCTGCGTTTCCTGTTTCGGCTCGGTGGTAGCAGATGCTAGGTAGGTACTAGGGTTTAGGGTAGGTCACGGGAGTTGTGGAGGGGGCGGTCAGTTTGGTATTTAAGGAAGGGAGGGGCAGACGGCGAGTTGAGGGCAGAGAGAGGAGACAACGACAGAGGCGACGGTGAGGGCAGAGAGAGGAGACGACGTCGAAGGTGGTGACGGGTTGAAGGAGAACGAGAGGGAGTTGACGAGCGGCGGCGGAGAAGGAGAAGGAGAAGGAGGGGCAGCTTGACGGGAGAAGGAGGAGGTGACGGTGACGGGAGAAGGAGGAGGGAGAATGAGGAGGTGACGAGAGAAGAGGAGGTGACGGAAGGAGGAGGTGACGGTGACGGAAGAAGAGGAGGTGACGGGATGAGGCGACGGGAGAGAGGACGGGGAGACGATTGAGGAGGCGGGAGATGGAGGCGACGGAGGAGGTAACGGTGACGGGTGATCGATTGGGAGGCGGGAGAAGGAGGAGGTGACGGGAGGAGGTGATGGTGACGGGAGAAAGAGGAGGTGACGGAGGAAGGTGACGGTGAAGGAGAATGTGAAGTGGAGGTTTATGATTTAAATTTTTGTTAATTTTTTTTTTGTTTAACTTGTTATTAATTATATGATTTTTGGTTAGTTTTGGTTTTTGTTTAGGTTAGGTTAGTTTAGTTTAGGTTTAACTCAATTTTAGGTTTTGAGAAAATATTTTGTTTTTTTTGAACTTTGTTGTTAAGGTGTGTGTTTGGTTAGTTTAGTTTTGACTCAATTTTATTTTAGTTAGTTTAGGAATTTTAATTTGTTTAGTTTAGTTTACGTTGTTAGTTTAGCTAGTTTAGTTTAGGTTGTTAGTTTAGTTAGTTTAGTTAGTTTAGTTTAGGTAGTTAGGTTAGTTTAGTTTAGGTTGTTAGTTTAGTTTAGTTGAGGTTGTTAGTTTAGTTTAGGTAGTTAGTTGAGTTATTTAAGGAATTTTAATTTGTTTAAATGTTTTTTTTAAATTTTTTTTTCTGAAAATATTATTTTGTGTTACTATTTATCATATGTATTGTGTATAGTTTAGGATGTTGTTTTGTTTTTTATAGTTTAGGATTTTGTTTAGTTTTGGATGTTGTTTTAAGTGTTAATTTAGGATGAATGTTATTGTTAAACTTTGTTTGAACCTATTTATATTTGTTAAACAGTTTTTTTGTTCAACCTTATTATTTTGTTAAACTTTGATGTTAAAGCGTGTTATTGTTCTCATGTGTCCTTCGATAAACACGAAAGTCGACCAAATTTTATTGATCTTGAGTTATTGTAGTCCATTTAAATAAAATAACTAACTATATTTTTTTATCGCATGATTATTAAATTGAAGACAAAAAGAGGAGGAAAATAGTAAGTTTACAAATTTAATATTTCCATAATTATTTATTTGGTTTTGTTATAATTTTCATGATTTGTAGTGACATAGGTATTTTTTTTTAAAAAATGGTTGATATGTTTATTTCATGGTATGTGTGCTTAAAACATTAAGTAACTCAAACAAAGATGAATGAGTATGCTCTGTAGTTGCGTTGTTATGACGATCTTCTACATCATAAAGTTCGATTGCGTTTTAACTCCCATTAGTAATCAACTTTTTCACTTGATATATTTGTAATCTTGTGTGTAATCCTTTTACATCAATGTCCAATAAATTATGTAGGTCATGGAACATAAAACATCTCATTTCTATTCTATGCACAGTGAAATTGTAAATGGTTTAAATGGCATCTCGTACAACGCACCCCCATCAGCAGTGTTAATGGTTAAGTTTGGGACGAGTAGCCGTCAAATGATGGATGACGTAGGTAGCGCGTTCAATATCTCATATACGGAGACTCTAGTTAGGATGACTTATCACCACGTGATAATCCTCCCCGGAGGTTCGCATTATTTCGTCCCCGTGTTGCTGCATGATGCGACACACTTCGACTTGATGTGGGCGACAATTGTAAATTTACCATTAACTGCAACGATAGATATCTATTTAACATTTAAGCCAATCGACTCGTTTCGAAATCCTAAGGTTCATTCGCAAGTCCGTGATGAAAATGTCGGCACATCAGACGCAATATTGATGATGAAAAGACGAAAAGACTTCATATGCAATCACCACAAGGTGATGTCGCGCAATATTGATTTGTTATTCAATTACATGATGACATTAATGTCTCAAGTGACGATGAAGTTAACGATGACGACAATAATGAAACAGATGAGGACATACGTCCCAACGTGGATGCGGCAGCAGCTGTCGATTGAGAGAACGTCAATGTTTTGACGGATGACATAAGGTATGAACCTCCAAGTGCGGAAAACGTGCAAGATGATGATCAGTTTGCTATCGATGAAGAGAGTTTCTTGGAGGAAGCAAGTGATGATGAAGTTCACCAACTATTGCCGGTGTATAATGAAATCGATTGGGAGGTGGCTAACTCCACTGCGACATAACATTCTCATCAACAAACTGGGGGGGACATGTCTAATTTTGATTTGAAAATAGGGATGAGCTTTGACAACAAAAAAGACTTACAACATGTCGTCAAAGTGTGGCATGTTAATAGACATCGTCAATACAATGTGATGGAATCGACTACAACTCTCTGGGCGATTAAGTGCAGAAGTGCGCAAGACGGGTGTATGTGGCGTCTTCGTGCTTGTTTGCGAAAGAAAACACAATTATGAGAGATCACACAATTAGACGTGTCGCACAACTGTATAAATCCCGATGTAGAACGCGGTCATGCCCAACTTGACGCCAACATGCTTGCGCGAGAGATCCAAAGTGTCGTGTAGAGCGATCAAGCAATAACTATCAAGGCATTAATACAAATAATTAAGGGAAAATACGGACATGAAGTAAACTACAAACGAATGTGGGATGCCAAAAGGAAGGCAATTTCATGTGTATTTAGAGATTGGGATGAGTCATACGCTTTATTACCAATATGGTTAGCGATTGTGAAGAATAAGAGTCCGATGACAAGAATCGAGTGGTCATATAGACAATGGGCTGCGGATGAGATAAGAACTGCGTCTCCCCAATTTCGTCGTGTGTTTTTTGCATTTGAAGCATCGATACAAGCTTTCAAGTTTTGCAGGCCTCTGCTTCAGATTGATGCGACTTTCTTATATGGCAAATATAATGGTAAGCTAATGATTGTCATCTCTGTTGATGGTAATGGACATATACTACCGGTTGCATTTGCGTTGCAGAAACTGAATCTCCTGATTCGTATGGGTGGTTTTGATGATGTTGCGCAAACACGTAACGGATAGAGATGAAATTTGTGTTATTTCTGATTGTCACCCTGACATTTTGGAGGCGGTCAACACCCCGAGCAACGGTTTTTATCCCCCAAAAGGATACGATCGTTATTGCCTGCGACACTTGCTTAGTAATTTCAACACCCAATTCAAAATGACTTGAAAAAACTTCTCTCTCGAGCAGCCGCTCAACATCAAGAATGAAAATTTAATGCGTGCACGGAGCGTTTTGCATACTTATCATCACGAACTCTTCAATGTATGCAATATGTCAATGTCATCCCCAAAGAACTATGGACTCAATCGCATAACGGAGGCATGCGGTACAGATGGATGAATTCTAATGGTGTTGGTTTGTATGAAATGCAAGTTATGTTTTGCACTCAACTATATAGTTATCGTTGAAGTAATATTACTTACATGAATTTTATCGTCACTTGTAGAGTGTTTTAATGGTGTATTGAAGGGGGTTCGATTCTTGCCAATAACAGCGATGACTCAGATGATTTACTACAGATTGGTGACATACAACGATCAGCGTCAACATGAAATCGATGAAGCAATCTCTAACGGCCTATCCTACGCAAAATATGTCATGGATAAACTCACACATTATGAACAATCTGCAATGAGACATCAAGTCACTTTGATCAATCGTGACATTGGTGAGTTTCAAGTGCTGACTGGAAGACATGGAGATCGCATGCATAAAGGTAACAACACCCAAGTCATCATCCTAAAGGATCGGGTGTGCAGTTGCAATAAATGGCAATCGTTTGGCTTCCCTTGCTCGCACGTGGTAACTGCATATACCTTTATTCGAGTGAGCTACGCGCAACTCATTGAGCCATACTATATGATAGATGTGTACGCGCAATGTTACTCCTATAATTTCAAAGCCATCCCAGATGAGAAATATTGGCCGACTTTTAGGATGAAGATCATACCGGACCCAAGGTGCAGACATGGCCGAGTGGGACCAAAGGGAACGCGAAGACAAAATGAGATGGATCTTCTTAATGTCTCGAGGCCCTTGCGATGTGACATATGTCATCAAGAATGACATAGAAGAACAACATGTCCTAATAAAGACCGTGAACGAGTCCCTACTAGGAAGAATCGGTGTGGCATTTGTCGTTCAGATGGACATAACAAAAAAAATTTTCCAAGCAGAGCTCAACCTTCCAATGAAAACCGATAGTCGATTTTGTATATTGTTTATCATGGCTTAAGTTGGTAATTTGATTATATTGAAATGTTTGAGTATTCGTTATTGTTTGAACATATATGAAAGAGTTATTGTGAGTTTCCGAACAACACGATTAATTTTTTAAAAATCAATCATTTGTAGTTGTACAACAATGGATCCAGGTCCATCAGATCCTTCACTTTTGCATCTCCAATCTACACATAGATCGTCGCGAACCTGGAGGGGTGAGGTAAACTTTTTTTACATGTATACATCAAATGTTCTTGCATAAACGTATAATATATATATATATATATATATATATATATATATATATATATATATTAATACATTATCAATTATAAGGTGTACGAAACATTGCGCGTGCATCGAAGAAGTGGTGACGTCGATCGAACGGTGCAATATCATTAGATGACGATCCCATATATTCGTTCCACTGGGTTTTTTGTGATTTCCTGCGTAGCATTTTCAGCCTTGATTGGGCCTTGATTACTGCATTCGTAGAGAGATGGCGCCCTTTGACACATACATTTCATATCCAATGTGGGGAGTGCACAATTACACTCCAGGACGTGGAGGTACAGCTCGACTTACCTATCGAATGTATGCCTGTGACGGGAATGACCGATACATACTATGTTGATGTGTGTAGGAGGCTACTTGGTCGAACTCCTGTTGGTGATGATATTATTGGTTGTAAACTTAAAGTCGAATGGCTTGAACGTAACGTACCAGCTATAGATGATGACATCGATGAGGAATCGGTGCAACGTTATGTTCGATCGTACATACTGCAACTTATCGGTGGTTGTCTATTCGCCGACAAGTCAAACCGATTTGTACATTTGATGTTTCTACCATTACTTGAGGATTTTCAAATAGATGGACAATATAGTTGGGGGAGTACATGTTTGGCTTATTTGTACAGGGAGTTATGTCGCAGATCTCGCGCAGGTGCACATGAGGTTGCAGGCGCGTCAATTCTTGTACAGCTGTGGGCATGGGACATATTTCATTCATAGCACCAAGGCGCCTGAGTGTTTCTAGAGTTTGACCGCGAATAGTGGATGAAGAACACATGCTTATGGACGTTCCATTGGGACACATGTAATACAAATATTATTTCATAATTTCTATAACATTTACTCCATTTTCATTTTCTATAATTTATTGTTTTGTATACAGATGGCTCGATGCATTTTCGGTTACACAGAGTGCGACGCACGTCTTATCAGCTTATCGTGATGCACTCGACTCGCAGACATGAGGATGATGTAGTATGACAACCTTATACTGAAGTCATCGGGTATCTTCCTTAATATTGTACTGATAGTCATAGTAGTTGGCTTTCGACGTGTCCGCTAATTTGTTTCCACATAGTCGAGTGGCATCGACCGGAAAGGGTTATGAGACAATTCGAAATGATACAAGTGGTGCCACAAAATTGTGCTTACGACACTCGACTGCACCGCGTCGAATTGCGTGGACGCCATCAAGAAAATTGTGTGACTTTTCACGCAACCTTTATACAAATGTGAGAAAATCATGGCCACAACATAGTCACAGCGGCACAAGACGAAGGGCACGATCACCAAGACTACATGACGTGGTATCACTCAGTCACTAGACGATTCATTGGACACTATAGGGATTTAAGTGACTATTCGGTAAACTTGAAACTCTTATTATCTCTCGAACAACTAATATCTTAAATTGTGTACTTTGAACTCATGTTTTTATATCAATGTAACTTGGTGCATCGACTACGGCGAGTGTTTATTGATGATGGGTACGAGCAAGGTCTTGCTGCGCTTGATGAAGGGATTAAAATTATAGACGAAGATGAAATGCAAAAGTCTACTCTATGGAATGATGGAATTGATGTCGAACATGACATAAATGAGGAGAATGAAGAGGAAGATGAAGAAGAGGATCGGAGCGAATCAAATAAAGAGGTGAGAAGAAGAAGAACACGAACATAGACTGTGGGGGAAAACATTTGACGTCCTCGTCCACCACGTCCATCTCGTCGGTGAGATTCGTAGAGAGTAGCAGACGTTCTCCTCCAACACGTTCATCTCGTCCGAGAGCGAGTAGAAAAGATCGTTGGCGAGAGTAGCCAATGCTCATCCCCACCGCGTCATTCTTCTCATGGGCACATTCCATAACCTTAAATGTTTGTACCAAGGCCGCCGATCATGAATCTTCTTCCTTACCATTTTGATCCTTACGCACCCGGGCCATCGTCTTCATATGTGCACCGTGGAATGCTTAGACATTAAATGTATCTGTCATTGCCTCAATACATGTCGACTCCATATACTCCACCATGTTATAATTACAATATGTCATATAGTGGAGATGGCTCATTCATGAACCTGTTAAGCATGTCGCCGCCTCATGTTCCTTTCGCCCAACCGCATACAGGAAGCCAATATTTTGGGATGGTTCAACCTTCTATTTTTATAAGCATTAGTACCAAAGGTGAGTCGAGTGAAGCATCAGAGGAAGAACATCAATTGACTCGACGACATTAAATGCAAGATCAGAAACCTCAACAACCTCAATCGGATGTACAAACATAACGTCCAAATAGACATAGAGTACGTCCGGTTTGCATCATGGAGCAACAACGTCAATGTAACCGTCGTAATAGACTTTATGATGAGTTTTCTTGATGTCGTTGTGATTTTTTTCAGCTTATATCTTGGGTGAACGAAGTTGATGTATACAACCTTCTCATGGAATGAACTTATTTTTCAACAGATCATTGTTGTTTTAATTTTAAGCTCTCGACAAATAAATAACGTGGTTTTGACCTATAATTATTTTAATCTTCATATCTCTTCTTATCATCACGAGATAGAAGTAAGACAAGAGTTTAAAGGATGAGTTGCATTGTTACTATGAGTTGCACGGGTTATCCGTCTCGCGATACGTGCGTGACGTTTGCATGAGGTGCATGGTCTGTAATGGATACGTATGGGTTGTCCCCTCAAGATACGTGCATGACGTTTGCATAGATTGTCCACATCGAGAAACGTGCTTGTCGTTTGCATTAATTATCCACCTCGAGTTACATGCATGACGTTTGGATGGTTTCCATGGACTGCAGCAGGTTGCATGGGTTGTCTACCTCGAAATATATGTTTCACACTCGCATGGTTTGCATGGATTGTACAAGGTTGCATGAGTTGTCCACACCTTGAGATATGTGTGTGACGTTTGAATGGTTTGCACGAATATGCATGGCTCGCCCACCTCGACATATGTGCGTGGCGTTTCCATGTGTTGTCAACCACGAGATACGTGTGTGATGTTTGCATTGGCTTTACCACCTCGAGACACGTGTGTGACGTTTGCATGAGTTGCACGAGGTTGCATGGGTCGCCCACCTCGACAGACGTGCCTGGCATTTGCACGAATTCTCCACCTCAAAATACATGCGTGACATTTGCATGGGTTATCCACGTCGATATGTGTGCGTGTTGTTTACATGGGTTGTCTACCTCGATATACGCGAGTGACGCGGGTTGTCCATCTCGATATGCACGTGTCGTTCATAAGGTGAACAATTTTGTATAGATAGCTCATTTTCAAAAGGAGTGTTTTATAGAGTTTAGAATTTTATATAGATAGCTCTTTTCAAAATGAGCTATCCATATAAGTGTCTTCCACCTCACTAACCATGCATGTCACCTCATCATCAATAGCTCATTTTTAAAAAGAGTTATCCATTAGTTTTGTAATTTAAAAGTAAACCTCACTATTTGGTGAATTAAAAACTAAAGCAACCTTATTTTTTGAAAAAGACCAAATACAAATCACAATGTAATAGTAATTTCTACAGTTCAGCAGGTGCACGGCACGTGTCCATCCCAAATACAAATGCGCTGCGCCTCAGGTACGCGTTTGCTTGTTTTTCAAAAAACGATTTTCGACTCCTCGTCCGATTTCTAGGGTTTTCACTTTTCAACAATGGCTTCATCGAGCAGCAGCAGCAACAACGAAGGAATCCTCGCTAGGGTTTCGAACGTGGTGTCCCAATCCCCAGTCCTCTACCGCGGAAAGCAAGTCGCCTCCGACGCGGCTTACGTGACGAAGCGATTGCTGAAGAGCACCGGCAACGCGGCGTGGATTGCAGGCACGACGTTCTTGATCCTCGTTGTTCCTTTGATAATCCAGATGGATCGAGAGCAGCAGATGAACGAGCTCGAGTTGCAGCAAGCGAGCCTGCTCGGCGCGCCGCCCGTCTCGCCTTCCAAGTGATTCTTCGTTTAGCGATCAGGTCAGGGGATTTGATTCTTCGTTTTTGGAATGTGGTCTGTTAGGGCTTTCTAATAAGCAGATTAGTATACTATGTGTTGATGAGAACCAAAAAAAAAAAAAAAAAAAGAAATGTGACTTTGTTGAATTTTCGAGTTGATTAAAGTTCAAGTTTTGTTTGAATTCATGTGTGTGTGTGAAAAAAAGTGCTGCATTGGATCCGAATAGGCACTTTTCATTTGATGTGAGTGTTTCGTCCACGGCTAATTTTCGAACTGAATAGGCACTGTTGTTTTGATCAATTGGTATAGTGAGGTGCGTCTTCTTGGCGTAAAACGATGATCTGATGACTTAGACTGCGAGTTTGACGACAATGCGTGCAATTTTCTTCTGTTGATTGAGAAACACTTGCATCAATAACATAGCCTCAATTGTGTTTGATCCATTGCATGAAGAGTGACAAAAGTTTTACGCTGGTTGTCAACCTATCGCAACCCCATTTTTCAAGAATGAAAATAGGCGTCAGAGTCCTCCTCTTTTATCCGGACTTGGGATTGGCTCGTAGTGTTCTACATAGGTGTAGTTATTGAGAAACGCATCTATGTGGAAAAACGTAGTTTTCGTTTATAAGTATAACTTATGTATGGTAAAGGATTTCTTGGAATTATATCATCTTGTTTTGTTGGTTATCCTCTTCAGCAGATTAGGTTTCTCATTTGGTTCCCTTCCTATCCTTGGAACTCTTTGATTGAGCTTTGAACTATCATTTTTAATGGATATTCGTAAAAAATTAGTACTCCGAGTGAGAATCATCAAGGTTAGATTTCAGACTTCCTAAGTTAGTGTATGGTAGATGGTTATGGAACATAGATTCCAACAAATCAGCCAGGTTTCACCTCCCAACCCACGCCGGGTTATGCTCCTTAACCACAACCAGGGTATTATAAGCCACCCGTTTCATCGTGTTACTTGGCTCAACCCATGACGAGCCACCATCACCAAAGCAGCTACAACTCCCCTATGCCAAGTCAACCAGATCCTAGTCCAACTATGGAGCATTGGGAACCCCGATTTCTTTCTTCGGAGCGTTTTTTTTTTTTTTTTGCTTCAAATCTTGGACCTGATGCCCTGCTTTTTTTTTATAGGTTTGACTCCCTCGTTTACTCCAGCTTCTATTAGTTGGCTAGTAATGCGCCAGCATAGAAACATTTGGAATACTTGTCTTAAGTGCATTTGTCACCAAATTTTGTGGTGCTTGAAGAGTCTGTCATTAGAGACTTGTTTGTGAACTGTTCTTTTTCTAATTTTTTTAGGAGCGTTTGGTGCGTTTGGGAGGGTTTTCTTTTGGGCTCTAGGAAAGGCCAAGCAACTATGTATTTGTGTTGAAGTCATGGCTTAATTGTTATGCGAATAGCTTTCCATATGCATGAGCGGTATTGTAGACGAATAAGTAGTAGGACATTATCTTTCTGGTACCATATGCAAAGCCCTTCAACTTGTACCTTTGAATTGGGTATCCTGATTACTTAATTAGTAATCCCTAGCTCCTTATTTGAGGTTGCTAGTAATTTAACAGTTTGTTCATCAATTTCCATTATATGTATTAGGGTTTAGGGTTGACAGAGAAGTGAAATGATGCCAGTTCCAATTTTTGTGTGTGGTTGTTCATCCTTCTAGTTGTGTTAAACTCGAATTATTGGAAGCCTCACCTTGAGCAGGTGGTTATATGCACAATATGTGATGGTTAACATGTTTTTAGTGGTGTTCATGGTTATGAATCATGAGAGCTGTGGTTAGAGGCCATTCTGGATCGTTTGGTTTGCTGGTTGTCATTATGATCTTATAAGTTTATAGTTTTCAGTAGAACTTCATGTAGTACACCATTTGTTTATTATAGAATACACGAAATCAAAATTATACACAAAATACTTGAAGAACTACGCGATGGAGTTATGGTCTTGTTCTATCTTTTAGGGAAGTCATTATCTTAAATTATTTATTGTAATTGATTTAGTGAAAGAAGCCATTTTTCTCCCCTTGTTACATTGGTTGATCTTTTTTTTTACGAAACCATTGATTGATTTTTTGTAAAGCTGAATTAGAAATTCGATAAGAATCTTGACGATTAATTGGCACTGAAGATCAAAAGCAAGTGGACACACAAAAAAAAAAAAAAAACAAGTTTTATATTAATGATAGGATTAACGAGCCCTAAACAACAAAATTTATGCAGAGAAAGAAGTGAGAATTTTACTCTAAAAAAAAGAAGTGAAGAAAAGAACTGCTGAAGCACAATCTGAAGCAAAATCTAAGTAAAAATACCTCCAAAAACCATAAATCCTAGAACCAGAACACTATACATCCTAAAGAGCTAGAAGAAAAAAAGATAAAAGCTATTATACTAAACAAGCTTAAGTAGACCACCTTGTAATATTTTTCTTTATATGATTGTAGTGTTTTAATTCTATATCTATATGAATCTGCATCTGCTCTGAAGGCGAAGATGGCGAACTAGCCACTCAGTCATGTACTGATAAGCTTTCTGTGTCAAATGGATGCCATCCCAACTCACTCTCAGGTCTGGGTTTGGGCATGCTCCAACTCCCTCAGTTGCACACATCTTGGTCACATCAAAGTTGTAATCTCCACCAGTTCCACAGCAAGCTTTCATCACTGATTCCTCTTCAAAACCTACACAACCAATTATTTATTCGTTAACTATAGTTCGACTGAAATTGAAACAAATATTGGTAAGTGTAGTAAAGTTTCTATGTACTACATATATGTATGACTAAACAATTACCTAGAGAAGAGGCATGGCTAAGGACCCATTGCAAGGCATTGTAGTAATCGGCATAGAGGATGACTACATTAGGGTGCTCTCTCCTCAGCTGCGCCAACATGCTCTGGAGTTGGTTGTTGTGAAACAAGGCGAACTCGTTCAACCCTTTCAGGCACTTGTTGTCGTCGTAGGCTGACGAGTCGTTGGTCTTGAACGCAGTCAGATAGATCGGCAAGCATCCGATAGGGAAGTTGCCGGGAACAACCAGGTGACGAGCTCCAAGATCAATCACTCTCTGCAATATTACATTACATGCAAGTAGTGATTGATTAAGCCAATATCAATAACTACATTGAACAAAAGTTGATTAACTAATCAAGCTGGGGACTTACTTCGGATGCGTTTTTGATGCTTTGAACAACATAGGGCACCAAGGTCTTGAGCTCATCCATGGATTTTCGCTGAAAAAAGGCGTAGTTGTAATCGTTTCCACCGACTTCTCCCACCATGAAAAGTGCCTTCTTAAGAATCAACTCGCACTCTGTAGCAGAAATCATCCAATTAAGTTAACTAATACAAGTGACAAAATTAAGCCATTGAAACACTTAAATTTTTTTGGTTTCCCTTTTAGTTCTTGACTTCATCCGCACGGATTAATTCATGCTTGAAAGTTGTTGGGTCCTTATACGGGGGTGGCTCTTATACCTATTTTTTTCATTCATAATACTCGAATCCGAGGCCTCACTTAAAGGGGAACCGGCCCTTACATGTTGTTTGGTATGCACTTCCAAAATAACAACCAACATTGAAGTATATACATTAGCACAAGATTAATGTATGAACTTACCAAACTTTGAGAAGCATATTGATTTGAGATGGTTGGAGAACCAATCAAGCTGAACAGGAAGAGAACTGTTGGTGACCGGAGAGTAGATTTTATTCTCGGCAAGAAAAGAAGCGTTGAGGGCAGTCGACCCCGCCACCGCGAAGTTCACACCATGTCGAAAACTGGCCTCCTTGTTAAGGTAGGGGTTCAGAAGAGGCAGCCCAAGAGCCTTTGCTGTATATACATTCAATTTTTAGATCAAATAATAAAAAAACCAAAGGAATCAAGTACTAAACAAAAGTGGTAAGTGTTAATTAAGATCAAATAATTAAAAACTAATTACCAAGAAAGTCGATCATGAGAAGGCCATTAGAGCAACGACCGGTGGGATTGCGGAGGAGCATGCTCTCGCCGTAAGGAAGGCGGTTGAACGGTAAGTATGCACCAAGAGGACTTTCACGAACAAGGTTACCGGTGTCGGAAATCGAATCCCCGAGTTGGTAAATGGCATTGAAAGTGCATGGGCGGTGTGGGGGAAGACGATGGGCGTTGTGACCGGTCGGAGACATTATTAAGAGAAGCAGAACAATGAGATAAGAAATATAGGAAGCCATGGCTACTATTGAGAAACTAATTGAGAGAGTTAAACTAATTGAGAGAGTTCGATCAATTAATGAAATTTGGTGTTTAAGTTGTGAATAGAGGTCTATTTAAAAGAACAGTTGAAATAGTAAGTTAGATTCTTACTACAACAAAAATTAAATTAGGCACTAACGGAGTTGTAATCTTATTACATTAACATCTATATATATCTATATATCGAACTTACTAATTATTTATATTTTCGTTTTTTTTATACGTCTATTTTTTATAATGATTATCAAACTTTGAGTTTAAGATGAAATCAAATATATTGGTATTTTTCTGTATTTTTTGGGTCGTCTATTTTTTGATAATAATTATGAAACTTTGAGTTTGAGATGAAATTAAATGAATTGGTATTTTTTGGGTATTTTTCTTTTCACTTTTTTTTTAAAATTAAGCGAGTTTCATTGAGGAAAAAAAAGAAAGAAAAAAAACCTCCAACGTATATGTTTTTATTACTTAATTAATGACCGTACATATATCCTTATATAAGGTATTATCGACTTTTCTCAAACAAAAAAAATAAAATTATCTGCTGTTTTTTAGGTATTTGATGACACACAATTTTTAGTTAGATACTTTTTTTAAAACAAGTTAGATCCTTAATAATATATAAACAATCATTATCTTAATATATACTCCCCCGTTTCCTTATAAGTAACATTTTAGTCATTTTGAAATATTTCACAATGTATATCATTTGATAGTTTCAATATACATTAATTACTTACAGGGGTGTATTCAATTGAGATTTTAATAGACTTTTGGTTACTTTTATAAGTGAATGACTTTTATGAAGTTTTAGATTTTGGTAGACTTTTAAAGACTTTGATAAACTTTTATGTAGATTTCATTATGATGACTTTTATCAACATTTAAGATTTTTAGTGACTTTTGTGAACTTCTTAAACATGATTTTGATGATACTAATAGATTATTGTGATTTTTAAAATGAAACAAATATTTTGCACTTTATTATAAAAAATAAATAATTATATTTTTTTCTTAAGAACTATTACTAATTTTTTTAAAAGTATTTTTGTATTTTAGTAAAAAAAAAACATATAGACATATTAATGAATTACTCTCAAGGTAGTAGCATAACAAATAAGTAAATAAATATCAACATAATAAATAGGTAAATAAATCATCCTTTAGTGGTAGAAAAGAATCAAGTAAGATCATTGGAAATATTATTTTCTTTTTTGAGAAAAGATCATTAGAAATATTAGTGTAAAAATTTTGCACTTTATTTTTTCGTTTGACTTAAGCAAAAAAGTATATTTTTTCCTTAACAATGATAGTTTAAATTCTAAAAAATGCACTTCTTGCATCTTAAAAAAATTATACAATTATTTTCTTCAAAAATAATAATACTACACTTTTTGAAATTATAATAATACACTAAATAAACGAAACTTCTTTATCAAAAAAAAAAAACTATAAAAAATGTATAGTGATGCAAGAATGAGATTTTGTTAATAATGACATCAATCCATTTTCATCAACATAGATATTATAGTATAATGAGTGAAAGCAATGAAATCCAAGAGTTGTTGAGTGATTGTAGAAGTTGATAAAAAACAATTGATAAGAAAAGACCTCTTGTGAACAAATGAAGTCCTTATTGAAAAATGTAACAAACAAAAATTAGAAGTCTCTAAAAGTTTCTCGGGTTGAGGTGAGGAGAAGTTGAAGACCTCTTTATGTGTATTTTTATACAAAAAGTCTACAAAAGTCAAGATTTGTAACCAATCTACAAAAGTCACCAAAAAATTAAATACACCTTACTTTTATGAGCTCTCTAAAAGTTTAAATTGAATACCCCAAAACTTTTAGAGACTTTTTAAAAGTCTATAAAAGTTCACATTGAATACACCTTACTTTTAGAGACTCTCTAAAAGTTTTAATTGAATACCCCTAAACTTTTTTAGTCAATAAAAGTAACTAAAAGTCTATTAAAATCTCAATTGAATACACCCCCCTTAATTGACTTTTATATTCTTCATAAAAAAAGAAAATCTATTAATTACACATTAATAACTAATGCGTAGAAGTGGTGGGGTTAAGAGAGATAAAGGGTAATTTAGTCATTTAACTACAACTTTCTCCTTATTCAAGATAATTAAATGATTTTGGTGAATCAAAGACATATTGGACGAAGGAAACATAAACTAAACTTACACCAATCCCCCTCTGTTCACAACAACCATTTGTATAGCCATTTATTCATGTCAAACGAGCCACATAAAGGATCTAACGCACTGAGGCCCTTGCCACCTCCATAACTTCTTCCAAAGTGATTGTGTTGCGCCTGCCTCTAGCCTAAGATTAAATCATAAGCTTCGCGAAGGAAACATAAACTTAATAACTTACACCAATCAAGCTTTGAGAAGCACACTGATTTGAGATGGTTGGAGAACCAATCAACCTGAACAGGAAGAGAACTGTTGGTGATGACCGGATAGTAGATCTTATTCTCGGCGAGAAAAGAAGCGTTGAGGGCAGTCGATTCACACCATGGGAAAACTGGCCAAGAGCCTTTGCTGTATATATACATTTAATTTTTAATCTATATATACATTATATACATTTAATTTTTAGATCAAATAATAATAAAAAAAAACCAAAGAAATCAAGTACTAAACAAAAGTGTTAAGTGTTAATTAGACCTGATCATGGGCTCGGGTACCCACTCGGCCTGCCCAAGCCCATACAAATAATCCGGCTTGGATAACCATTTTCAAAAAATGCCGGCCCGGGCCCGAGCCCGAGTAGGTCCACTTTAAAATGGATTGGGATTGGGCCACCTTATAAAGTCCAAGTCCGGCCCGAATATAGTTTACAACTAATATATTTTAAAAAAATAAGTGTTGTATGAGATATTTGAACCTAAAACCTAATGCATACTGATAAGTCGTTACTTGTGTGATATTATATATGTTATTTATATATTTTTATTGTTGAGTCTCTAAAATACTAGCCTAATTGCCCTTATTTGATATTTTGAGAGTTGATGGAATGCGCGGTTAAATTCGGGGCGAAAAAATACGTAAAGTAGTGTGTTTATATAGTGTGTGACCAGCTACAATTCGATCTGCCTCGAGACACGCATTACGTAGTTGATATGGTGATGAGGAGCAACTGGGTGACGAAATACAATCACACACTTGATCACACAGCGCACCAAAGCCGTGGAGATCTTCCTCGAGATCCGTAGCACTCTCTTCCATTAATTCGGTCTCTTGCACGAGTTCTCTTCCTTCTCAATAACAGTTGTTTGACCATGCCTCGGGACACGTGCCAGACGAATTCCCTGATTTCCGATCGAGCTCTCCTATTTGCGTTCTCCTATTTCCAACTGTCATTGATGTGCCTCGGGATTCATGCCTGTGCTCTTTCCCACAAATTCGCACACTTTCGTGCGATTCTTCCACCCTCCAGATGGCGCTATGTGTCCTCGCCTCACTCGTCCAACCCGTCCACAATAGTTCCCTCCTCGAATCCGAGCCTGCCACGTCGACCTACACCAACGAGCTTGGCCAATCACTGCTTGACACGTGTCGCAACACCTATAGAAAATGCAGTCACTAGATCTGCCTCAGCGTACGAGTCACGAACCCGACCCCCAATTTTGATTTCACTCTCTTCCAGAGAGCAAATTAGAAAGTGTTTTTCATATTATGACTTAGGTATTCATTGGAGAACAGACAAGACATCTACGCATTCTTCTATTTTTCTCTCTTCTTCTCAAAAACAATTGTTCTTTTTTTTTTTTCTCTTTGGTTTTTAATGGAGTTTTCAAGCAACATGTCCGGCTAACTTCGTCGATCTAGACCGAAGGTGAAACAAACTACCATTTTGGCATAAACATATGTGAGATCTATTTTAATTTATTTAAAATTCTTGTGTCAGCGAGTCGTAAGCATCCGACCTTATGCAATAAGACCACACTAGTGGCAATTAACCATACTAATTGATTTGTCTCTTTTGAGACCGGTTGAATACTTTAGAGATCTAGGTTAATTGGACACACTAGTGATCCGATTGTCTAGGTGTAGTGCCTTCACAAAGCCAATTGCGGTCAACGCATTAAACCCAATTCGCTTGAGTCCGGTTGTGTGTTTGACTTGTAGAGAAGTGGTCATTGTCGCACTTTGACCACTAAGATAGGGAAGTGCGGGGACCCACATACGTTACCGGGTCTATAACCACTCTAAATTACCTTTGATTTGCATGCTTTATCTAGATTGATGATCGTATGTTTAATTATGCCAAAATGAGGAAGTTTGTGATACCAATGGTTTAAGTTGCTTTTCTTAATTGATTTTCTCTATGCAATCTTTTTTACTCCTTGGTTTTAGTGAACTTTTGAGAACACTTTTGTAAACTCCTTGATTTACTTTTTAGTTCATTAACCTAGGTTGAAAACTTGGTCTTCGTAGATCGACCCCGAGCTTGCCACTACTACAGTTCTTGTGGTCATTGGTAATCTCTACGTGATTATATATTTTGACGCATTCGATATGCGTCAAATTTTGGCGCTGTTGCCGGGGACCAAGTCTTTTTAACTCGTGTTTTTTTCTTTTTTAGTGTGCCCACCTTTATGTCCCATGCTTTTAAGTCGATCGAAGTCCACCTGATCTCTACTCCCTTTTGATCTGGAGATTGAAAAGACTTTTCGTCGGAACTCGAAAGAAACATAGAGAGGAAAAAATCTTTACGAGTTCAATTGAGCGATGAGCAACCCTCTCTAATGGCGACCATGATAAAAATCCACCACTTGAGGGGCGGGAGGAACACTTATACGTTCCTCCCCAACGCTTTGTAGCACCTGTTGTGCCATAGCACCACTGGCGCCGCAGAGGCTTGTAGTACCTCAGTATGGATCACTCAATCAAATAATGGTTAATCCCGCTCCACAAAGGCCACAAGCTAAATCTCGGGCATAACCTCAGGCCGAACATCGCATTACCATTGGGATGGCAAATGATGAGATGCAACATCTGCTAGCTCATCAACCACACTGCATCGCATTCCAAGCTCATAGGGGCAATTTTGAGCTCAGATATGGTTTTATAAACCTTCTCCCTATCTTCCATGGACTGAACCGTGATGATCTATTGACCTTTATCAAGGACTTCCATTCTAAGTGTAGGATCATGATTCCCCCAAGAATCAATGAAGACGAAGTCAAACTTTCTGCTTTTCTTTTTTACCTTAAGGACAAAGCCAAAGACTGGCTCTTCTATCTCCCCCAAGTTCCATCGCAAATTGGAACGATATGATTTCTGCATTCATCAAAGAGTTTTTCCCCGAATCTAGATCTTCCAAACTCACTAGAGAGATATGCAGTATCAAAATGAAACAGGGCGAATTCTTTGGCAACTATTAGTGTCGTTATAAGCGATTGCTTGTGCGATACCCCCAACATGGCCAAAACAACCTCTCAGTTGTTCGTTTCTTTTATATGGGTCTTACACCTCTTAAGAAACACATGATTGACAATGTTTGTGGAAGTCGACTATAGATGCAAGACAGTGGCGCCGTGAGAAGACATGAAACGCCACCACTACAAGAACAAGGTGGAATAGCATCAAAAAATTGTGACAGATGAATATGTTGCTAAACAAATGAACAAATCAACAACAACATTGTGCATCGACACGATCCGTTTGACTCGGTTGACCTAAAAGCAACAATTCAATGATAGATTTGTGACAAAACATTGTTACAGATTGTATGTTGTCACGAGATCCGTCGCCATTTCTCCCGCCATACATTTCTCGCCAAGGTTCGACAGATCTGCTACTGATCACGACATACATGATTATGTCGTGACACAGTAGTGTGAAAAATAAAAAAATGAGGTCGTGACATGATTCTGCTACAAATCGGCGACATACTTGATTCGTCATTGATCATCTAGCAGAGTAAACCGATCTCACGCGAGATCGGCGACAGATGATCGCGACGACATAATCATCGGCGATCCGTCGCAAACAAAAAGAAGTAAACACGAAAACCCATCCTCCTCGTCCCTTCTCTCGCACAAACCACTCAAGCAAACCCCTTCACCGCCGACGCACCATCGTCGCCAAGCCACTATCGCCGCCACCACCGCTGTCGTGCGCCATTGTCATCGTCGCTGTCGTCGCGACTCTGCGCCTCGCCGTCGTACGCCATTGTCATCGTCGTCGTGCGTCCGCGACTCGCCGCCTCTCTCGTTCCTCTGCATCGCACGCCGACGCCATTGACACCGCGGTTCGCTCCGCCGCCGCTTTCTCTCCTCCGCCCGCTGCTCTTTCTTCGCCGCGCCATCTCGCTCATCCGCGACTCCCCGGTCTCTCATCCGCGACTCCTCGTATCATCGTCGCCAAAGACCATCGCCACCATCGTCGACGGCGGCGTCGTCGACCACTGTTATCGACAACACGCGCCTCTCTCCGCGCCTCTCTCTTCCGCGACTCCACCCACCGCCGCACGCGACGCCATCGGCCGAGCTTCGCTCCGCCGCGCATTCTCTCCTCATCCGCCGCCGCTGCTCGCCTCCTCCGCCGCCGCCGCTGATCGCCTCCTCCGCCGCCGCCGCTCGCCTCATCTCGACTCCGCCGCGGGTCTCCTTATCCGCGACTCCTCTTCATACACCGCCTTGCACACCGAAACCGCCGTCGGCCGAGCTTCACCCCGGTGGACTAGCATGAAGGCATATCAGACTCGTGGAGTGCCTCGCGACCAGGTGACGGACCTTCGAATCACAGTCCCAGCCTCGCGTAATCCTGATTCCAGTAAATAATCGCAGGAGCACTCGTGGTTTGCGCTTTCTTAAACTTATATTTTGGAATTTGTTGAATCGTTATGTTTGTTTTCTTTTACTACTGAAATTATGAAATCTAAGTTTGCCTTTAATATTTCAACGAAATCTTACCTAGGTTATGCTTAGCATCCAAAAATAGCGACAACCTGCTAAACAACAACAAATCAACAACTCAACAATATGTTGCTAAACAACAACAAATCAACAACTCAACAATCTGTTGCTAAACAACAACAAATCAACAATTAGAACGAATTGAATTTGCATTTAGGTAGTTTCAATTTTCACTTAGCTTGTCATATGGCATTTATCAATTACTATTGTTAAATTTAGTTCATATATAGTATGTTCATTGAATAATAATACAGTAAATTAATAAATCGTACATTCTCTAAATTATTGTTTGGTCATTGCATTTCCAACGAAAAATGATATCTTATTGAGTGATATATAATATATTCTTATAATGTTTATTAATTGTGATTGTCATTTAGTTGGTACATAGTTATATTTGAAATCTCAAGACTGTATATATATTAGGAATTGAAGAATATTTGGATTTATTTTTAAAATAAAGAAACGTATATTAATTTATATACTTCATTAGTAAGAATTGATAAGAAATGTCGAAACTATATGAAATTTTTGAAAAAAAAAACTTGGGCAATTCATGGTGAGGAAAAAAAGTACATAGTTCTTGTACATAGAATGTTTGTAGGAAAACACACACGAAGAAGCTTAAACGTATGTCCCTTTGCACTTTTAAATTCTATATTGTTTATTAATTGTGATTGTCATTTACTTGATACTTACTAGGTACGTAGCTATATTTGAAATCTCAAGATTATATATAATCCAATTTAATGAATATTAATTTGGATTATCTTCTAAAAATATAGAAAATTTTAACAATTTATATTATTTTTTTTAAGAGTTGATAAGATTTATCCATTGATCGGTGAAAAATTTAGGATCGAGATGTCTACTAATCGAGAATGGATGTATAGTCGTATTGAAAATGAGTTTACTCGACGAGAGTTCATTAACGCGTGAACGAGTTCATAGCATACTCAAAGACGCCTTTGTAGGACATTCGCCATCGAGGGGAAAACTCGTTGTCCATGCAACCATACGAAGTGTGGTAATCGTTCATACTATGATGTTGACACAGTAGAACTTCATATACTTCGTCGGGGATTCGTTCCGGGATATCAATGTTGGTCGGGACACGGGGAAGAAGATTATATGTACACTCAAAATGTACATGACGAACCTAGCAATACGATGAGATATGATGACCACGAAGGGACACATGCAGCCAATTATTGTACATCGTATCATGAGATGGTGCACGACTTGGCGGGTCCGAGTTTCAATTGGTGTAATGAGGAACAACGTCCAAATCCTGAAACAGAAAACTTGTATGATATGTTAGACGCAACAAGTCAGCCGCTATGGCCAGGGTGCGAGAACATGACAAAATTTTCGGCAGTCGCGAGACTCCTAAAAATCAAATCAGAACATCATATCTCTGAAAAGGCTTTCGATGAAATTCTTCAATTTTGTAAAGATGCATTGCCGAGTAACAATTGTTTAGTCGATAGCTTTTACAACACGAAACGACTAATGCAAGGGATGGGGCTACCAGTCCAGCAAATTGATTGTTGCGAGTCCATGTGCATGATTTACTGGGATATGTATACCCACATGAGCATGTTATCAGGTCCTCTTCGTCACATCACGCCACACCATCACCTTCAGCTCATCCCGCTCATTCTCCTGGAGTAGGCGACGAGCACACTTCTACATCTCGTAGACCCCCAACACCACATAGGACTTCATCTGTGAGGTCATCCACTAACATGTTGCGCTCATCGATACCACCTGCGATTGAGGAGGTCCCAGACTTTTTCGTACACGACAAATTTCCCCTACGGAAGGCGAAAACCCTCTTATTCATCTCATTGCTAAGCATGGCTTGTATGTTAATCTCCACAATATATATTTAATCTATAAAAATATTATTTTCCTATACTAACTTAAATGTCGAAATGGTAGGTTACACCCTTCTTCCGTGGCGGCAGGGAAGATGAGTTTAGTCTTCAAGAGTGGATAATGGAAATGGGAATATGTTCCACAATCCCAACGAGATATATACTGGCTTAGGTGGAAGGTCAGTAACTTCACATCAACTATCGAAGTGAATTTATTGAAACTAGTTTCTGATTACAGAAATGAGAATGTGTCCATTACTTGTTCATATGTCTTCACTTGGGACTTGCAAATGTCATTTGCGATATATGATGCGTGGTGTCGAAAGACAGCCATCCGGTACACGGGCAATATATATTTAATCACGAAGAAAAGAATATCACCTATTTACTTGACAGAGGAGGTGTTTGAGCATTACAAACGAATGCGAGCAACAGATGAAGCATTCAAGAAGAAGTCCGAGCAGATGAGCACGAATAGAAAGTCCGAGGTGGGAGGGTCGGACACTTGTATTTCGTTGCATAGCACTGGAAGTATATCCGCGAGACAGCATGGTGATACGTTGGTACGTATACATACATAAATAGTTTCATATGTAGATGAACGGAAATAAAAACTACTAATCCTGGAACTCGCTTGTAGGAGAAGAAGCTTAAACGTCGTCCCACACGCAAGGAGATGTTTCCACACCTCCACACCCATGGCCATGACGACCAAACTTTTGTCGATCAGAGATCCGCGAAGATTGATGTAAGTAATATGAATTGCATATATATAAATAGTTCGAGACAACACATGTAGCACATCAATTTAAAAGAAAACAATAGAGTTAACTATTAGTTTATTAATTTAATGCAGGATGAACTCACTCGGAGATTAGAGGAGATGTCTACCTAGACCCCCGACACATCGATTGACGAGGATGCCGTTTATCTTGAGGTGGTGCCAGAAGTCAAGGGACCTGTCTACGGATTAGGGTCACAAGGTTATCAACGCAACATATCTTTAGGGGAAGCAAGCTCATCTTGAGGACCAGCGTATGGACCTCATGAGTTGGAAGAGCTCCAGCGAGACCACCAGAGGTTGCAAGAAACATTGCTGAATGAGCGAATGGAAAAACAAGAACAAATGCATAGGGACAAGATGGAACGCCAAGAAGAAAATCGAGAGATGCAGGACCGTTTAGCACGTATGGAGGCATTGTTGATGCAACACCTTGGTATTAGGCCCCACGTGCCTCCGACACCGCGGACTCCACTATCACCAGTTACAGAGCGTTCTGGTCCTCAGAGTGACGACCAACCTGGTCATTTGACGGCCGACATAACACCTTCTCAGTCAGCGCACCTGGATGACCACCACTGGACATTGACCGATCCATATAGAAGGATGCATGAGGATAGACATCATCTTTTGGATGATCATGATGAGTTTATGTCGCAACTTATGTCGCCTCTGCGACCACCACTAAACAGATGATTGGATGTTCTATCTTTTTGATGGTGAGTTTTTAATTACGAGTCAATGTATATCTTCACATTTTTTCCCTTCTAATGTAGTCGATGTGATTCTTCATTTGCAGGTATGTGCAGCGGTGGCATTTGATATTGGTGTTGCTTATAGAGAAGGAGTTGACAAGAATTCTTTGATTTTGCTGGGTAAGATATAATTACTTTACAACTCTCATGTTGAATTTTATGTTTATTTTTCTGCATCTAATGTTTTGGAGAATGGAGGTTGATTGAGAGTGTATTTTGGTTTTACAGAGACCAAGTGATTGTGTTAAATAATAATGTCACTATATGCTTTTTCATGCAAAATTCTTTATAGACAGTTTTTGTTAGAGTTAACATTTGTTGGTGTCATAAGTTTTTACTAGCTAGTTTGACTTATGAATCTAATCAATAAACCTTAACTAAGACTTCATTACAAAAAGTGGAGACATTAATTTCTTGAAATAGTACTATACTTTGTGAATAAGTGGTGTTGGAATTAAACTTAATCTAGAAATCTTGAAGTTGCATCAATTCATGATATTGATTGCAAAGAGCAATAGTTTGATGTAAACTAGTGCAAGTTAAAAGTGATTTTGCCATTGAAAGTGGAAAGTGAAAAAAATCAAATATTGGTCTTACTATACAAGGAACAGGGAACCAAAGCACATGTGCTTATCAATAATCTTTCATGAAACAAAGTTGGCTCAAGATGCAAGACTTGCATGAGCACATTTTTACTTCAATTTACATTTAGATCTCTCACTCTCCTCTCGTATGTTCCAATATTGAAAAGATTGGATTCTCGATGAATTCACCTTTTGTGTTAGAATGAGTTTTGCTAAAAGCCACACTAGACCTTATATTTGATTGAAAGAGTGCTCTATCTTGTACTTGACTTCCTTTTTCTTTTCCTTGTCTTCTCTTTTTAATATTACAACTCTATTTGATTCTATTCGAATGATTTTGCTTTATAGTTTTCTTATTACATTGATCAAAGCTAGATTAGGGACAAATCCGACTATATTAAACCTTAACCTAGCCTTTTAAGTTGAGATTCAACTATACTTTTTAAATAAGTAGCCTACATTATCTCAAGTTGCTTAAGAAGAGTCTTTATAGTCTTCAATTTCACTTTAATTGGATGTGATGTTATTTTAATTTGTGTTGGAATATTTTGGTTGCATGTCGAATATTGTTCAAGTTCTTTTTAGTTTTCAGATTTGGATGGGATACGCCTGCGCTAGCTAAAGAATTTGTATAGTGCCTATCTATGTATCGGTGAAAGAATGCTATAGAGTGTTTTGTAAACATTGTATATATGTAAATTTATGTAGCCGTTTGTGTAGTTGTTTGTATTTTGTTGAATAATGTTCATCTAGTACTATATAGTATAGTACTAATTAATTATGAAATGTTAATCTCATCCTTTTGTAGACATTGATTGTCAAATTTTGATAATATACATACATATTTCCAATTTTGGTATTATTAGTAGCTTTTAATTTGTTTTTGCAGATTTTACTATTTACTGTTTATAATTTTTTTTGAAAATTACCATTCGACAATTAGCGACAGCTCAACGCTGTCGCTAATTTGTCACAGGCTCGGCTCAATTCGACAGACGGTCGGTTGTCATTGAATAGCAACATAATTAAACAGACAATCTTTTTGATGATCAAGGGCACAATAAGCGACAGACTTTGTCTGTCGGTGAACAACAACAGATCAGCGACAACACATGTCTTTGCTGACTAGACAAATCAACGACAGACCGTGTCTATTGCTAAATAGCAACAGATTTGCAACAGACACGTATTTATTGGATCGATCTTCATCAAGAACGTTTGATTCTTTGTTGCTCAATGATGAGACGTTTGTCACAAATTGTCATTGACAAAGAATGACACCAATCGTCATTGAGTTGCAGACTAACAAAGAAGGTTTAGCAACATCTACTATCTCATTCGATGATTTGTTGCGAGTGACTTAGCAATGAACCAGTACCAATTCAAGATCGATTAGTTTGTTGATGATTTTATTTTTTTTGTAGTGCACGTGGCACACCCTAAAGATACAACATGAATATATAGTCAAATATTACTAATTTTATCAATACATATAAACTTTTATTTTTTTGTAAGTTATTTGTAAATTCACGTTAGCCTTATTGCAACTTGCTTCCTTTTTTGAAGGTAAATTATTAATGGTTATTTTTTGCCTTATTTTTTTTGAAGATAAATGGAGAGTTATTGGTTGGAGATAAATGTAAAGTTATTGGTTTTTTTTTAAAACATATGGGATATGGATTTTTTTTTCTTTTTTGGTAAGTCCAAACGGTTTTGAAGGTGATACGTAAATGGTAATTTTCTTGTCTTATTTTTATTGGAGATAAATGAAAAGTTATTTGAAAAGTTATTGATCAAAGATAAATAGAAAGATATTTGAAAATTTATTGGCGGTTTTTTATTGGTAAGTCCAAACGATTTTTTTATATATATGTGAAGTTGTAGCTTGGATGTGACACGTGGTGCTACGAGGAGGATTGATCGAAACTACCATGTGGCACATCCAATATACAACATGAATATATAGTCAATATTACTAATTTTATCAATACTTATAAATGTTATATTTTTTTTTTTGGTAAGTTATTTGAAAATTCTCGTTTGCCTTATTGTAACTTGCTTCCTTTTTTTGAAGTTGAATTATTAATGGCTATTGTTTGCCTTATTTTTTTTGAAGATAAATGGAGAGTTATTGGTTGGAGATAAATGTAAAGTTATTGGTTTTTTTTTAAAACATATGGGATATGGATTTTTTTCTTTTTTTGGTAAGTCCAAACGGTTTTGAAGGTGATACGTAAATGGTAATTTTCTTGTCTTATTTTTATTGGAGATAAATGAAAAGTTATTTGAAAAGTTATTGATCAAAGATAAATAGAAAGATATTTGAAAATTTATTGGCGGTTTTTTATTGGTAAGTCCAAACGATTTTTTTTATATATGTGAAGTTGTAGCTTGGATGTGACACGTGGTGCTACGAGGAGGATTGATCGAAACTACCATGTGGCACATCCAATATACAACATGAATATATAGTCAATATTACTAATTTTATCAATACTTATAAATGTTTTTTTTTTTTGGTAAGTTATTTGAAAATTCTCGTTTGCCTTATTGTAACTTGCTTCCTTTTTTTGAAGTTGAATTATTAATGGCTATTGTTTGCCTTATTTTTTTTGAAGATAAATGGAGAGTTATTAGTTGGAGATAAATGTAAAGTTATTGGTTTTTTTTTAAAACATATGGGATATGGATTTTTTTTCTTTTTTTGGTAAGTCCAAACGGTTTTGAAGGTGATACGTAAATGGTAATTTTCTTGTCTTATTTTTATTGGAGATAAATGAAAAGTTATTTGAAAAGTTGATGATCAAAGATAAATAGAAAGATATTTGAAAATTTATTGGCGGTTTTTTATTGGTAAGTCCAAACGATTTTTTATATATATATATGTGAAGTTGTAGCTTGGATGTGACACGTGGTGCTACGAGGAGGATTGATCGAAACTACCATGTGGCACATCCAATATACAACATGAATATATAGTCAATATTACTAATTTTATCAATACTTATAAATGTTTTATTTTTTTTTGGTAAGTTATTTGAAAATTCTCGTTTGCCTTATTGTAACTTGCTTCCTTTTTTTGAAGTTGAATTATTAATGGCTATTGTTTGCCTTATTTTTTTTGAAGATAAATGGAGAGTTATTGGTTAGAGAAAAATGTAAAGTTATTGTTTTTTTTTTTTTTTTTTAAATATGGGATATGGATAGTTAGTTAGTTTTTTTTTTTTTTTTTTTTTTTTTTTTTTTTTTTTTTTTTTTTTCGGGTAAGTCAAAACGGTTTTGAAAGTGTATGTAAATGGTAATTTTTTTGTCTTTTTTTTATTGGAGATAAATGAAAAGTTATTTGGAAAATTATTGATGGTTTTTTTTTGGCAAGTCCAAACGGTTTTTTTTTTTTTTTTTTTTTACATATGTGAAGTAGCTTTGCCGTGACACATGGCGCTGTGAGGAGGCTTGAAACTGCTACACTCAAGATACAACTTTAATATATATATATATATATATATATATATATAAACATAAATAGATAAGATAAGATTCTAACGAAACCGTTTAACAAAGATTCTTTGAAGTTATCATCAGGCCCTATAGCTTTCAAGAATTTTGCTTCTATGAAGATCTCAAGCAACAAAGCCAAGAACAACAACAAGAACATGAAGAAGGGTTCGGCGCCGACTGGGGAAGAGTCGCAGCTGTTGAGACAGACGATGAATGGGAGCTTGATCACTCGAAGTTGTTGGTCGGGGTCAGATTCGCATGCGGGGCGCATAGTAGGGTTCACCATGGAATGTACATGGACAACCCTGTCGCGGTGAAAATTACTAGAGCACCGCCGACTGATGGAGACGAAAATGGAGCCATGGCGGCTCGCCTAGAGAAGCAATTCAATAGAGAAGTTAGTCTTCTGTCTCAGCTCCACCACCAAAACATAATAAAGCTGGTAGCTGCAACATGTAAAAAACCACCTGACATCTTCGTGGTCACTGAATATTTATCGGGCGGTTCCTTGACAGCATTCTTGCACAAGCTTGAGAAGAAGCCTCTCCTCTTCATAAATTGATTCCGATCGCCATGGATATCGCTCGAGGAATGGAATATGTTCATTCACAAGGGGTTGTTCATCGCGATCTTAAACCCGAGAACTTACTCTTCGATCACGACTTTCATCTCAAAATTGCGGATTTTGGTATATCATGTAGAGAATTCCCGAAAAGTGGGGGAGGAGGCTTCAAACTCATTTTTCATTCTTGAAAAATGGAGGAGGGTTGCGATAGGTTTACATGATGGCGTAAAACTTTTGTTACTTTTCATGAAATGGATCAAACATATATAAACGTTGGGGCGTTAAAACTCTAGCGACACACAGTGACGTGAGCTCGGGTGTAGTGGGAAATGAGCAAACACAATAAACACAATAAACACAAACAGTATGCGAGGAAGGTTGATGTATATAGCTTTGGACTCATTTTATGGGAGATGCTATCCGGAACAATTCCCTTCCAGGACATGTCCCCGATTCAAGCAGCATTTGCAGTCACGAATAAGAACATGAGGCCAGTTGTGCCGGCAGACTGTCCACCTCCTCTTCGAGCTTTAGTCGAGCATGTTGGGTTTTGAATCCAGATAAAAGGCCTGAGTTCTGGCAGATTGTAAAGATACTAGAACAATTCGAATCTTCAGTCGCTTCAGATGCCACGCTGAATCATGTCCGGAAGTACCCGCTGGGCGCCGCCATGATCACAAGAAGAAGATGTTGTCTATTCTGATCTATATAACACTTTTAATTCAATCATAAATCATAATTAAAATATAAACATACCTCCTTCCATTGCCAATAAGTTTAAGAATATTTTTCCCTCTCTCGCCTTCTTCCGTAATACCGTTATCTTTGATGGCGAGATCTCAATGCGGTTTTTAAATAAATCATATCTCAATAAGCTGTTTTACGCTTATTGATCCGTTTATTTTGAAGAGAGAGGAGGAATTAAAACCCCGTACTTTCAAAACATTTATGTCCAAACTACCATCAAGTTGTTGGCCCAAAACATGAAGTACGTAACAATATAATATGGGTCACATATAATAGAGATTAATTAGGAAAATATAATTTAACAATCTCCCACTTGACCCATGTTATGACTTGATATTCAAAATAAAATATAATTGCGCACTTTTATTGAATCTATCAAATCACTTTTTCACCGAATTAAAATAATCGATCATGGCGGTCTACAAGTCATTTAATCGACATGATTCCTTCCATGTATCACAATCAACTCAACCAGTATAACTTTAATAAGGACAATTCAACCCTCTAACTATAATGTTATCTCACTGAAATATAATGAAGATAACAAGTACATAAGCAAAGACAAAGCTTTAATAGAATTCACAAGTGTCATGACAATAATATGAGCAATACGATTATAAATGTATGTATACATACCACAATATTATGTTAACAAGGACTTGTCTATAATGCCCATACGTTCAACATGGCCAATAAACGTTTTGGGCGGTAATCCTTTAGTTAACGGATCCGCTATCATCAAATCAGTACCAATATGCTCAATTGACACTCTTTGTTTTTGCACTTCTTCTTTGACAGACAAGTACTTCAAATTCATGTGTTTTGCACCTTTTGAATACTTGTCATTCTTCGAAAAGAAAAAAGCATTGCGGAATTATCACAATATAGCCTTATAGGTCTAGCTATACTATCAATAATAGCAAGTCCTGACACAAAATTCCGCAACCATAATGCATGAATAGTGGCCTCAAAGCATGCCACGAATTCAGCCTCCATAGTGGAAGTAGCAATTACAGTCTGCTTCGCACTCTTCCATGAAAGCTAACTCCTCAGACCCATAGGAACAAGTAACAGAATGTAGATTTCCTCGAGTCCACACATCCATCATAATAGTCTGAATCAGAATACCCAATCACTTCGAGATGACTCGACCGTTTGTAGATCAACATGTAATCTTTGGTGCCTTGTAAGTACCTAAGTACTTTCTTTGCGGCTTTCAATGATCCATTCCAGGATTACATTGATATCGACCCAACATTCCAACAACAAAATCGATATACCGGTCGAATACAAGTCTGGCATACATTAAGCTCCCAACTAATGACGCATAAGGAATACATTTCATTTGGCGACGTTCCAAATCATTACGAGGACATTGCATTAAATTGAACTTGTCCCTTTCAATTGGAACTATTCCTGCAGAGCACTTGTCCATTTGAAATCTCTTTAATACTTTATTGATATATCCTTTCTGAGACAAACCTAACAATCCTTGTGATCTATCACGGAATATATCTATTCCTATCACATATGATGCCTCACTCATATCTTTCATTTCAAAATTTATAGAGAGAAATCTCTTTACATCATGTAACATAGCAACATCATTCGCAGCAAGAAGAATATCATCAACATATAGTACCAATATAACAAACTTGCTCCCACTGATCTTCATGTATATACACCGATCAATAGTGTTTTCTACAAAACCATATGACGTAATGGTATTATTGAACTTAATATACCATTGTCACGGAAGCATGTTTCAATCCATATATTGACTTCTTCAATTTACACACCAAGTTTTCTTTTCTGTGGTCAAGAAACCTTCGGGTTGGTCCATGTAAACTTCATCTTCTAAGTCTCCATTCAGAAAGGCGGTTTTCACATCCATTTGGTGAAGCTCAAGATTATAATGAGCTACTAAAGCCATTATAATTCTTAAAGAGTCATTCTTTGAAACTGGAGAGAAGGTCTCTTTATAGTCAATGTCATCCTTTTGATTGTAACCTTTGGCGACAAGTCTGGCTTTATGTCTTTCAATATTGCCATGTGAGTCTCTTTTTGTTTTGAAGACCCATTTGCAACCAACTTGCTTTGCACCTTCAGGCAACTCGACTAATTCCCAGACTTTGTTGTCATCCATTGATTTCAACTCTTCTATCATGGCATTAAACCATTTTTCAGAATCATCACATTTCATGGCTTGTTTGAGCGAGATTTGGATCATTGTCAATGCTCAAATCACATTCATGTTCAAGTGAATAAACCACATAGTCATTTGAAATCTGCTTGTCTTCTTGTCCTTACGGACCTTCGTAATGCTATTTCTTGTGGTTCTACTTGATCATTTACAACTTGTACATCATTAGTTTGGTTCATTAACAATAAGTTCATTTTCCTCATTTGGAACAATGATTTGTTGTCCCATTTATTAATGTAACCGTGATACAACAAGAGGAACAACAATTTGAGGAGAAATGCTAGATGTAGGAGTTTTCAATTGAATTTCATGAATATCCACATTTCGTGATTCTTCACTCCCACATTTGTTTTGGCCATTCTCAATGAGCCGAGCATTACCGGACTCAACTATTCTCGTCTTATGGTTAGGACAATAAAATATGTACCCTTTAGACTTTTCGGGGTAACAAATGAAGTAACCACTAATAGTCCTTGCATCAAGTTTCTTTTCATGTAGATTATATATCCGTACTTCTGCTTGACATCCCCAAACATGAAGATGTCTCAAACTAGGTTTCCTACCAAGTCCAAAGTTCATAAGGATCGAGTCTTAGGAGCGATTTACTAGGAACCTTATTCGAGCGAGATATGCGGCGGTTTTTAATGCATGCATCCACAATGATGAAGGTATAGTGTTACAACTTAACATCTTGCTAACCATATCCATAAGAGTACGGTTACGCACTTTCAGCTACACCATTTTGTTGAGGTGTACCAGACATTGTGTATTGTGCACAAATACCTCGACTTTTAAGGAAATTTGCAAATGGACCTGGACATTGTCCACTTTCATCATACTTTCCAAAGTATTCGCCACCTTTATCAGATCTCACCACTTTTACCTTTCTATCTAGTTGCCTTTCTACCTCATTAATGAACACTTCTAAAATGTCCAGCATGACCGAGACTTTTCATGCAACAAGTATAGATAACAATATCGTGAGTAATCATCAATAAATGTGATAAAATACTTTTGACCACTCCAAGATGGAACATCAAAAGGACTACAAATATCGGTGTGTATCAATTCAAGAGGCTCATCGCTTCTTATAGTAGGATGTTTTGATATATGTTTGGTTTGCTTTCCTTAATGCAATCCACACATATATCCCAATCAACAAAATCCAATTGAGGTAAGATATTACTTTTCACTAACCTCTTTACTATTTCTTTGGATATATGACCTAATCTTTGATGCCAAAGAAAAGCGAGCACTCAAATCATGTGCACTACGTTTATTTCCAATAACATGCTTAACATTAAACAAGGATTCAACAAACATACTATCAAGATTGAAACGATATAAGTTGTCAATTAAAATACCGAGAACAATAATAGTATTTGTGTTTAAATAAACTAAAACAACTATTTCCAATCTTTAAATTAAAGCCTACACAATCCAATCTTGATACGAAACAAGGTTCCTTGAACATTCGGGAACATAAAGACACTTTTCTAAATCCAAAAAGTATCCGGTATCCAGGATTAATCTGTAAGTCCCGATCCCTTCATATGCGTGCCTTCATTCTTTCCCTATAAATAAGAACTTTTCGGTTAAAACATGGGATCGATTGAAAGGAATCCCCTGCATAATATGTGAAACATGAGTAGTTGCACCATGTCAAGCCACCCGGTATTATTAGGCACTTCAATTAAGTTTGATTCAAAACATACGAAATGTAATGTATACCTTTCTTCTCAAACCATGCCTTTCGTTTCGGACAATCTTTCTTGAAGTGTCCACTCTTCCTACATAAGTGACACATCACTCAAGTATGGATTCGACCTCATGAACTTTCATTGGGCTTTGTCCTTCTTTCTGTCCTTCCTTCATGGGATCGCTTTCTTCTTTGCTAGCTCCATCATGCATAGTGAGATGAACTTGAGTGACCCTTAAGTTTCCTTAATCTCCTTCCTCTGTACGAGCATGGCCTTGATTTCTTGCAAGTTCCATTTTTCTTTTATGGTGTTATAATTTACACAGGCCCGACCAAACTCGGGGGAAGGGAATTAATAATGAATCCGAACCGAAATGATTCACTCACGTCCATACCCATTACTTTGAGCTTCGCTGCCAAGTTAGACATACTAGTCACACGATCATGGATGGGTTGTGACCATTCAAATTTCTTAGTGGTCAACTCACTCATCAAGCTTCCCATGATGGACTTGTCAAGAATGTCCGATTGTGAGTACTCTTTTAGTTTGGATCATGAATTCCTTTGCATCGCTTGTCTTGGGCATAGATGGTTTGACATTTTAACTGCATAATCGTCATTCGCATCAAATTCAAACTTAGCCTATTAGACCGCTCCCAAGCCTCATATAAAGACTTTTCCTCTTCGGAGTGGCCTCGGTAATGGCCGCGAGCTTTCGTCTACAATGATTGTCGAGATCAAGGTCCATTACACCCGATTGGAACCGATCTGTTGGACAATCATTGTAGTTAAGCCCATTGAACTTAACCATCATATTACCCAAGGCAAACATATTAGAGACGCATTTGCAAATATAACAAAATTATTCACATTAATGCTTTGAGTAAAATCTAATAGATTCAGACATACAATACTTTTATTATGTATTTAAGTTCACCTTTGGGTGATACTTTAATACATAATTCATGCTATATCAAATTCTTAATGAGCACACTTTCATAGACAATCAATCATACTTAGGAAAATAAATAAGATATCTTTGGATAAAACATACCTATTTTAATTAAGTATGAAGATAAATCTCTTAAGTTTAATTAATTATAAGCAATGGTCCACCTTTGGGTGACCTCCTAGCATTATAATTAATTAGTCTTAATTAAATATTTAATATCTATTCAAGCTAGGCCACTTTGGTGACTAACAAGCTTTTCATTAAATAAATATTTAATTAAGCATACTTTAATTCTATTTAAATATATATATATATATATATATATATATATATATATATATATATATATATATATATACTGCATGTAATTAATTAAGACTATATTTAAACATGCAACTATTAAGACAATATATATAGTACATTGTCATGATATTATTAAATGTGGCAAATTACCCATTTGCAATTCACGTCGACCAACTAAAAAAAATCAATAACTTAATTCACGTTGACCAACTAAAAATCAACCACTTAAATTCTCAAACGTGACTTTAACCAAGAATAAACAAAGCGCCACGTTAAACAACACTAACAAATAGGAAAGATTAAGCCATGCACATATTTTGTAAGAAATAATTTGTACCAAAACAAACAAATAGTACACTGATGCATGTATATCAATAAAATCCAAATTTTAGTTCATCCGAGAATTTATTATCCAACTGCATATATATCAATTTACTATAGATCCGAATTCTTTAACGCCAAATATATTGGCATCGGAATAGGAAAATACAATATACCCAAAAACGCAATATACCCAAAACGCAAAGTTAAGTCGATCAAAGTATAAATCTATAATGCGGAAATTAAACATCGACTTAAACCCCTCTGTTGAATGAAAAGTGTTTAACCATGCTCTGATACCAATGTTGTCTATTTTGATCTATATAACACTTTTAATTCAATCATAAATCATAAAATATAAACATATCTCCTTCCATTGCCAATAAGTTTAAGAATATTTTTCCCTCTCTGCCTTCTTCCGTAATACCGTTATCTTTGATGGCGAGATCTCAATGCGGTTTTTAAACAAATCATATCCCAATAACTGTTTTACAGTTATTGGGTCCGTTTATTTTGAAGAGAGAGGAGAGGGAATTAAAACCCCCGTACTCAAAACATTTATGCCCGAACTACCATCAAGTTGTGGGCCCAAAACATGAAGTACGTAATAATATAATATGGATCACATATAATAGAGATTAATTAGGAAAAGATAATCTAACATAAGAGTTTGCTTTCTTTGCATTCGAAGTTCGGATATATGCATAAACCAAGATTTTAGCTAGCTAGTGTCATTAGGGGTTTTGTAATTAAAAGTTCTCACCGCATGCATGCATGCATGGCCACATTGTTTTGAGATATTGAGTGTAACGGCCCCGGAATCTGCCAGAAGGCCTCATGGTACCGTCAAGACTATCCGAAGCGCCCATAGGACCTCGTGGATATTTCCCCCTCCCACACCTCGGGATTCGAACCTGCGCCCCACAGGGTACAAGTACGCAGATGTGCGAGGGTGTGTACCAATTGAGCTAGCGGCTCGGTGGTACCGAGTTCGATGGGCTCACGCCTTTTACCCTCGAGGCGCGAGTTCGAACCTCAGGGAGGTGAGGGGGGGAGTGTGTGGTGTGATTGTTCATTGGTCTGTTACATACACTGCTGGGGTTCGGGCGTCGTAACCGTGTGCCCCAAAATAAGGTGCCTCTTTTTATGTAACCCCAGGGAAGCTTGCAGAAGGCCTCATGTAATGCCGTCAAGACTATCCGAAGCGCCCATAGGACCTCGTGGATATTTCTGCTCAATTGGTACACACCCTCGAAGAATCTGCGTACTTGTACCACAGGGCGCGAGTTCGAATCCCGTGGGGTGTGGGAGGGGGAAATATCCACGAGGTCCTATGGGCGGTTCTGGATAGTCTTGGCAGACACTTACGTGGCCTTGCGAGCGATTGGCAGCATTTGAGCGTCTTGTTGCTATTGTTCTTTCAAGAGCTTTGGGTTTGTGTAGGATATAGTTTTGACTCCAAGTTCAATGAAGAGATGATAGTCATATGTAACTTTGTTTCTCATTTCTTTAATTAAAGAATGTGATTGATTATTCAAACTTTTTTTTTTTTTTTTGCGAGACTCAAGTTCAATACCTCGGAATACATATAGTCTCTTATCACTTGGACCAATTGGTTGTTGGTTTGTACAACACATTGTTTCAATAGACAAATTGACAGATGAAAATATTCCAAATTAAAAGGTTTTCTTGGGAATACTTACTGGTCTAATTAAATTCTTTGTTCTTTAATTTCCCCTTTTTCTATGAGATTGTTCTTTCCTTTTATCAAGAAAGAAGCTGGTCCGAAAAAATAAATCGATCTTTATTTTAGCTATGCAAGTAAAATGGAACTTGGAAATGTAATTCGTTGCGACCAAGTGGATGACTCACTGATTTAGTGTGGGGTTATTTGAGTAAGATGGTATGGAGTTTAAGCCTTATAGTGGGGCAAGTGGTGGTTTCTTTCAATTGGGGATGTTTGGACCGAAATATAATCCACATCGGTTAAGTGTAAGCTTTGCATAAAGAAGTACTTGATTGTGTAGATCTCTTCATGTTATCAAATAGTATTGAGGCATTTTGGAGTGAAACCCACATGTGAGTTGAAAGCGGCTAATTAAGTGGTGATAATATTTGTACTAATGAAATCCATAGACCCACGAGTACATACGATGGTTCGGACGAGACAAAGCATGTCTATCGGTAGTCATGGTTCTTAATGAGATATACAGATCTGTGGGTACGCGCGAGCGGGCCCAAGACTTTCTTATCAAAAAAAACAAAGAGTAAAGAAATGCAATTCGATTGTCCCCAGGTGCAACTTAATTACCCCTTTGCATGCTTAATTAGCAAAGGCCGTGCAATATGCATGGCCTACCTGGATATATTTTTTTTTAATGGAGTCAAACCCGTGAGTATATGACTTCCCCTGACCTTACCTTTTGGCAAGTGATGTCTAGTTCATCTTACTAGAGATTAAGGATGCAAGTGGGGAGGGAATCCTCACGGAGGACGAGAATTCCCAACGGGGGATGAAGATGGAGAATTTAAATGGGGATGGAGGTGTGAATGAGGATAAAATCTCATACCCACTCGGGTATGGGTACGGGGATGGAGAGAAAAATATATTCGGATGGATCCCACGGGGAATCCCCATTGGTAATATTCGTGGGAATCTCCGTGAGTATCCACATTGGGGATCCTGTGGGGATTATCCATAGGGATCTCTGCGGAGTATCCCTATTGGGGATCCTCATGGGATTCCGCGGAGATCCCTCGTATATATCAAATACATCCTTATACATTGTATATATCAATTTTATATAATATTACAAGGTTTTCACTCAAAACACTAATGATCAACAAACTCAAATATGATTTATAATTTTAACTTGTTTGGTTAATTATATGTTTTGTTATGAATTATTTGCAACCATATTCATATGTTATAATTTATTTGGTTGGAATTTTCAACAATTGTGATCCTATGTATGTGTAATATACTTTTTATAAATTCTTTTGAAAAAAATTAAGTGGAGAAAATATTTTTTCGTGGTGATTCTTTGCAAAATCCTTACAAAAATTCCCGCAGGGATCTTCAATGGAGAAAAACTTTTTTCTATGGGGATTCTCTATCCCTGCGGGGATTAGGCGGGGATAGAGATGGAGATGAAAGTTCATCCTCACGTGGGGATAGGTATGAGGATGGAGAGATGAATTCTTCCTCATCTCCATCCTCATCTCCTACGTACCCTCCTCATTTACATCCCTACTAGAGATGCTTTAGCTGGCCATGGTATCCTGATTTTTTTTTTCTTTTTTTTCTTTTGTGTGAAGGATATGTTGTCTTTTCAAACACCAAAAAGTAGTGCCCACCAAAGTCTTTCATGTTCTTGTTTATAGATACCATGTACAAGTGTTTCATTAATTGGCTGGAAACTTCACTTTACACTTCAAGAATCTCCCTCAAATCTGATATGGGGGACACCAAAATTAATCCAACTTTTAGACCATAAGAATATCCCCAAGTCTATCTCTATCAACAATATCCCATGATTCACTAGCTTATTGTATACATGTAGTAATATAGATTGATTAATGGAAAATGATTAGGTGATACGTCTATTTCTTATGGTAAATGGAATGTAACAACGCAATGATCCCTATATAGACATAGTAACTATTTACATACGCTCGAATAACCCCTTCTCGACATAGTTTAATTTGAACTGTAAATACGTTAATTTGCTATGCACATGTTGTAATCCTTTTAATTGTGCATCACAGTATATATGCACAAATCTCGATGTATGTCCAATTTGCTATTGAATTGTTGGAGTCCTGATTTTTTTGAACCCCATTGAAGTCCTTTTGATTGTGCATCATGATGCCTGTTACGAATCTCAATATTTGTTTTAAGAGTCCTTTAAAAAAAAATACTAGAATGACAATAAAAATGTCACACCACAAGTTATATTTGCTCACAAGAGTCTTCATATGACATCGACCGCGTGTTATACATCAAGATTTGTGTATGCCCGCATCTCGAAAAATGCATAAATAGCTCTTGTGAGCCAATATATCTTATGGGGTGACATAATCTTGTCATTCTAACACTTCTCTTTTTGTTTTTTTTATCACAAAACTCACTGAGAGCAACTCCGCGGATTAATAGACATTTTTATCACGACGTAAAGAGAAATTACAATTTCCCTTACGCTCAATAAACAGACCTTAACACTTTTTTAGTAAAGTAGAAATTTTTTGAGTATCAATGGTTCAATACATTTAATATTGCAAAACTATGAACAATTGTGCAACAAAATGTATGTTTCAAAAATTAAAATGTCTACCTATGTCCTTCATTCGAGATATAGGCTATGTTTATCAACACTAGCTGCTAATCTAGCTGATTGCTGATAAGCTACTAACTGATAACTGATAATTGATAATCTAACTGATTATTTAAAACAGTTTGGAAGAAATAGTTGATCGAGTAGCGGAGAAATATAAAATGACATAAAAAGATATGCTATATATATTATAAATGATATATATATATATATTAAATGTAGTACTTATAAATATAAGTATTTATTTAATAATATATATATAAATATATTATTTATTATTTAATAATGTTTATTTAATTTTTTAAAGAAATATTAAATATTAATAATATATTTATAATTTAGTTGGTTTTTTATATTTAATATTTTTTTTAAGGCTGAAAGGAAAAATAGACTAGATCCGACGTTTTTTTTAATTAAACGCTACTTAGTATAGCGTCCAAGATTTTAGAGCTTCATCATCTAGCTTATTTTTAAAATAAGTATTAATCAAACACAACTTATTTATTCTTGAAGTAGCTTATAATCTAGTTTATCACTTTGTGCGCGCAAATAGAGCCGTAATAATGGCAGTGGCCTACTAGAACAAAAGCAAAGCCATGTGAATGGACGTGTATAACGATAAATTGATGTACAAAATATTAATTCAAAATTATGTAAGAGAGACAAAGGAATATGTAGTGTTTCTTCAATTAATTTAATTATTTTTGCCCCTCAAAAGCAACATATCTTATTTGGGCAAGTACCATGTCTACATGTGCGAGAATATTTAAGGAATCAGACAAATACAAGCATGCCAGCAAGTCATCTCCTTAGCAATTAAAAAAAAAATGACTTTGATTTTGTGCTTATCTTAAGAGAATGTTTTATTTGCAGGTGCTTTTAGGGGGTTAACTGAATTGAGAGCATAGTTTAATTAGCGATCAAAATCAGATATCTCTCTTAAACTATGATTTGGAGGGATTTAATAATTAGGCTGACATGGGTTCAAAAGGATCATGAGAACATTGAGAAGTATATACGTTAATCCTAAGTTTGTATTATTTTATTAAGGACTATGTGTAAACTGAAAGTTTGAACACATGAAGTTAGAGGATGATAAATTAACACTATCTTTTGTGTACATAATTAAGGTGTTGCTTGGCTAGAGGCAAGTTGAAGAGAACAGCTGGTAAGCTTTCTTATTCTATTTCCAATTTTGTACGCTTCTTATGAATGCCTAACCTTTTTCAAATTCTTCCTTACTTTAGTTCTCGACTAATCACATAAGAGTTAGTCGACGCTTCAACCCCATAACCTGAGAGAACCCGAGAGAATAAAATATTGCAGCCGAAAATCTAATCCGTGACTTCTCCTCGCCTCAAAAGTTAAAATACTATTTTCTTTACTACTTGCACCACATTCACTTCTCATGAATTAATTTAGAAAAATGCGAGGAATTGTATTTTTTAAACAAACATACCTTCTAAATAGAAGTAAATTCATATATATTTACCAACTAAGTGGTTGATCTACCGATTTGGATTATGCTCACCTTTAGGCTATATGTGAGGTTGAGGGTTTAAATCTTAGAATTTGAGAGGGATGGTTGTAGGTTTCTCATAAAACCTCAATCTCAAATTAATCAAGGCTCGAGTAATGTGAAATTGAATACTCAACTAAGTAATGTGAAATTGAATACTCAACTAAATGCATCAACATTAACTCCGATGACGGTTACTTTATCCCACAATTTTAAGGTCACAAATATATTTTGCAACTGAAATTGAATACACTACAAAACCTCAATTCCAAAATTTGCTTCCACTCCAACAAAAAGTTCTCTATCACAAGCACAAATAAAAAGAAAATAATTCCAACTCCAAGGCCTCGCTTTGGTTCGTTTTTGTCAACTTACAATGCAAGCGAAGATAACTCTTTGAAGTCAACTCACAATGTAAGTTCATATTTCATGTTTTTTTGTTGAACTTTAAACTTTGCGGTGGAAATTGCAAATTTTTAAAAATTGTAAAATATAGGAATTGACATAGATACCCTTCAAATATTTTTTAAAATAAAAATGAAAGCATTATTATTTCACCACATGAACCACTATTTATTTATTCGGAGAAAAAAAAAACTTGAATTAAATAAATAACATAAAATATTATTTACACAAATATTAAACACCATTAAATAATTATAAGTATTTTATATTTATTTGAAATAATTATTAATAATAAATACTATAAAATACAACTAATGATAATTCTTAAAAACATTTCTCTCGCTTGAAAAATACTTTTTATGAATTAATTAATTTTTTAATTTTTTATTATGAATTAATAACAAGCATTTGAGAGTGTAGGGACATGAGTAAATATAAATTTGTGATGGGTAATCGTGTCCATATAACTCTCGAGAGTTATCTCCTTATGGTGGAAGGTGAGAAGATATCTTACACTATTCTCTGTAAATTGAAAGATAACTTACATGGAGTTGGGCAACCAAACAATATATAACTTCATGTGAGTTATCTCCTTAAAGATATTTCCACCTCATACCAAATAAGGCTCAAATCTCAAGTTCTTTTGCAACTAATCTTGATCAACATTTCGGATCAAGAGTAACAATAATATTTCAGAAAACATTTTGAGATAAATAATATTAGAGTTCATTGATCCCCTTAAAATGATTGTTTGACTCATTTTGAACGCCCACTTAAAGGCATCCACATGTAGGCACCCTTTGATAACCTCCCTAGCTTAGACTCACAAAGATTATTCAAAGATGAACATTGATCATATTTGCATCCCAAACCAACTAATATGAAATATTGATAAAATTGCAATCATACACTTCTCGAGGTACATTGCTGTCCATAAAGGTCCTACAACTTTTAATGTGTGTGTGTGTGTTTTTTTTTTAATGTTATAAAGTTATTGGACTCTAATTGGAAGATACGTCAAAATAGACAACCGCATATTTGGAAAATTACCAGTATGCTATTCGTAAACCATGATACAAATATAATATGTTATAAAGTTATTGGACTCTAATTGGAAGATACGTCAAAATAGACAACATCATATTTGGATATCTAGTGCATGATAACTTTAGTATATTCATCACTTTATACAGGAGTTTTAGGGTGTGAACATGACATTCTCAAGAAAATAGAGTGTTAATAGTTTAATTCCCCTACTATACTCAAGAAAATAGAGTGTTACTAATTTAATTCCCTTGCTATACACGTCCACCAGGGGTATGAAAGTGGCAATGAAATGATTAGTGATGCAAATGGGTAGGGTAGGAGATGGAGATCTCATTTTCATATCCATACTCATACCCACTAAAAAATTTATCACCCATATTCATAAGGAGATGAATTCTCATACCCATCTCCATACCCATTAAATTTATGTGGGTATGAAGAATCCCCATTAATAAAATATTTTACCCATTTCATTTCTCATTGGGGATCTCCGTGGGAATTTTTTTTTTCTCCAATCCATTTTCCATTGGAGATCCCCACGAGGATTCTTTTTAAAAAAAAGAATTGTAACAAATAAGATATCAAATATACATACATAATAAGTAAAACTATAGATATTTTCAAATGATACTTATACGTATAATATATCTATGTTAGCATAAGCATATTGTAATATGATATATAATTGTATATATAATATTTATTTATAAATTTATAATATAACTAAATATTAACAAATATTATATTATAAAGAGTTTGATCATATAGTTGATCCACATAATTTGAGAATTGAGAATTTGAAATTAAGGGTGAAAGTTTTTTTTTTTCTCGAAAAAGGTTAAAGTTTTGGTGTGGTTGATGATCAATGTATATTTTTTTCTCTCCCAACACTTAAGAGTTAGAAAACAAGAATGTTGTGATAAAAAAAATAATAATAATGTCAATAAGTTACAAATTTATAATATGTATATATAAATATCAACTATATATAAAGTCAATAACACTAAGAGCCCCCAAAAAAATTAGGAGGATTCTATAAAATAAGGTTTTGCAATTTTTCTCATTTGATCCTATTTTTTGAGAACTTTTAATCCTAAAATTCTAAAATATAAATATTGTTCCAAACAATTCAAAACAAAACATATAATTTTTAATTAACCAAATAAATTAAAATTATAAATCTCATTAACATATTTTTTGTTATATGTATGAGCGTTTCGGAGTGGAAACTATGTAATATTATATAATATTTATATATAAATATCATATGGTATATATATAAATAATAAATATTATATGGTGTATAAATTGATATATGAGTATCCTCATAGGTAGATGGGTATTCTTGTGGAGATTACCCGGGTAGGGTGGGCAAGCCCAGCGGTTTGGTGGTGAAAACCACCAAACCGCGCACAAACAGAGGGTCTACGGTTCGGTGATTTTCCAAACCGCGACCAAATCATGAAAATTGAAAACCGAACCAAACCGAACCGCGGTTTGCGCGGTTTGGTCGGTTTGGTTTCGCGGTTTTCATCTATTCGGTAGCAAAAAAAAAAACAAGCATTAAAAAAAAAGAAAAAAGAAAAAAAAAAAAACGAAACCCAGAATCGAGCTAGGGTTTCTACAAAACCACTCATCAACCATTCGATCTGAACAAAACACAACCCGCAACCCTAGAATCGCACGGATTGAACATCCTCAGAACCAGAACCAAATCGAACAAAACCATAACCGAAAGAATCGGCGAGAGAGCGAGATCGAGAGGGGAAGCACACCTTTAGAGACGTGGGGGTGAGTGTCGACGGAGAGGCGGGGATTGGAGTCGGCATTGGTGAGGTCGGCCATGGCGCGATGTGACAGTTGCGGAAGCTCGAAAAGTTTTCTCCGCCACAGTTTTCGACGAAAACTGTGGCGGAGAAAACCCTTTCGTACCACCAAACCCTGGATCCAGAGAGTGAGCGGCGGGAGGCGGGAGGGATGAGAGGTGACGAGAAAGTGAGTGGCGGGAGGCGGGAGGGAGGACAGAGATCCAGAGAGAGAGGTGACGAGAGACGGAGAGAGTGAGCGGCGGGAGGGAGGAGAGGGAGGAGAGATTTTTTGAGAGACGGAGAGAGTGAGCGCCGTGGGTATCTTCATGGGGATTACCGTAGGGATTCTCGTGGGTATATTTTATTACCCATACCCGCACCTATACCCGTGTGGGCATGAGATTTTGTACCCATTTCCACCCCATCCCCATTTAAAATCTTCATACCCGTACCCGTTAGGGTAAATCCATATTACCTGAGGGTGTTACCCTACCCATTTGCATCTCTAGAAATGAGCATCATAGCTCGATTTGGAACAAGGGTGTATATTCTAATGGTAATAGCTCTAACTACAAACAAAAATTCCAACATCTATAGATATAAAGAAAAAAAAAAGATCACTTGTTAAAAAGTCAAAGTTGTTGGGGAGGTCCCAACTTCGACTCATGTTAGAGTCACTTATTGAAAAATAAAAAATAAAAACAAAATGCTTTTGTGCCTCTGCACGGACACTCATTTGTCGATCTCTTGACTGTCGCAATGAGATGCATGCTCATACATTTCATTGTGCATAGTAGGAACACCAACAAGTACATATCGTTATTTGCGTGTCTCAAGGCACATTAGCAGGGTCCAAGATAATCCCTTGCTATACACAAAATATATAAAATACAGATTCTTCCTCCACCTCTCTAGACTTTCTTCCCCAACCATATCCACTCCCTCTCACCCCACTTTCCCAAAAAAACAAAATAAACCCATTTCACACAGCTAATTTTGTCCTCCATAATCTACACTAAAGTCATAAAATCTCAACCATAAAGCCTGAAAACATGTGAAAGGAGGGACCAAAAAGAAATGAACATTTCATTTATACCAAAACTCATAGAGAAGAAATAGAACAAAAAGGCCATTCACATTTCATCTAATTCTCTATAACTTGATAGTCCCCATGTGTTCCAATCTAACAAAAAACAAGTGGTGGTAAGTACACTAAATTAATTAATACTTACCATCACGTTTCTTCATCAGAGATCTAGCAAACATCAAACAAATTACTCCAAATCCCACTCCTGCTGCCCCTCCCACCACAATTGCTATTGTCTTCCCTGTGTTCTGCCCTGACCCTCCTATCACGCAAAAGATTATCTCAATAAACAAACACAAAGCAATCTCAAAACTCACTAGTTTATGTGATCCAAATGAATAAAAAACAACAACAATTTAACCTCAGTCTCAAATTAATTGGGTCGGACTAAATGAATCAAATTCTTCCATTGCGCTCGATTAATTACTCTAAATTGACCAAAAGCCACATCAAAATCAAGACTACCCATTAAGGCAAATCAACAAGAAATTAGGAAACAATGACCAAATCAACAACAAAATTGGGAAACAATGACAAATGCAGTGTTGGTCACTAAATTGAACAAGACCCACATCAAAACCAAGCAAATGAAGTGTAATCAAGACAACCCATGAAGCCAAATCAACAAAAAATTGGGAAACAATGACCAAAGCAGTGTTGGTCACTAAATTGAACAAAACCCACATCAAAATCAAGCTTAAGAAGTGAAATAAGGACCACATATTAAGCCAAATCAACAACAAAATTGGGAAACAATGACCAAAGCAGTGTTCGTCACTAAATTGAACAAAACCCACATCAAAACCTAGCAAATGAAGTGAAATCAAGACCACCCGTTAAGCCAAATCAACAAAAAAATTAGGAAAAAAAATGACCAAATCATTGTTGGTCACTAAATTGTACAAAACCCACATCAAAATCAAGCAAAAGAGGGGAAATCAAGACTACCCAGTGCCCGCCAAATCCAAATCAACAAAAAAGGGGGAAACAACACCAGATTGGACAAAAAATATTGACAATGACCCATTAATTTAGAGTACCTGAAGAAGATTTTCTATTGACCCCATTAGGGTAGTAAGCATAGCTCAAGAAACACTTGTGAAGGTAAATCTGAGCAGAAACAGAGCTCCCACACTCAACCTGAGCTCTCTGAACAGAGGTCTTCACACAATCACCACAGTCAGAGGACCCCAAATCCCCCTCACATTGAGCCAGCACATACACAGATTCATAAGTGGTAGCATAGAATCCATTCCCACTCACCACACCACTCTCTAAAGAAGCAAAAGCAGTGTCCCTCCTCTGCTCAAACCCACTCCCCTGCACCTGAGACCCACTACAGCTCTTGTACAGCAACTCCACTCCAGAAATCTGAGGAAACCCAGAGATCTCATACATAATGTAACACCCATACAGCTGAATCCGAGCAGAAATGGCTTTCCCACAAAGGGAATCCGCCATTTCAGGTAGCTTTCTCACACAGTTGTTGCAGTCGCCATTGCTGAGGTCTCCCCTGCATTGGAAGAGCCCTGAAAAGGAGGTTTGGGCGCCATTGCCGGACTGGGTTTTGAAGAATCTGGTTTTGGTGGATTGGGAGAGTAGTGAATCGAAAAGGGCAGAGAGGGATTGGGTGTACAAGCCGTCTGTGATTGGGAATGTTTGTTTTGAGCAACCTTTGTAGACTAGTGTTGTGTAGTCTGCAGCAATGGTGGAGACAGAGAGGGACCCTGAAATTATTAGGAAAACAGAGAGAATGGTGAGGGGATTTAGAGGGGTTTTTAAGGGAATACCCATCTGATTGAAGCTCAAATCATGGCTGAATCTGATGGGGGGAATGATGGGTTCTGCTTGAAATGAGAGGAAAATTATTGGGTTCCTCTGTTTTCCTCTGTTTTCCTCTGTTTTTCTTTTTTTATTTTGTTAGAGAGAGATTTATTTCTGTGACTCTCTCTGTGACTATCTCTCTATCAGTTTGTGGGGGTGTGAAATTTGATGAGGTAACCAGGCATATTTGGTTGGAGTGAGAAATAAAGGGTGTGCTCTGTTTTCAAGTCTGACAGATGAGGGCAGGAAATTTGTGCTTTTGTTTGGTCACTAAAAGGTCCAGTTGTTTGCCATCTCAAGAAAAAGGGAATTAATGTGGCGGTTACTCAACCCGATTGATCAAGAAACGAATGAATAAAAATCTCATCAAACCACGACTAATGCACGAAAATAAACACACCACAAAATATGCAAAATTTAAAGTAAAAAACCTCTAAATTAGAGGTAAAAATTACGGGTCAAATTTCGAACAATCCACTATGTGAATAAAGAGTATAAGATATCTCAATTACTTGAGATTCATTAACAATGAAGTAATACAAAAATATCTCTTACAAGAATTTAGATAATCACACTAAGAACGAAAAAAACTACTCTAATTGTATCAAACTCTTGCACCTCCTTTCTTGAACATCAAGAAATCACCAAAGCCTCTCAGCGGGTCTTCAGATTCAAGATCTCGATATGCCTTCAATGTAGAGAGAAGAAAACTAGAGAGATTGCACACTTCAACTCGAGTGCGCACACCAATCGGTCACCAAGTCGAACTCTCGAAGTCGACTTTTCAATGTTTGTATTTTTTCTCCCTAAAAATACATATATTCGGTCTCCCCAATTTTTTCTCTCACTTTTTTCAATTCGGTATCCTAGTAGAATCGAAATCCTAGTATCATAGTAGAACCGAAATCCCTAAAATTCCAACTCCTATTTCGTTTCCAATTCTTATCCAATTAGAATTATAAAACCATTAATGAGCTGGACCTATTGGTGTTTGGGCCACACCAAAAAATCAACAATTAAGACCAATACTTTAGTTTCCATTATTTTATGATGTTTTTTTTTGAAGACAAATAGAAATTTAATTAATAGGACCAAACGTGAAATCAAAAAGTACATTACTTCGCTAATTCTATTTGTTTAGAAAATTATCATTCATTTAACTATGAAGTCATTGTGAAATTAAAATAGTGTGACACCAAAAATTGTTGTCTACAACGTTGAAACACATGTCAATACACATATACCACTAGAACTACATAACAAATAACAAAACTAAGTGTTAAAACAAAAACAAATAACTAAACTTTTAATAAGAAAAATAAAACTTAAGACTTTTAATAAGGAGAAGACAAATAAAAAAATTTTAATTAGGAAAGACAAACTAACCGTAAAATGAAATAAATAAATAAATAAATAAAAGTCTAACTCAACCACCGCGCAAATTCACGCACGACTGTTGAGGAAGATGTATCGCAACACGGATGGAACCAATCTTCACAAATCTGACTAGATCTATAGCTTATTGGATGAATAAAATGCAAAAAATGCAATTGAAACCACCGCCGATAAAAAATCGATCGAAAAGAAAGATCGACAGTGGTTCAAAATTAAAAATCACAAAAGAAAATCAAGAAAAAAAAAAGGTACTGAGGAAAAAAAAAAAAAAAAAACCTTATTTTTATGATGCTTTCATTCAGGTGATTTGTTTGATACTTTCACGGAATATTATTGGGGCTAAACATCTTTTTGTAAATTTGTAACAACCAATTTTGGCCGAAAAAAAAAAATTGTAACAACCAATGAGGTTCTCTCTTGTCACTTGTACAAATTATCCAATAACACCTCAAAAAATATAAATGCTTGCGACTCAATTCCCCTTAAAAAATGGAGCTGGTGGGCTTAGTGATAGCCTAATATTAAGTAGTGGCAGGTTTCCTCGAGTGACTTATCAAGATGATAATAATAACAGATCACACATAATGTGGACTCATGGTGGAGATTATTAGAGTTGCGTGGACTGAAAATTCTTAAATTGATATCCGAGCAGATAATTCGAATTAGGACATGGAGTAATACCAACGACAAATCATGCAATATGGACTCTTAATTCAATGGATTTTAGATTAAGGTTGAGATTATTAAAGGCGCGATTAAGGTCGAGATTATTAAAAGCGCGTGGACCGAAATATAGTTATGAATGGATCAATAACCACTTGTATCCTCAAGTACAAGCGTGGATTTAGCTCCCCTTTAAGTAGCGTCAAGCTCGTTTGGAATAATACCACTCACATGTATGCATAAGGTGATTAAGTTGAGTATAGTATCGGCTTGTGTATTCTATAATTTTATTTTAGTTTTCATTGTTCTCCTACTTTTATCTCTAACCAATATGAGGAATTCACATTAAGTCAGGTCTTACTTTAAAAGAAAAAATATTTTTGATGAGGCATGTTAGTAAAGTAAGGATTGCTTCCAGAGTCCCATCTAAGCAAAGAGGGAAAGGAAAAAGCTACTTCTCACTCCATCACTCCATCACTACCTATATTACTTTCTTTCTCTGTATATTGTCTTTTTGTGTTGGTGAGTGTAATTTATCAGCCTTGCACTATTTATGCTTTAAGGAAAAGGAGAAGTATTGTTTGGATTGATGTTGAGTTGCATTAATTCTTTGCTTTCTTGGCTGCTAAACACAAAAGAAAAACACTATATATACTTTCAAGATTAAAAAACCTTCTCAAGACTGTTTGTGTGGAAACTTTGAAGGCAATTTTTTATTGCTATTGAAAAAGAGAAAAGATTGAGTAACAAACTTTTGTAACATGTAGTTGCTACAATTGTTGAAATATATTAGATCGTACATTGAAATGCGTGCATAGGCATCTCGATGTGCGAACAGTAAAATCCATTCATTGTGCAGAAAGTATCAGTAAAAAAAATGACTCATATTCTTGTAAATCCAAGGTAACCTCTCTTTTGAGGAAGGAAGATGTGATTTGGAATGTTCCCACCCAAAAGAAAAAAAAAATCTTTTCTTTTTTTGCGAATGAAAATTATTAACTTATTTTTGTGCAATAGAAGTCTGAATTCATGCAGCTTGAACCTTTTTTTTTTTTTTTTTTTTTTTTTGTAAAGAAGCAAATTTTTTACTTCAAAATCGAACTTACAACCACTCCCAACCTTACTTTTTGCAAGCAATGACTTCTTCATCATCTCACTAGAGATGCATGTCTTGGCAGCTTGAACTACCATTTGTTAATTAATGATTTGAACTTTGAAGCCAATTTTAATATATGGATTCCAATTCCAAATCTGAATGAAACAAAAGCTTCAACTTACTTGATAGATCAAATGTTCAAGGAAAAAAACTTTTTTACAAAGGAATTAGTACTTGAAGTAACAAACTAAAGGGCATGCAAAAGGTACTTGTTACTGAGGTCCATTAGATGATGCATCGAGATGTGCTAAAATATATATGATGCCTTCCTTGTTCAACCTGAAGAGTAAAAAGATCAAGTGACATATATCTAAGGGAAAATGTTAGAATGACACCCTAATTGACACATCTCTATGCATCGAGAGGCTTTAAGTATCTAAGTATCTACCTATTTATATTTATATTATATAAAAGCAAGAATAACAAAATATTCATTCGTTACTTGAATTATTTTTATACCTTTTAATCAACTATTGCCTATATTTTCTTTCTTTAAGTAATATGCAGCAATAAATAAAGATTCTTACGTTGACAACAAATAGATTAAGAATTGCATATATATCAATTTATTGTATAAATAATATACATGAATAAGACATTTAATTTTTATATCTTCAGTTGTCACAATTTTTTCAAGTTTTAAAATAATGGTTAATTTGTCAACTCTAACAAGTACGTAGCACGTATAACAACTACTCCATCCGATTATTTATATAAGTCTTTCTTGCAAAAATTTTTTGTTCAAAATTGTAAGTCGTTTTTGGAATTCAAAAGTGTATTTATTGCATTTTTAAATATTTTACCCTTATGCAATTCAAACATTTATGATTCTTCAATTCTTCAATTCATTTAATGTCAAAAGACATGTATGCATGTAAATTATACTCGTAATTAAAGCTGTCTTAATTCTTGTGTCATTACCTTAAATGACTTATATAAATGATTGGAGGGAGTAGTATACTTTAAGACATTCATATTTTTGTCACGCAATAAATATATGAAGTCTGTTGGAAACACATTGGGATGTGCATTACCCTCACCCTAAACCTTAAATTCAACAAACATGTCGAGAAAGAGAGGAAAAAAATTAAATGAAGGACTTCGAATCTTTAGGCTTAAGAAATTGGAAAATGTTGTTGCGCCTCGTATAGCAAGCAGGCACCAACTCAGTAGCTCTTGATTTGTGAGGAGTGCACACATCTTGAGGCATGCGGAGGGTCGATAAGCAGGTGTATGTCCCACCTGCGTGTCTCATCTAGGGCACGGTAGCATTCCCCTAAGAAATTATGTGTGTCACAATATCCAATGCAATATAAGTTTCACCACTCTCGACATTTAGAAATATAAATGTGAACTTTGTGTTCTGTTATGGGAAATGTTAGTATGTGTACTGTTACGTTACAAAGTACAAACACAAGTATGTGTTCAATATGATTCATGCATGGAATTGGGGGTTGCTTAGTTATATAGTCTATGGTTGCGGTTGCTTAGTTATATTGTCTATGGTTGTACAATGAAGTTGAGACACTGTACTGTATAAGTGAGTGTGTTACTATTGTAGTGAGTGATTCGTTTTTACAAACTTATCCCAACGTTTCAGTTTTGACAAATACATCTCATCGTTTTAAACTTTTTACAAATTTATCCTCACATTTCAATTTTTACAAATATATCTTAACATTTTAGTTTTTTACAAATTTATCTTAAAATCTCTCCATTTCCACCTTGTAAATTGTAGCCCATAAATGCCATAACATGATGAATGAGGAGAAACTTTTTCTATTTGCGACAACACGATTAAAAGTGATCCCAAAACAACCTAAATTTATTCATAAGATACAATATGCATAATTTCAAAACGTTCGGATATATTTGTAAAAAAACGTTCGGATATATTTCAAAACATTCGAATATATTTGTACGTAAAATTGAAGCGTTGGGATAAATTTGTAAAAAACTTTAAACATTATGATATATTATGTTATTTACCCAAAGGTAGCTTACACATTAGTTTTAGGGGTGAGCCAGCTTAGGTATTTTCTATAAATTTTGTTAGTGATTAACTACGGGGGCATATACAAGGGGCCCATACGAGGTCGCCCCTGTTATCGAGTTTACTAATACAAAGAACTTTTGATGTCACCAATTATCTCTTGTCTTCAAAACTATCAAGGATGCATTTGATGTTGAAGAAAAGTTGGTCCTTTCCATTAATTTTGTTTAATTGGGTTGATGAGGTAATCACCGTTTTATCAACCATTTATTGCCCTTTATATGTAGGTAAAGAACATGGGTTGTCTATACAAGTCAGTATCACATTCAATATGATGCAGCAGAAATTGTTCATACATGCATGGTTATTGTCCTTGGCATTGGAGTAGATCTAAGCATCTTAGCTCCTCCCCTAATTAGATCGAGGATGCAATTCAAGTGTGGACTCGGAGTTATCGAATAGTCTATATAGCTTAGATCGAAAAAAAGAAGAAGAAGCCATTTCAGCTCTTAAACTATAAGCCACCAAGCGACAAACCCCTAAACCAAAATAACAACCAACCAATAAAACCCTAAAAAGATGTCATCTAAAAATCACTCTCTTCTCTCTCCTAGTTTCTTGGTGCGCAAGATAGACTAGATTTAGGGTTTGTGTGGTATGTGAAATCCAAGAATCTTATAAGATTGATTAGGCGACTAATTAAGTATTTTCGAATTTTATTTGGAATTCAGGTATCAATAGTGGGACCAATGCTCACTACGCGTTACGGATCGAAGATCATAAGATGAAATATTATTTTTGTGTGTTGCGTGATTAGTGGATGTACTATATTCTATTCGCCGTGAAATATGGTTAAGCTGAGGTTTAGACGCAATGTCCGCGTGTTTCGGAGAGCGTTGGTATTTTCTCCAATTTTTGATAAAAATGAGAGTATTTACTTGGGTTTAATTCGGTTTTAAATTAAGAGATAAATATAAAAAATAAAAGAAAAGCGGTAAATGATCATGTGGGGCAATGATGTAAATGGATAAGTTGAAGGGCAAATAAGTAATAGTAATTCTATGATAACACTACTTATGACACTAGTTTTGACACTGCCTACGTGGTAGGTGACATAACAAAACTGGCTATGTGATGTGCCAATGTGACATGACAAAACGGCATACGTGGTAGGTGTCAAATTGAGTGTCTCCATAAGGGAAAATGTCAAAAGTACACTTATGACAACTATTCACACCACGTGCATGATGTGGTTGTTGTTGTGAGTTGGTGAAAAGTACTTGTCACATCAACCGATGAACCGACAAAAAGGACAAAACAATTTAAAGATGAAGAGCGAAAATCTCAGAACATCCTCTTTGTCTTGAATATCTTGGGATGAAGGTGAGCTCAAACTCCCAACAAAGGAAACAAAGGAATCTTGGCAATTGTTGTTACTTTCTCTTAGATTCGATTCCTTCATGGACCCTTTCATTAACATCGAGGTATGTATTTTTTGCTCAAAGAATCGAATATCATGTTTGTATGTTAGTCTGCACATCTTTGTTTGCATACAACATTTCATCCATGGATGACTTGATTTTGATTTTTTTTTCTGTGCCATGTTAGTATATTTGTTGAGTTCATAGTATGTTAGTTTGTACTTCTCTGCATTTTGTAAAAAGTTTAATTTTGTTGCAATGTGATTTAGAACATCGAAAGATATGTACATCTTTTTGGGATGTCATTTATGCCAATGAGGGCATCATTTGATTTTATTGTGCATCTTGTTGTTCCTTTCATTGAATAGTTGTTAACCATACATGTTTTGATTTTATTGTTATCTTTGTAGTTAGATGAATCTGATCGAGATGATATGGAGGTTTTGTCTAGCACGGACGAACCTATGACATCTTCAGGGGCGGAAGAAGTGTAAATCTCAAGTGACAGTTCATGCAGTTAGGAGGTTGGGTACGAGACAAACGTTAAAGTACCTAAGCTCAAAAGTGAAGATGAGCACACACCTTCGGGTAAGGTTCTCGAAGAAGCATAAGGTTCATTCGACTCGATCCCAACCCCAGAGGATGAGATGACTTTCAAGTCCTTGGAATGTGCCAAGGAGTATTATAACAAATATGCGTTTTTAGTTGGGTTTGGGACGAAGCTGAGAGGAATGTATAGACGAGCTAGAGGACAAATATGAAAGCGTATACTTGCCTGCACTAAAGAGGGTGAAATAGTGCACCGAGAAGCCAGGAATAGAGCGACGAAATCGAGCACTCGGACTCACTGTCGTGCATGTGTAACAGTGAATCTTCAAGATGATGGGCTTTAGCATTTTATGAGTATGAACTTGGAGCACAACCACCCTGTTTGTCTTAAAAGGTCGAGATTTTTTTCGCAGTCATAGAAATTTGAATAACTGAGCGAAACGCAAATTATTTGTGAACGATGAAGCAGAGATTTTGGTTGCCAAATCAGTGGCTTCCATGGCGAATGAGATGGAAGGAGGAATGGTTTCCCTTGGTTTTTAGTACGAAGGACGCCCGAAACTACGTCCATAAGATGAGGTGTTTTAGACTTTATGATGGAGATGGTGAGGCCTTGCGGACCTACTTTACCGAGAAACAAAGTCAGAACTCCAATTTTTTCCATCTTTTCAATACTGACAAAGACGGTCGGCTCGGAAACATCTTTTAGGCCGATGCAAAATCAAGAAGTGTGTATGCGTACTTCAATGATGTCATATCCTTCGACTCCACCTACATGACTAATATGTATGATATGCCATTTGCTTCATTCGTCAGAGTGAATCATCACGACAAACTGTGTTGCTTGGTTGCGTTCTACTTTCCAGTGAATCGGTCGATGATTAAGTTTGGTTGTTTAGATCGTAAGTTATCTATATGATTGAGAAGGCGCCTGGTGCAATTATTATGGACCAATGTGCCTCTATAACCAAAGTTGTGAAGGAGGTTTTTTCATCAATTCATCATCATTTTTGCTTGTGGCATATAATGCAAAAAGTGCCCAAGAAATTCGGTGGACGACTAGAAAATGAATCAATAATGAAGGTTTTTAAAAGGACCGTGTATGAAAGCTTGCTCCCTGAGGACTTTGAGCAAATTTGGAAAGAGATGATGACACAATTTCTGTTGGAAGATCACGTGTTGCCGAAATCATTGTATGCGATTAGGGAGAAATGGATCCCAACTTATGTGACGGATCATTTATAGGCCGATATGTTGACAACGCAAAGGTCAGATAGTGTGAATGCTTTTTGGTAAGTATTTCAATTTAAGGACATCTCTTCAACACTTCATAAGGCAGCACGACTCTGCACTTGCAAATAAGTTTGAAAATGAGCTCAACATAGACTTTACGTTCGACCATTCCCCGATAGATTCCTTCTCCTGCTGGCCATATGAGGAACATATTTGAAGGTTGTACACGAATGCCATGTACACCAATTCTCAAAATGAAATGAGGAAAAAACTAAATTGTCGGACTTAGGTGGTGCATACCAAAGGAATTTCTTTAGGGTTTGAGGTGATGGATGGTACTGTCCCGAAAGGGTTGGAAGGTCCATATATGCGCACGTATGATGTAACATACTGGGCAGATGGAGGCCACTCTATTTTTTTAGCGTCTGCAGGTAGACTAAGCTTGCTCAAACCACATTTTTATATATGTTATGAATTAGTATTTTGTTACGTTATGAACTGTAATTTCTTTTGCATGTCATTTCAATGCTTAGGAATAGTATATTGTCATGTGTTTAGTGTCTTGGACTATTTTGGGGTCGACAAGATCCCGGATGGGTACATTCTCAATCGGTGGAGGATGGATTTCATTCGACTTCATGCGCTTGAAAATGTAGCAACATATTTGAAGGCTAAAACAATGCATACTCAGGTTGCTCGTTTTAACTTCATTAACCGGAGCTGTGCTAAATTAGCTAACCTTGGTTGCACTTCAAGCAAAAAGTTCAAAAGAGCAATTGAGGTTATTCGAATGCTGCAAGAGAGCTTGCGCGGACCAATGATGAAGAAGATGAGGCACGTAGAAGTAAAACCTGAAAGGATCCTATTTTGAAAAATCCGTACAGGGTGTCTCGCGTTGGGAGGCCGCGTTTTAAGAAAATTAAGGGTGTACGCAAACAACGAGACAAAGAAAAGGGAAAGGCGACAGTTGAATCAAGGCAGAATGGAAAGGGCAAGAATGTTGTTGAGCCTACTCTGAAATAGAAAAAGAGGGGTCAGAAAGATGGGTTATCTGCCCGTGGAGAAGCTGTTGCTGCTGCTACCGTGTCGCCGCAAACTTCACACACATGACATCTCCAAATCATTATCAGTGATCCAATTGCAGGTACACATACTCCTTGGACGTTCACAACTCAAAAATTCATGGACGGTCCATTCCAGTCCTTTCTTAGGAGGTTCTCGACAGGTTGATCAAACATGGTTTTTACTGATACAATATTTTTGGTTGAACAATAATTTATTCACATTTTTCTTAGTTTTGTAATCATTGGTGCGATGGCAATCCATGAAATCCCCCTTTATGCATGCACATAATGTGTGTCGCCACTCAATCAAAGGTCAATGTTTATTGACATTGGGTGGCGGTTCCATAAAATGATTTAGATGCACTGGGATTTTCGGTTGAGAGGTGAAATTTGCATAAAGGCAAGCATGGACATAGTGTTTTTATCCAATTCGTGTTCTTATACATGCTAAATATTTGGTATATTGATCCATCTTATTGAATCCATGCTTGTTTAAATAGTTATATTGATTTAAATGTTGACTATATCGTTATGTTTAATATTTGAGTACATTAAGTGAACTGTGTTGCTTTGCTCAAGTTTAACCTTTGAGTCGACCCAACACGTACAACAAATTTGAACTTGAGCAGACCAACACAGTTCTCCTAATGTATTAAAAAAATCATTACAATACTACGAATCGACAGTGCTCAAATTATTTGACATTTTAAGCTGAGGCGTACAACAAATTTGAGCACACCTCTGTAGATCTAGTTTGACGAAAGAACAGATTCGGTAGAACATGGAGTCAACCAAGTAAGGTAACTTACACGATTGCACGATGTCCGATAAGAGAACGTATGACATGTTGATCTACCTTATTGAATCCCTGCGTGCTTAAATAGTTATATTTTGGTTATATATTGTTATGATTAATTTTAGTGTTGCATAGTAAATTTCTATAATAGATTTATTTTTTAAAAATAACTAACTAGACTTACCTAAGATGTATCGAGATTATAAATGTAGCATCCCCTAACCAGATTAGGGCGATACTCGGCCTGAAACCCTAATTAAGCCCAGATTACCCTTACCAGACTTAACCAGAGCCAGCAGCTTATCACTTACACGTGATCTCCATTACTGTATATCAATTATCGATTAAGACAAATACGGTACGCAACAGAAATTCAAAACCTTTTTGATAATCAAAATAAGATATACATTATTTAAAACAAAATCGGAATAACCATCGGCTATATAAAACTCCCATCCCATATGATATTACAAACTGTAATTCAATACAATATATATAAGACCAGAGGAAATCATTACACCGAAGAGAAGTTCAAGACTCCTACAACTTCTCCGTCCCATAGTCGTAGTGCTCGTCGGTTCTACCTGTAATTGTTAATTGGGGTGAGCGCTCCAACTTGCTCAGTAAGTAGGGATTCACAAAACCATTAACATTCCATATAATATTCAAAGGAAACATGCAATAACAACATGAAACAATAATATCTAACAAGAATATGGAAAGCATATAGTTCAATACATAAACGGATGCAAAGCAAATGTTTTGGATTAGTACACCGTGGTCCCCATTATTTTATAAAAGCTAGGGCCGATTACCCACCAGCGCCATTAGTGCGATTGCTAGACCAACACATTGCGCATATGTGCTCTCTAGCCCATCCACTAATGCCCAATGGTTCTATCCTAAGCCCCTAGTGTGTATGTAATTCATACAACCTATCGAGTTGAGAACGAGTTATATATAAGCCAGGAAGGGAACTCATCTCCTATAAACCTATTCTCAAAACCAGAAGTTATAGCATGGTCACATTACACGCTATTTTCTGTTTATTGAAAACCACCACAGTGTACATAATCCCCCATTCTATTCCAACAACTACATGAGTTATATATACTAAATAGCTAGGCAATATTGAAAAATAAGCGAATCCGTACTTAGCTCGGGTTTAAGTCTGTCCAACTTTCTAACTTTTCGATCCCTAACTCTCTCCCGATTAATCAACACCTATCATCAACCATTTGTAATCAAAATAGGTCCATTACAGTCTATCAGGAACCTCTAGACAAATCCCTAAGTCCCCCATTCAGAATTCATGAAAATACAGCTCTTTTGGCTGTTTTCTGGGTAATTAACGCGCTAACGGGGAAATCTAGCACGCTAATTCCCTGTCTGATCTCCTATTCTTCATCTCCTGCGCATCTAGCACGCTAATTCCTTGATCTAGCTCGCTGATCGCGCTAGATCAGCAACAACGTCGTTCTCGCACAGCAACTCCAAATCCTCCAAAAACACCACCAAATGATTCCCAACAACCACAAATCATCTACAATAGCTCAAATACAACCTCTAGTGAGGTGAGGGACTATAATTGATCAACAAAACAACTCAAACAACAACGATCCTAGCATCACCTATGATTCCAACTTTGATAAACACACTATCAAAACATACCTATGTGATGCTCACGAGCCGTATGATCAATTAAGCTCCTCAAATTGGCTCGAATCAGCTCCCATAATGATCTCCCATCGCGCCAAATCCCGGTCGAATCCTCATTTTCGTTCGAATGAAACGAAATGAAATGATAAACATTGATATTTGTTTTATATATATTTCCTCAAGATACGCATTGCGTCATGTCGAGATTGACCGAATCATTGATGTGTTGAAGTGACACGCTCTATCGTGACACGAAATTTGACACATCTGCGACTTCCGCTTCGTTCGAGACGATCAAATGATATATAAAATTTCTATTTTCTTAATTTTCCAATAAATAGATATTCATATATATATATATATATATCTTTATATATAAATATATAGTTCATGTTTATCTCTTGCGATAAAACTACCGGACACGCCTACGTGTAGCTACGTACGTCCATATTCATGCCACGTCTCCTTCGTGGCTCATCGTGTACCGATATTTCATGACTTATCGTGTATTTTGTCCCGTATAGGCTTGTATATACCACATTATATACACAACCTATTTATAGTTTAATTTCACAAACCAAACAAACACCATACATCATACAAACGCACGCACACGCTAATCGAGGTACGCCGAGCTTAATCACTAGCCTAACTTGGATTAATTAAGATTTGAATTAACCCTAATCACTAGCTTAAGATAACGAGTCGTTACAATAAAAGTACAAGTAGTACATCAAGATTCTTTCCTTAATCTACATTTTTCTCTGATTCGATAAGTTGTATCTTTCCTTAATCTATTATATAGAATGCTTAGAAACTTATTGAAAGAGACCGAGAGAAGTAGATGAAAGAAGTCAAAACCAGAAAATCAAAACAACATTGAAACTATCTTATTGAACGTAAAATCACTAGTGACATTTCAAATATTTATATTAAATACACTTTCAAACAAAATTGAATAACAAATAACTCACTTTACAAGTGTTCAGAAAAAACCTCATGCTTAAGTAAGGAAGGTCAATGACCATGTGTTCCCTGAAAACATACAAATTTATTAAACACTAGTCAAAATCTTGCTTATATCCTTCGTGTTACCGTTTGACATTTAACTATAGACTAAATAATATGCAACAACCGAAAAATATTCCAGCAAATATCATCTACCAAAATATATAAATGAACCAGTAAGGTTAACAAATAGTGTAAGTATGGGAGCCACTTAGCATAATTCCCTGACACACCAAGTAAGTATAATACGGAAAAAGAATGAGCACACTCATCAATAGTTTTCATATTTGTATAGGCCAAGTCATTGTCGAACAAACATAAACGAAAATAAAAGAAACAAAAATTTTCAAATCAAACAATAAGAGCATGCAAAAAAAGTCAAGAAATAACTAAGCATAAGGCAAAAGAACATAATTACCAAAAAAATTCACTATCTTACTATTGGACTTGATAGTGTCTGTTTATCTGTCCATGTCCCTATTTTAGTGTTGGGTCTGCTCAAAGTTAGTTACAACTTAGGCAGACCAACACAAATAGTTTCCCAAGTATGTCGAAACAAAATTATTACATGCCAACGTTTTTTAAAAAAAGTGTTGTTTGTAGTGAACTGGATTCTTAAACCAAATGAAATGAGAAGCACTAGTCAGCGCCAAGGTTGACATTTTCTAGGTAGGTCTTGAACTTCCATTCCTTCCTTACACTCCGCTCGTAGAACACCCTCTCGCATTCATCAACCATCGCGTCAATCCTGTCAACGAACTCCTTCATAAAGTGCCTTGATGACTTCACCTTCTTTGCAACATCAGTAGCCCTTTTAAGCAAGCAACCCATGTCCTTCTACATCGTCTACATGCCCATGCTAACATCCCCACCTGCTTTGTTAAATACATTATTCATCTTCCGCAACCTGCCATCAAAAGAGACAAGAAAATCCTTAATATGATCTAATCGACTCTCCATCGTCTCCTTCAATTCATCAAAGAACGAACGTAAGATATCATACGGTCAATGGCTTGATAATGCTCCCATGGTAAAAGTCGGGAATACGTCCGACTCATTTTGAGCATGCTCAACTTTTGATTGGTCAGTGCCCTTCACTGGTGGCGTGACTGGAATATCGTTCCCCTCTTGGTCCCTTCCCCTATCCCCTATTAGTGACGTGCTGACTAAAAACTCGTCCTCCATATTTTTAGTTACTCATTTCTCCACTTTTGAATCCCCTCCCTTTTTAACACCTCTTTGTCCCCATCCCCGTTATGCTCAAATCCCCTCTCTTCGGCATACTCAACATTAACTTCACTGTTATTATTGAGGATAGGAACGGGGTCAACTTCACCCGACTCCTCGTCCTCGTCATCACTCCCCTCTTCTTTATCCCTATCTCCATCACTACCCCTATCCTTATAGGGCCCCTTCTCGCCCCACCTACGACTGACCTTATCAAAAACCAACCCCATCATATCTAAATTCTTTTTGTCCATCACATGGTTTCAATCATTTCTCTCGACATGCACCTCCCTCTCGATAACGGACTTGTCCATCAACCTAAAGAACAACGAGATGTGCATGTTGTAAGGCAACGAGCCCTTCTGGTTCATGTAGTGGTAGATGACATAGGTCAAGTTGATTTTTTTACCATTCAACACTCTCCACATCAAGAAAAGGTCAAAATGAAGGATCAAGGAGTAGCTCCCCTTCCTCGAGATGAGGGTGTAGCTAACTAAATTATGGACAAGATGGACTAAAAGGGTTAGTTCGATGGTTTTGGAGGTCTTACTCACGTCGAAGTTGGGATCTTTACATATTTGCCTAAGGGCAGCCTCCCGAGCAAATTCATCGAATTGGCGATTGTATGGGTGTTTATGTACTCGAAGTTACCTTTCGGTAGCTTGAAGAGTGATTGGATGGTCTGAGGGTTAACATTCACTCGCTGATCCGAAATCTCGCATTTGGAGAAGAGAGGCTCCTCGAGTTTGGGGGTGTAGAGGTTGGCGTAGAACATCTGGACTAGACGGGGGTATAGGGGTAGGTCTACACTCAAGAAATGGTCCCATTTCAATTCGACAAACAGATAACGAAGATTGAACTCTGTCGTGTCAAAATAGGCGAAGTGCACACAATGGGGGAAGGGGACTAACCTTATCGAGAAGTTCTGTTGGTACGCAACATCAGCCTCCTACGTTCTGCAACATATCTGATCAAACGGGGTCATGACAGCGAGAACTTCCTTTCTTTTCCTTGACATTGCCGAAGACGAAGCTCTCTGCTTCTTAGGCGGGGGATTCCACCTGCATTGTTTCCACTTTTATATGCTTCCTCTTCTTGGCGGCAACCGGAGCAAGTGTCGCTGAAGCACGGAGCCCCTTGTTCGCATCCCTCGCGCCATTGAACATTAGCGATAGTGTCGAAGAGATAGGAGAGAAGATGATAGCGAGGTAGACTTGTGGTTCCTCTCCAGACTCTATTTTATAACCACATAACCCGTTTCATCCCATCGGTTCGTAATATCGCCTATCACCTCGGTCCACCCAATCTTTTGTGAGACTTGACGATCGATGGGTTGTGATGCTTTGATTTGACGCATCACCAATTGACATAATTACTTTATTTACCAACTGTACACCCATTTATTGTCAAAATAAAATGTTGGTGTATTCCACAACAAACATGGCCCCACCAGCTTCCTCATCGTCCGATTATTAGATTCGAGATTCATACGTGCATCAAACGGTGTGCAATCATGTGGGTTACATTAATAGGTAAACTTGTTTCTGACAAAATCATTCCTTCATGGTCGAACTGAAATCTAAAAGGGTACGCATAAATCTATACCAGGAGTCTCCCAAAAATTTCAAATATGATACTTTTTATCTTCTCGCCAATTTTTTCTTTAATGAAAGAAAAAAAAACAAATACTAATATAACACAACCCTTTTGAAAGCACTTTATAATATAAACACTAGAATTAAAGATTTGTAAAAAAAAAAAAATTGGTTGATCCACTCGAAGACCTTATTGTGCTAATATTGGTATATACACACCCTATATACTTTAAGGTACACATTAGTAAGGCAACCCCATGTATTTTTTTACAAATAAGTGACTATTTCAAGTTAATATAAACACTAGAATTAGAAATTTGTAAAAAAAAAAACTGGTTGATCCACCCGAAGACCTTATCGTGCCAATGTTGGTATATACGCACCCTATATATTCTAAGGTACACATTGGTAAGTCAACCCTATGTCCTTTATTTTAACAAATAAGTGACTATTAAAAGTCAATATAAACACTAGAATTAGAGATTTGTAAAATAAAATAAAATTGGTTGATCCACCTGAAGACCTTATCGTGCCAATGTTGGTATATACACACCCTATATACTATAAGGTACACATTAGTAAGTCAAACCCAAGTCCCTTCGTTTTTTTAAAAATAAGTGACTATTACAAGTTAATATAAACACTAGAATTAGAGATTTGTAAAATAAAATATTGGATGATCCACCCAAAGACCTTATCGTGCCAATATTGATATATACACACCCTATGTACTCTAAGGTACACATTGGTAAGTCAACCCATGTATTTTTTTACAAATAAATGACTATTACAAGTTAATATAAATACTACAGTTAGAGCTTTGTAAAAAAAATAAAAATTGGTTGATCTACCCGAAGACTTTATTGTGCCGATGTTGGTATATACACACCCTATATACTACAAGGTACACATTGATAAGTCAACCCCTTGTCCCTTTTTCTTTTACAAATAAGTGACTATTACAAGTTAAAATAAACACTAGAATTAGAATATGTAAAAAAAAAATTGGTTGATCCACCTGAAGACCTTATCGTGCCAATGTTGGTATATAAACACCATATATACTCTAAAGTACACATTAGTAAGTCAAACCCATGTCCCTTTTTTTACAAATAAGTTACTATTACAAGTTAATATAAACACTAGAATTAGAGATTTGTAAAAAAAAATTGGTTGATCCACCTGAAGACCTTATCGTGCCAAAGTTGGTATATACACACCCTATATACTCTAAAGTAAACATTGGTAAGTCAGGCCCATGTCGTTTTTTTTACAAATAAGTGACTATTACAAGTTAATATAAACACTAGAATTAGCGATTTGTAAAAAAAATAAAAAATAAAAATTGGTTGATCCACCCGAAGACCTTATCGTGCCAATATTGGTATATACACAACCTATATACTCTAAGGCACATATTGGTCAGTCCACCTCATGTCCATTTTTTTACAAATAAGTGACTATTACAAGTTAATATAAGCACTAGAATAAGAGATTTGTTAAAAAAGTTGGTTGATTCATCCAAACACCTTATCGTGCCGATGTTGGTATATACACACCCTATATACTCTAAGGTACACATTGGTAAGTCAACCTATGTCCCTTTTTTTACAAATAAATGACTCGTACAAGTTAATATAAACACTAGAATTAGAGATTTGTAAAATATAATAAAAACCAGTTGACTATTACAAGTCAACCCCATGTCCAATAGATCAACTGGGCTCAAAGTTAAGAAATTTTGAGTGAAGTCGACTAAAGATATTTAAGATTGGTGGTGGACCTTATGAGAAGGATTCGGTAATTCACGTAGTTAAGCCACCAAATTAACACAACTGATTGCACACCGTCGATACTCAAACACTTTCTCGATACACCACATCAAACGGTGCATGTAAATGCCGGCCCGAAGCATGCATGGTTTAAAACAACATTAAAGGCGGTAAATGATAATTCAATTGGCGATCAGTGGAGTGATTTTGGGAGTTGGTGACGTATCATATCAAATGTCATGTCTCGTAAATGAGAGAGCAGACCGAAGCGACATGTGGCTTGACAAAGCGAGGATTTCGCGAGGGTATATCTATCTTGTGGAGCGAACAAAACTGTTTCGGCCCTACTTCTTTTCCAATCCAAACTGTTCATCTTCCACTCATTCGCCATGACTGTCATACTGAAAGGTTTCACGACAAGAGCAATTCGAAGCAAGGGCTCCCCGCTTCGTCGAGGAGGATAGGAAAACATGTAAAAGTGGAAACGAAGCCGGCGGCCTCCCACGCCTAAGAAGTAGAGGGTTTCGTCTTCGGCAATGTCAAGGAAATGAACGGAAGTTCTCGCTGTAGAGACCCATTTGATCGAATAGGTTTCAAAATGAAAGAGGCCAGTGTGGCGTACTAGCAAAACTTCTCGATAAAGTTAGTCGCATTTTCCCGTCGTGTCGATTTCACCTATTGTAACATGACATAGTTCAATCTTTGTTATTTGTTCGACCGATTGAAATGAGACCATTTCTTGATTATAGACCTACTCATCTCTTGTACAAATGCGAGATTTCTGGTAAGTGAGTGAATGTTAACCCTGAGACCATCCGATCACTCTTCAGGTTGTTGAAAGGTTACTTTCAGTACTATAACACCCACACGGTCGTGCATGCAATTCAATGGATTTGACCGGGAGGCTGCCTTTAGGCAAATATGTAAAGATCACAACTTCTACATGAGTAAGACCTCTAAAAGCACCAAACTAACCATTTAGCCCGTCTTGTCCATATTTTGGTTAACAACTACCTCACCCCGAGAAAAGGGGAGCCACTCCTCGATCTTTCATTTCGATCTATTCTTGATGCGGTGTGTGTTGAATGGAAAAAAAATTGACTTGGCCTATGTCAACTACCACCACATGAAGAGTGCCCAAAGCCACCAGAAGGGCTCGTTGCCTTATGGGATGTTCGTCACTATGTTCTTTAGAGCAATAGACAAGTCTGTTAACGAAAGCGAGGTGCATGTCGAGAGGAGTGATCGAAACCATGTGATGGACAAGAAGAATTTAGCTATGATGGGATTGGTGACACGCGTCGAATGCGTTAATAAAATATAATTCCTAAACCAATTGTTTTGTATATAGCGGTAAAGGGTCGATCCTAAAGAGATTGGTTATCTTTCTAAGGTCAAAAAAAAGAAAAGAAAAGAGAAAAATGGGGGTTTTTAGAAAATGAATAAATAACTAATCTAAGTAGCAATAAAATAAATAAAGGAATGGAATTTTTTTGTAATTAATTAATGAAAAATACCTAGGTCAAAACATACAAGTTCGATTCGATAAAATACTTTTTTGGTCATCAATCTATGTAAAGTATGCAATTCAAAAGTATCATAGTGTAGCTATAGACCCAGTAACAAACGCAGTTCCTCGCACTTCCTAATCTCCATAGCCAAGGTATAAAAATGAATATTTCCCTAGCCAATCGTATAACCCTATACTCAAACGCATTAGGTTTATCACGATGTCCGCAATAAGTTTTCTGAAGGCACTACACCTAGACAACCGGATCACTAGTGTGTCAGATTTAGCTTAGATCCCTAAGGTATTTAACCGGTCCTAAAAGAGGCGAATTAATTGGTAGGGTCAATTGCCACTAGTGTGGTCTTACTGCATAAGGACGGATGCTTACGACTCATTGGCAAAAGAATCAGAATGTAAATATGAATTTAACTTTAACTATTCAATCAATACCAAATGAAATAAAATATCAATGAAAAATAATGAAAATAAAGTAAATAAATCTCACAATTTCGTGGATGGGAACAGTCAAACCTCCCTCGCAGTCTTGCCTAGGCCATGAGATTAGTCTCTCATGTTTGAAGAACACAAAACAAAAATAAAACAAGAATATAAGTTGAGAGAGGGAGATTTTTTAGCCGAATAGAGGAGAGGAGAGATTAGAAGTCGAGCCTTCTAAATAATACCTGAAGTCCTAATTATGGAAAACTACTAAAATTGGTCTCTAGAGGAGAGAGAAATTGATTTTCCTAGGTTCCTTATTGACACGTGCGTCGAGGATGATCTGGTGTCTACTGTGAGCTTGATTTAGGCTTTCTGATACGTGTCGCCTACGGATTGGACGAGTTGCTGGTGCAGATGGACGTGGCAGCCTCCCATTGGTTGTAATTGCTTAAGAGACGTGGCTAACGAATGGAGACGTGACACATGGCGGCTGCTTCGTGGGTTGAGAACTCACATGACTCGTGCATCAATCTGGGATAGAGCACATGTGCGTATCTCGAGGTCAATCAAAATGATTGCTGGAAAGAAAAGAAATCGTATGAAGAGAGCAAAAATCTGAAAGATGGTGTAGTCTAAACTAGATTCCTAATATAGTCATGCACTAACTAAAATAATCCTATACCCGATTTAAAATTCATGATGTTCCTTTGGTTTACATAGTCACCTAGTTAACAAGCCACCTAAGAAATTTGAGACTTATGATATGTCAAGAACCACAACTCAAACACAATTAAGGTCACATTTTAAAGACATAGACTCGGTCAAGACAAAGGCCATCAACTACTCACGAGTTTTCTTGGTCTATACATTCAAGCACGCAAGTTTACAATCTCACTTAATTTAGTTATAAGCATTCGAGCTAAATCTTTTTATTTGAAGAGTTTTCATATACTTTCGCCTTTATTCATCATATATATTCTCTATTTTTTTCTCCACATTTTTCTCAAGTATTACGGCCACAGCTCCATTTCCTGTGGAAACCTATGAGACTCTCTATATTTTGTTTTAAGAAAACTCCTATTAGCCTTTCTCGCTTTGACTATGATTAAACAAATTCTCCAATGCAAGTTAAAATATTATCACTTGCACAATTTTGATCATCTGCCCCCGTTGGTTTCTAGCACAAATAGTAAGTCCCTAATAATGAAATCATAAAAATACCAGGCTACGGACTTGAGCGAGTGTTTCTCTTAATTTTTCTTAAGTTTCAAGCCAAAAAGGCAACCATAATGTACTCATCCACAACCAAAGACATGAAACAAAATTTCGAGTGACTCTAAATAATAATAAAAAATGAAAACTATACTAAATACATGCATGAAAGTGTATCGACTCCTAATCAAATGAGAAAGAGAAGCATGAAGGGAAAAGAAATGGAAGAAATGAGAGAATAAAAGTTACTGAACACCACCATTACCATACTTCAACCGCATATAACCGCATATAATTGAAAATTTTAAACAATCTCATATGCGGTATTTCGCAAATTCATCCAACTCAATTCACAAATCCTAAAGTACCCCCAAACTTATTTCAAACCTTGTTCTCAAGTTTCAAAACAAGTCAAAGAATCCATGCAACAAGAAGAGAAAAATAGTGGTGAAAAAGAACATGGATAAATAAATAAGAATATGATACAAAGACATGCATAATAAAAATCTCCAAAAACTAGTGAATGCACAAAATCTCTCATGTCTAGGTGACTAAGGAAACTATGAAATAAAATCATCATAATAAGAGCAAGAACTAATAAGCGGAGGAGTTAACTTAAATGATTCCTATCAAATCTTGTGAGCCCGAAGTCTTTTAACTAAGGATGAAATCAACAAGATGATGGAATAAAGTCTAGGGTTTTGGATCTTCTCAAAGACCCGCCTCTAATGCGGCGACTTAAGTTGGATATGTCCCAACCAAGTCTTGAAACGCCTAAAATCCTATTAATATGTTAATTCACAAAAAATGCTCAAATTACTCCAAAAATGTAATCCATAGTCAAACCTTACAAAACTCAGGGGGTGCTCCAGTGCCTCCGGTGCTTATCAAACATAACACTTGCAAAAATCCAAGAAACCAAGTTAGGGCATTATTAATCATAAAAAACTAGAACTAAATTAAAACTGAAATAAATGCAAGAAGTAAAAGAAATAAAAACAAAGCTTGGCTGCCTCCCAATAAATGCCTTTCTTTTAAGTCTTTGGATAGACTTGACGTGATTTATCACGTGATGCCCTCTCCTTTCGAGATATCAACAACGATGGTGCATCTATAGCTTTGGGCAATGCAACATGCATGCCCTCCTTTTGAATTGGGAGCTCATTTGGGACCTCTAACACAAAAAAATATGTTGCATCACGATCATCCAACACAAAGGTGTCGTCAGATAGAAGATTTCTGAATGATCCTTTACTTCCACCCCTTGTAAGGTTTAACAAATATGCATGAGAGGGTGGGTGGTTTTACCAACACCGAGAGGTTAGTCTTCCTTGTTTTCTATTTGCGGCTCTTCTGACCTTTCTGAAATGACTTCAATTTTCATATCATTTACCTTTTCTTCATCTAGTGCAATGATAATTTTGGCTCAATTTGAAAAATTTCAAGTCCTTCCGCTATTTCGCTCCAATAGTCCTCTACCTGTGTAACATCATTCACCTCAACATTTTTCAATGTATCAACACTTACATTCTCCTATGGTAAAGAATTGGTTGTGTACTACACAACTCTTTCTCATCAATTATATTCTGAAGTGGGGCATTCAATTGAATAAGTTGAGTTTTCAATTTATGCAATCCTGGATCCACACGCAAAAATCGTTGAAGCTCTTCATGAAACCATTGTAGATCATCTAGTAATTGCTTCATCATATCTTCTAAGGAGGTGCTTTGTTGAAATTGTTGGTTCTCTTCATGACACTATTGATGACTTTGTTGAAAAAGTAGTTCTCTGAATATCAAGTCATTCATCATGTCTTATATAAACCTCTTTTCATGTTAGAGTAATCTGTGGACTTAGCATGAGCTCAAAGAAGCCGGGTTGTGGCGATGCATAGCCAGAATAGTGATGATTCTCATACTTTGGATAGTAAGGACAATCGTATATGGAATGAGAATAATCTTCACAAATTTCGCAAACCTTGACCTGTTGCACAAAAAAATGCATGTTAGAAACTTGATGTCCATTATGTGACATACCTACCCCATTCACATTATAATAATGTGAGTATTCAAATCGACCGTAATTGTGGGAGTAGGAAGCCATCGCGGAATTGCCTGCATACATGTTAAGAACAAGGGACTAGATAGACAAATAAAAAAAATAAAAGAATACCAAAGAAAGAAAAAAACCAACCCCCGGCAACGGCGCCAAAAATTGACGCGCGTCGAATGCGTCAATAAAATATAATTCTTAAACCAACTATTTTGTAGATAGCGGAAAAGGGTTGATCCCCACAAAGATTGGTTATCTTTCTAAGGTCAAAAAAGAAAAGAAAAAAGAGAAACGAAGGTTTTGAGAGAACGAATAAATTATTTAATCTAAGTAGCAATAAAATAAATAAAGGAATGGAAATTGTTTTGAAATCAATTAATGAAAAATACCTAGGTCAAGACATACAAGTTCGGTTTGATAAAATATTGGATTTGGTCATCAATCTATGTAAAGTATGAAATTCAAAAGTATCATAGTGTAGCTATAGACCCGGTAACGTACGCAATTCCTCGCATTTCCTAATCTCGATAGCAAGGATAAAACAATGGCTACTTCCCTAGCCAATTGTATAACCATATACTCTAGCGCATTAGGTTTAACACGATGATCGCAATGAGTTTTGTGAAGGAACCACACCTAGACAATCGGAAGTGTGTCCGATTCAGCTCAAATTCCTAAGATATTTAACCGGTCTTAAAAAAGGCGAATCAATTGGTAGGGTCAATTGCTACTAGTGTGGTCTTATTGCATAAGGACGGATACTTACGACTCACTGGCAAAAGAATCAGAGTTTAAATATGAATTTAACTCTAATTATTCAATCAATAGCAAAAGAAATAAAATGTCAATGAAAAGTAATGAAAATAAAATAAATAAATCTCACAAATCCATGGATGGGAAAAGTCGAACCACTCTCGCTGTCTTACCTAGGCCATGAAATTAGTCTCTCATGGTTGAGGAACACAAAAAAAACATGAATAGAAGTTGAGAAAGGGAGAGTTTTTTTCCGAATAGAGGATAGGAGAAATTAGAAGTCAAGCCTTCTAAATAATACTTAAAGCCCTAATTATGGAAAACTATTAAAATTGGTCTCTAGATGAGAGAGAAACTGATTTTCATGGGTTTCTTATTGCACGTGCGACGAGGACGATCAAGTGGCTGCTGAGAGCTTGATTTAAGCTTCCGAACATGTGTCACCCACGAATTGGATGAGCTGTTAGTGCAGATGGATATGGCAGCCTCCCATTGGCTGTGATTGCTAATGAGAAGTGGCTGACGAATGGAGACGTGACACATGGCAGTTGTTTCATGGATTGAGAACTCGCATGACTTGTGCGTCAATCTGGGAGATAGCACAGGTGCATATCCCGAGGTCAATCAAACGGTTACTAGAAAGAAGAGAAATTGTATAGAGAGAGCGGGAGACAGTGAAGTCCCGTATCTCGAGTCATGATGAAGACCATATTTCTCATCTGATGCTAATCAATGTGCTGCTGATCTCGAGGCTGATAAGCGGCTGTAATGTCGAGTGACTAATTTGTGTTACTTTCTGGCATCACTTAGTTGTTCCTTATCACCAAATCAACTATACAATGCGTGTCTTGAGACAGATCCTCTGGTAGCTGAACCACTGCATGTAAATACGCTATTTCGCGTAGTTTTTCACCCCGAATTCAATCGTGCACTTCATTAACCCTGAAAATAATAAAGAAATACAATTAGACTAATATTTTGGAGACTAAAACATAAAAAACATATAAATAACTATATATAATTTACATAATTAACGCATATCAGTTGGTTTTTGATGAGGTCAGTCATAGGTGGGTCAAGAAGGGGCCTGATAAAGATTAGGGTGGTGAGGGAGATGTGGATAGAGAAGTTGGGAGTGATTACGAGGAAGAGGAGTCAGGTGAAGTTGACCCTGTTCATATCCTCGATAATGATAGTGTGGTTCGGGTAATTGAGTCTACCAAATATATGGAATATGAACAAAATGAGAATTTTGACTCGATTAACACACCACCCGCGGAGGAAGTTAACACACCACCAGCGGAAGATACGAGCAAAGAGGGGGTTGACTCGATTATTGAGGAAGTTGTTGAAGACCTGATCAAATAGGGTTTTGGGCAATATAGTTCGATCGAGGGTCATGAAGCAGTCACTCTACCAGTTGAGAGAGTCGAGAAAGTTAATGTTAAGTCTGCTCAAAATGAAACTAAATTGTTCCCCGCTTTCACCATGGGAGCATCTTCAAGCCAACAACCATCCGATCTCCTCCGTTCGTTCTTGGATGGGCGAGACGTTGGAGAATAAGTTATATCATATTGAGAATTTTCTCATTTCTCTTGATGGTAGGGTGTCTTGGGTTTCGGGGATCTTACGCAGCGGAAGTTTTCGAAACCTTTTCGAACATCCCCGAACTAAGATCCAATTGATTCCATTAAATTGATGTGCCAAAAAAATCATACCTTAGCAAGAATAACTCCATGTCTACCTTGTTTGGTGTTGATCGATTACTTTAAGATGCTGCGAGAGACGAACGTCCTCTATCAGAAATCCACACATGAATGGACGATCACGATCCGGAGTGTTAGCCCCAAAAACCCTAGGACAAAAATTCTCACAAAAATTCTCTAGCAAAGATCGCATCACAACTGTGACCCCTAATGTCTTGTTTATAATACACTAGGTCGAGTTGTAAAAGAACTTCATCTCCTAGTAACACTCCATTGAGTCCTAAATAAAGTTCAACTCTTAAAAGGATAGAGTCATAGAGAATCTACAATTACTAATCCAATAAGAGTTGTGATTTATCTAAAACTCAAATAAGAATTAAAGGCATACTATAATTCCAATTAGAGTCCTATTCAAAATAGGATTTACTAAGAGATAAAACTTCTAGTCACACTAGAAATGTAGAAGAATCTTGATTCTTAGTCAAACTAGGACATTTAATGAGAATATTCAAAATGAATTTTATCAAATAAAATTCATTAACCCAGATAATATTAAATTGCGCAAATCCATTCTTTATGTGCGACACAATAGGTTCATACAACGTTGGCAGTGAACCAAAACCATTCTGGTACACAAGTCATAAGCGGTCTCTAGCAAAACATTATGACTACCCAAGTAGCATGAAGATCAATAAATCGATACAACCTAATAGACAATGTATATCATATTCCTTTGTCACACGATATCTTTTGATTGAACATAAGACATGGAATGTCACCCTTATATTTCAATCTACTAGTCTCGATCTCTGAGTAGACTGAAATTGTCAAGTGACATTGATCCAATCAATTCACTAGACATGACCATTTATTAGTCTAACATATTGAGGGGCCCAATAGATATCTCTCTCTAAAAGAGAGGGACAAATTATATCTTGATCACATAACATCCACACATTAGTCAAATAATGACCAATCACAATCTTTATAATCATCCGGTTAAAGACAATGGTTGATTGTATCAAATCATTGTGCTCTTAATGTTAGAGTCTCTGGTGATCTTAAGTCAAAGGACTAAATAATATAACTCTCATGAGAATCACTTATGACGTTGACCATGTAGTGTTCTCATAGCGGGTCAGTGCATTTGTTCCCAATAGATACCCATTATCTTGATCCGTATCCATATACGTATAATCATCACATGATTATCAACCAAGACTCATACTAGTCTTAATTTATTATTGTTCCCACAATAATAACTGATTAGATACATTTAGAATAATACAATAATTATCCATGGATACTATTATAAAAAAACATGCATCTACTTATAATAGTTAAACAATGTTTACAAAATTGGCCTAAGGCACATACCCCAACATCTCCCACTTGCACTAGGTCCAATCATACACGTATCCAATACTGAGTAACCTTAATGCATTCTTAGTGGAAGAAGTTTGTTTATGTATCTGCTACATTATTTGTTATTGATGTTATGCAAATCTTTACGTTCTTTATTTTATAAGATAAAAACGCTCAAGTGATTATTTAGATCTATAGTGTGATTTAGGTTCCATAACCTAAATTCGTCCATTGGTTTGACAATAAAAGCCAACATTATTTCCAACACTTGGAACCAGACCTTATTCAATCATGAACCTTACGATCTAAACACTTTCTTTGGCTGCATCAAATGCGCTAAAAACTCAGTTTATGTTATAGAACTTGTTAGAGTAAGTTTAGAACATTTCCAACTCATTCCTACGAAGTTAACACATATCCATATTGCGATCATTAATCTTTAACATTAATTTGAAAGTTTGCATCGTGCAACCATTTACAAGACTCATATCTTTCAAACATCTGCAAATCTAATAACATCTCTCAAAGTGCTTCTGAAGTATTTAAGAATGTTATCAATAAAAATCCAGTGACCTTCACTGGAATCTATGAGATATATGTTTTGCCCAAAGCATATGACATCAAGTTGAATGCAAAGTATAAAATATGTGATGATTCTCATAGCTTATGCACATGAAATCTTATTCACATTGTCCCACTCATCATTTGTCTTAAGACGTTGAGTCTTGCAGAGACTTATGTTATAAGACATAAGTACAAATCCTTTTAAGAATCTCGTACACTGAAGCTTTTTCAGTTATTTGTCTATATAAGCACTCTTATTTAAAGTAATTAACCTCTTAGATATATCTCCATATATCTATATCACAAGGATATAGGCCTAATTAGCTAAGAATCTAATTGAGAAACCTTCCTTAACCAAGATTTGACATTCTGCAGGGTTAAGACGTCGTTTCCAATGAATAATATATCATTAACATATAGATTCATAAAGATAATTGCGCTCCCACTAACCTTTATGTATACATAAGGTTTATCTTCGATTCGATGAATGTAATTCATTAATTATTTCATCAAAACAAAGATCCCAACTCTGATAAGCTTACTTTAAGCTTGCATACTTTTCTCAAATTCTCAAGATAATCAAAAACCCTTAAATTGTGTCATACACATCTTTAAGGAGCATAAAGCAATGCTATTTTTGACATCCGTTTGTCATGTCTTATAGTCAAACTATGAAGTAATGACAATAGAATTCTAAAACTTGAGCTTAACTACCAGTGAAAAATCTTATCATAATCAACACATTGATTTAAATTGAAATTTTCCATAAGCCGTACTTTTAAGTATGCATTTTTTCCTTTTTCATGTCACTTTAACTCATTTACATCCAATGGTCATACCATCTTCAGGTAAATAATTCAAGTTCCAAACTTGGATAACGTACATGAATTAAAAAATAGAGTTCATAACACTTAGTCCTTTCATCCAATCTAGATGAGACATGTCTCTTGATAAGTAGTGATTCATTCTGATCCAGTATCGAAAATACATCATAACTATCAATAATAAGAAATTTCAAACTTCTTTGGCCAATTTCTTATTATTCAAGATTTTCAAGAGATATATGTTACTTGTATATACTCAACTAGTTCAAAACTTTGTTGATTTTCCTAAAGTGGTTCTGTTCTCATTTGTGGCACTTGAAAATTTCAAGATTTATTTTATTCCCAATAGTGTCTTTAAAATAAACTTTTTACTTAGAAAGACATCATTTTGAGCAACAAACAATTTGTTCTCAATTGTATAAAATAGTATCATAGTGTTCAACCACAATTAGACACAAAAGATTTAGGCATCTTACTTTATGAGACTTAACGTCTTACGCAAGTCTCGCCACCTCAAATCTAAAAAAAAAAACAAACAAACTAGGTTTTTTATTCCATATCATATGTGGAGTTTTATTAACCACTTTAAGGAAAATAAGGTTTAGTGTGAGTGCCTTGGTTTCTAATGTATAGCCTCAATAAGACATCATAGAAAAGTATGTGTGACACATCATAAATCAAATTATATCCTATATAGTTCAATTTATCCTCTTAAAACATCATTTCTCAAATGACGTTCCTAGTGGAGTTAATTGCAAGACAATCTCACAATTTCAAAGATGGTCGCCTAAACTCTTGGCTCAAATATTATCCACTTTGATCTCATCCAAGTATGTTAATAGTTTGTCAAGTGATTTTTTATACTCATTTTGAAATATTCATAACAATTCAAAATTATGCCTTCCTGATAGGATTTCTAATTCATTATAAAATGAACAATTTCATTCTATGAAAAACAAAATTCGTTCTTTAAGCCTTTCTTTAGAACTCGACAAAGTCTAGCTCACAACTAAGGTTTCTCTGTCCGACACAAACACTTTTTGTAGCTTTCACCTTCCCTTTATCTTTCTATATTAAATTTCTTTATGTTACGAACCATCAAATATATATCTAAGGCCCCTTTTTATTATTCTATCTTACAATTTTAAACATCATATGCAACTGTAAATAGTGTTCTCCATGTCTTTCAAATTATGTAATTTAAAACTATTTTGATGAATTATAGATCAAATCTACTGCCGACTTTTGGCACATGAAGATTCAAGCCTTTTGAGATAATTAATATAGTTCTTTCATGTTCCAAATATACAGACAAATTAATAGGTTCTCAACCATTTTACAAGAATATATGAATTTTACAATCTTATGCCCTTCCCGTGTGACTTACTGTTGGAACATTTTCTTCAGTGTCACTGTCATGTCATTAGTTTTCATAGCCCGAATCTTTCCTAAAGTCCTGGTTTATATTTGCTAACATGACATATAATCCTTGCACTAATAGATTGTAGTTTAAAGGAATCATTAATCTAAGACATACACCCTTATTTTATGGTTGATAACGTTTATCAATTTTCTAATCAAAACAGGGAAATTAGTCTTAGAAATTATTTTATCCTTATCAAGGATTGATCGCAGTTGCTATGAATTAGTGTTATTAGGAGTTTAACATCTACACTTAGAAGATTATGCAGAATAATTTATTAGTGAGTAATTAAACTCCCACTAAATTAATAACCCTCGTAAATATTAATTTAGTGGTCTAAGATTCATATTTCACTTAATTTTGAGACAACTAAGGTATGACACTCAAAATCAAGTTATCTAGGTGGGTAACCATTACTTCTTTATGAGACTTAGACATCATATGTCACAACATGTTATGTCTCATATATGCCTAAAGCCCAAAAACATTTTGATAGCTTTATTAAGTTAAACCAATTTAAAACATTCAAGTAACCGTTACCTAGCTTGCCTCACCAAGATGACACAATACACCCTGCGAAGGCAGACCTATATTGATGTGATCGAGGCCTTGACAAGTGTTTAAAATGGGTGACATTTACTTAAAATTCTAATCAAGGGATTTTTATCAAGTTTTATGATCCATGTAGTGTTTTACAATGACTAATTCTAGCATCTATTTAATTATGGAATATCATATATATGCCCAATATGCATAGAATAAAGATCATTAAAATAAAACAAGAACAAACATCTTCATATATCAACAAGGCATCATAAAACAAATCAAGGAAATTAAATATCTTAAGATTTTCCAAGTGCATGAAAGATTATATTTTCATTAATCTCATTAATTAAATATATTTTAATTAATATAAATAGAGTTGTAACCTATAATAACTTGGAATGGATAGCCTAGATGGCTAAGTCATTCCAATGAGTCGGTGGATGATGGTCCATTTGTTGTATTTTGTAATCCTATTACAATCAGATTTGCACTTTAATTTTGATTTGTAATCCAATTACAACTTGGAATGCTTGCTAGGATGGTTAAGGCATTCCAACGAGTTGGAAGACTAGGGATCGAATCCTACTATAAACAAAAGTCCTCCTTTTATTCTATTTTGCAATCCTATTACAATCAGATTTGTACTTCAATTTTGATTTGTAATCCTATTACACCTTGGAATACTTGCTATGATGGTTAAGGCATTCCAACGAGTTGGAAGACTAGGGATCGAATCATACTAATCATACTATGAACAAAAGTCCTCCTTTTATTCTATTTTGTAATCCTATTACAAATAGATTTGCCTTTTAATTCTATTTTGTAATCCTATTACAAATAGATTTGCCTTTTAGTTTTATTTTGTAATCTTGTTACAAGTTGAATTGCTAGCTAGGATGGCTTAAGCATTCCAAAAAGAGTTGAAAGGCTAGGGAATGAATCCCATTTTAGCCAAAATCTTTCTATTTTTTTATTTTTTTTATCAATATCATGGCTTCCATATCCCATACAACCACCAACATATTAAATTACACATATCTATATACACAAATAGTGAGATCTTATTCGCCAAATTTGATGCGCACCCGATTTTTGCATGTATGTGCGTGACGGTCCGACTACATCAACAACACCATGCCGATACTTTCACACTTTTGCATATAGATTAATTCTATTAAACGAAATGATGCAACCATATATAAAATATCATGATTGACTTATATATATATCATGTATATCAAAAATAAGGGCACATTACAATTTAATTAAATCATGCCTACTGGCTCTGATACCATTGTTGGGTTTCGGGGATCATGCGCAGCGGAAGTTTTCGAAACCTTTTCGAACATCCCCGAACTAAGATCCAATTGATTCCATTAAATTGATGTGCCAAAAAAATCATACCTTAACAAGAATAACTCCATGTATGCCTTGTTTGGTGTTGATCGATTCCTTTAAGATGCTGCGAGAGATGAACGTCCTCTATCAGAAATCCACACACGAACAGACCATCACGATCCGGAGTGCTAGCCCCAAAAATCCTAGGACAAAGATTCTCACAAAAATTCTCTAGCAAAAATCTCTCTCGGGAGTTCTCTCTCGAGAAAAATCACATCACAACTGTGACCCTAATGTCTTATTTATAGTACACTAGGTCGAGTTGTAAAGAACTTCATCTCCTAGTCACACTCCAAATAGAGTCTTAGATAAAGTCCAACTCTAAAAAGGATAAAGTCACAGAGAATCTACAATTACTAATCCAATAAGAGTTGTAATTTATCTAAAACTCAAATAAGAAGTAAAGTCATACTATAATTCCAATTAGAGTCCTATTCAAAATAGGATTTACTAAGAGATAAAATTTTTAGTCACACTAGAAATGTAGGAGAATCTTGAATCCTAGTCAAACTATGACATTTAATGAGAATCTTCAAAATGAATTTTATCAAATAAAATTCATTAACCTAGATAATATTAAATCGCGCAAATCCATTCTTTGTGTGCAATCCAATAGGTTCATACAACGTTGGCTGTGAACCAAAACCATTTTGGTGCATAATTCATAAGCGGTCTCTAGCAAAGCATTATGACTACCCAAGTAGCATGAAGATCAATAAATCGATACAACCTAATAGATAGTGTATATCATATTCATTTGTCACGCGATATCTTTTGATTGAATATAAGACATAGAATGTCACCCTTATATTTCAATCTACTAGTCTCGATCTCTGAGTAGACTGAAATTGTCAAGTGACAATGATCCAGTCAATTCACTAGACATGGCCATTTATCAGTCTAACATATTGAGGGGCCCAATAGATATTTCTCTCTAAAAGAAAAGGACAAATTCTATATTGATCACACAACATCCACACATTAGTCGAACAATAACCAATCACAATCTTTATAATCATCTGGTTAAAGACAATGGCTAATTGTATCAAATCATTGTGCTCCTAATGTTAGAGTCTCTGGCGATCTTGAGTCAAAGGACTAAATGATATAAATCTCATGAAAATCACTTGTGACATTAACTATGCAGTGTTCTCATAGCGGGTCACTCCAACATCTATTCCTAACATATACCCATTATCTTGATCCGTATCCATATACACATAATCATCATATGATTATCAATCAAGACTCATACTAGTCTTAATTTATTATTATTTCCACAATAATAACTGACTAGGGACATTTAGAATAATACAATAATTATCCATGGATACTATTATAAAAGAAAAATGCATCAACTTATAATAGTTAAACAACATTTACAGAATTAGCCTAGGGCACAAACTCCAACAGGGTGCATCAGATCAATGGCGCAATTTCTAAATTCGGTGAAGATGTTGGTGCGGGCATGAAGATGGTTCACAATGATATGAGTACCTTGCTGAAAAAGGTCGTTAAGCTTAGGAAGAATGCAGAGACATCAAGGAAAATGATGAAGGAGTTCATTGATAAGCTGGATCAGGTGGTGGAAGAATGCGATAGGGCTCTTAAAGACCGGAGTGTGCGCAAGAATTTGAAAAGCAAGTACCAAATCAACAAGGGCAACCACAGCTAGTGCTTCTCTACTCATATTTGGTTTAGGCTCCCAGTTTCTTAGATACAAACAATACTTTTTTGAAAAAACTTGGTCTGTAATATTTTTTGGTACATTTTAAAACTATTTGGAATGGTTTGGTCAAGTTGGAACTAACTTCGAGCAAATCTAATACTTAAAGAAACACAAGGACGATGATGAGGTCAAATGGTAAGGCTTAATCTCTTACTATAATTTTGTGCTTTTGATATAAATTAATATTATCTATCATAACACCTCTGTTTTGCATACTTTTTTTCCATATGCTCTTTATGGTTCCAACTGAAATTGATTTGTTTTTGTTAATTTAACATGTTTTTCAACTGAAATTGTTTTGTTTGTTAATTTTGCATGTTTTTCATCGTATGCTAACAATTGATCTCTTTGATAATCTCAATATCATTTCGTGATTGCGTGATCAAAAAGAGAGAACTTCAATCATTTTCAACCCTTTAGTTTGTTATTTTCTTGTTCAATTTTATCGCTCTTATATGCATTTTTCGATTATTATTATGTTGTAAATAATATTTTCTTGAGCAAACCCAGCAATAGTTAGACAGATACAACGAGACTTGCGATGAATGTTTCAAATTATAGTTTTTCTCAGCTTGGTCTTTTTTTTTCAATCTTGCTCACGTTGTAAATAACTTTGAGCAGACTTGGACAGAGACAAACAATTATTATACATAGAATTCGAAACATCACATACTCTGCCATGGATCTCGACCTTTTGTAAAAGTTGAGCAAACTCAAATTGACGCGTGCGCCATTCTTAATTCGATTATTTTGTAATTATGTGTCGACTCAAAAGTTACAAGTACGTAATAGAATTGAAATTTGTAATAAGGACCAAACAAAACACTATATTAAGCATCATCATTAGAAAGTAGGTTCGCAAAAATGTAGCCAAACTTTACTGAATTTTGTAAAGTGCACATTGATAACAACCAAGTCCCTGCTATCTATTTAATTTTTTTTACAAAAACTCTTTCAAAAACATGAAATCGTTGAGAAATAAGAGGGAATGCAGCAAAAACATTTCGGGAAAGGTAACAAGTCAAAACAATAAGAAAATTTAAGATCATTGAACTATCGGATCTTTGAAAAATTACACAAACCTCGGAAGATACCGAGATGCTTGAAACCTCATAAGAGATAGTGCAAATGAAACCTTTAAGGAATATGATGATGTAGAGATGTCGGAAAATGTCCCTATCAAAATGTTGGATGCTGATACTTTCCAAAAAATGGTTGTCGAAAGTATCAACATCCAATATTTCAATAGAGCATCTTCAGAGGCCTCAACAACATCATCATCTTTACAGGTTCCACCTGCGGTATCATCTTCAGAGGTTTCAAGTGTCCCATTCTCTTTGGAGGTTTGAATAGTTACATAGCATCCAATATTCAAAACCTTCAATTTCCTTACTTTCCTTGCCTTCTTACCTTCATGCAAATGGTTTTGTTGCATTCTCCCTTCGTCGTACATTCTCTGACCAAGCCCCCTGTACGGACTGGACCTCTCACTCGCAAGGCTCAAGTCTGAATAAAGAGCATTCATTTGGATCAAGTCAACTCAATATAATGGATAAGAATCGATTCAACTCAAAATTTAAATAGTCAGAATCGAGTCAACTCAAAAACAAATTCTAGTAGACTCTATACTATATGGTATCATTGAGCGTGCTATATAGAACCAATACATGAGCACAACTATTCTAAGCATACTTAATATTCTTTAAAGCATGCATAAACTACACTTTAAGCATGCCATTTAACATCAATATACAAAACAAACTTCAAAACACATTTCTATATTAGTTAGTAGGTTCACAAACAAACTAGCAAATGTTAAGATAAGATCAGAAGTTCAAACATATGATAATTAGAGGCACTCTAAATAGCAAGACAAAAAAGGTGACATTTAACATATCAACAACATTACCTACTTAGTGAATATTAAAGAGATTAGTTGCATTTTCACCACGACCCCTCCAGCATCTTTTTGTTCTGACACTTCCAGAGCCTTTGCGAACAAGTCAGTCATCTTCTGCATAGTTGCATCGTTAGCGCTACTTTCACGGCCCCTCCTCCATTGCGGTTGGAGTCCTGTTCATGGTTGTTCTTTTGTTCTTTCTTGTTCGCCCAAAAAAAATTGGACTGTGAGAAGATGAGCAGTGGTAGATCAGTCGACCCTTATTCAGATAATCCTTTCGAACAAGTTTTAGCACCAACTCTCCGTCGCACTGGAAGTATGAATTCTTTTCTGGTCATTGAGCACGACCGTGAGTTTTTCTCTCACAGAAACAACATTCCTTGGTCGTCGCCGTCGTACAAACTAAAAAATAATAATGATATTACATAAACCATATCGATAAAAATTTCAGACTTTATATCATAGCAAAGGTGCCTTTAACTAAACAAAACATGAAATTACCTCTTCGTCGTCCTTCTTCTTTCGCCTTAATCTCTTCTCTTTCTCTCGATCTCCAACTCTTTCTTCTTTACCACAGTTTAAAATGGTGTTTTTTGAGTTTATAAAGCAAAAGATATGTCACTTGTGGGGCAAAATATCAAGCATTAATGACATTAATATGTGTGTCAAATATGATTTGACCAAAGCTGACATTACATGACTTGATTTGATGTGAAAGCAATTTTTTCTTAAAAATCCAACCGATAACACTACTCCTAACACGCCAAACCTGAAGAGGTGGCATGTCCATGTCAGCAGTGTCATGTGCCTATCTTGTGATTTCTATTGAGGTGGCAGTGTCCACGTAGGCAGTGTTAAAACTAGTGTCAGAAGTAATGTCCTCCTAGCAACACTCAATAAGTAAATTGCCAACAAAAACTCTTTGAACTAACGTGAAATCAAAAACCCAACTCGATTCCTCTCTTCGCCATCTCGACATTCATCATCTTCCTCACAAGCTCCCTCATTTCACTGATTCATCAATCCATCACACGAGCCTATCTCACTCAAGAACTCTCACACATGGTCTTTCTCATGTGTTTCTTAATGTCGAACATGCTCCATCTCTTTCAATCTTCCATGGGAAAGAAGGGTTGTTGGTATTGTCGGTGATTGAGGCAAGTTTTAAGCTTGAGTCAATGTTGCTTACTTGGTTTTGTTGATAAAACCAGTAGGGTTATTGGGCTCGATTTTGGGGTTGTTGATTAGGAGCCATTGATTTGTGTGATGTTATTGGGCTCGGTTAAGGGGATGTGTTGATGACGATGAAGAGCAGCAGGTTCATTACTATGGTTGGGGGCCTGCAGTGCAAGTGGGCATCTCTTGCCAAATCAGGGCAAGGCATGACCTTGCCAAACCCAGGGAAGGCATGAGCACTCCCCCATACCAATGCCTAGGTTGACTTAAGGTCTTTGTCAGGGCAGGCTAGGCCTCGCTATGTACTCGGGTAAGAAAAGAATGAGAATTTAATGAAAAAGAAACCAAGTGAAGCAAATTTGTCAAGATCAAGTGAATCATGCTCATTGTGATCAAATAAGATGATTGAATTGTATTGTTTAAGTTCTAAATGGAGTTTAAAAAATGATCTAATTGAGATAAATTACATACTTTGTTGATGAATTAATGAAATGAAATACATGGTTTGATTATTCAATGGAGTTGAATGCATTATATAGTGATGTAAACAGATAAATTATATAGTTTTATTGGTAGAATGAGTCAAGTTGAGGCTCATTAAAGTCATAATCGGAAGTTTGAAAAATTGGATAGCCTACATTTGTCAATTGAGTTAAAAATCTCAATTTGGAATGCATAGTTGATTTGCAAGTTAAATGAGTAGTTTAAGACCTAATGGGAGTTCAAAACATGTACAAGAGGTGTGAAGGTGTATTTTGGGGATTTTAAAAGAGTCGTTTGAGTTTGTTAAGGGACTTGGACTCCATTGTGAGTTTGAAAGTGGTTTTTAACTCCATTGTAACTTAAAAAATGATTTTGAAGTGTTGAAATAGAGTTGTAACTCTAAAATATGAATTTTGTTGTTTGATAGGACTTGTGAAAATACATGAAAGTCGGGGAACATCGTGTTAGGCTTCATGCATTCATGATATAGATTAATATATAGTTGCCCTACTTCTGCTATAAACGTTATTTCTTGCTTTCTACATTAATATAGATTATATTTTCCATGGTAAGGGAGTGAACTTCTTTATCATGCATTCATGATATCTGGATAGAGTTTCCCTACTTCGTCTGTTAGAGTTAGATGGGATCCACTCCCGACAAGACGTAGTGCCGGCATCTAAGACAGGTAAAGTCGAGTCCAAGGTAGCATGCATTGAACTTATAGTATCGTTCTAGATTCATCGTGAGAAGGTCTGCTTGTTATGAGCTTAGAACAGGAAATGAGGGATCCATGTTGTATATTTATTTCATGAATTTCCTTATTGTGCAATATTCCATATTATTTCTTATTTTTACCTGTTGTACAAAGCAAGGTAGATGTTTACTTATCTTACCTTGTTGATTTTGAATGCACTACCAATTTCGGTGTTCCTAAAACTACTTTGTCAAGTTATGCGAATAAGGTGGCCTACAAAGGAAAAGGAATGCTTAAAGACCTAAAATCAAAGCAATACCATTTTTCCCTGTAAGCAGCACTCTCTGTCAGGCTCAAACGTTTCACTCGTGGAGGGATGTTGGAAAGGGATTGAAGGGAGCTTCTCCAGAATATATGGAGATGGAACTACACTTTTAGACGATCCCCTTTTTGTGAAATGCTGGTTGAGTAGTCACAAACTTGTCATCCATAAGTTTTGCCATCCGATAGGCTCCTAGAGAGATTATGGCTATAACAAAGCAACTTACGTTGGATATCGTCCTTAAGACATGAAATAAAGCAATTTATGAGATTTTGTTAGGACAACCCAGGATAGCAAATCGATAATATATCAAACTCCTTCATGTATGCTACCAGTATGCCCGTTTGCTTCAATTTGAACAAAGTAGCCTCAAAGTTGAGGAAGAGCCAAAGTGGATCTCCAAGGCCTTATTGAACTCTTGCCATGAAGTAAGTTGTCCAGTAGAAAATAACCAATGAAGCCATTAATGTAGCATCCCATATTCCGATTAGGACGATACTTAGCCAAAAACCCTAATTAAGCCCTTTTAATCCCGCTAGACTTAAATAGAACTAGTAGCCTCTCATTCTACACCCGATAACACCATTGAATATCGAATATCGATGTAAAACGAATAATAAACGCAACAAAAATTTAAAAATTCTTCGATAATTAAATACGATATGCATTACTAAATCAAATCAGAATAAACCACGGTTAGACAAAACCTCTCATCCCTTGTGATGATACAAAACTTAAATTCAATTCAAATATATAAAATAAGAGAAAACTCATTACAACGAAGAGAAGATCTATACTCCTAAATCTTCTCTATCCCGTAGTCGTAGCATTCGTCAATATTCCTGAAAGGTCAATTTGATGTGAGCACTCCAACTTACTCAGTAAGTAGGGATTCACATAGCCATCAACATTCCATATAATAATCAAGAACATTATGCAATAACAACATGCACCCATGTTAACTAACAAGAATATGGAAAGCATATAATTCAACACATAACAAATGCAAACTAAACTGTTAATGACTATTACACTGTGATCCTCATTTTATTTATAAAACTAGGGTGGATTACCCACTGACGCCATTAATAGGATTGCTAAACTAACATATTGGCCGATGTGCTGTCTAGCCAATTTATTAATGCCCAATGGTTCTATTCGAAACCCTCTAGTGAATATGTGACCTATGAAACCTAAATAATCGAGTAAGAGTTACGTGTAGATCGGAGATCAACCCCGTGTCCTATACAACCTAGTCACAGTCCTCAAGAGTTACTCTCATAGATCACATCAGACACCGTTTTTCATTTATTAGAAAAAACATCACAGCGTACATAGCCCCTTATTCAGTCCATAACCTACATGAACTACATATACTAAGATAGCCAAGCAACATTGATAAATAAGCGAATCTATATTTACCTCGGTCTAGGTTTTCATTCCAAATACCTAACTTTTTTGGTCACTAACGATTTCCCGGGGATCCAACACCTATCATAGACCATTCGTAATCAATATAGGTTTAGTACACTATAATTAAAACCCCTAAGTCAGTCCTCAAGTCTTTAATAAATCCTAAACAAAACACATCACAATTGCGTTTTTAGGGGTGGGAACGCATTTCCTCACTTGGCGGGGCGCGCTCCACCAACTAGGTTCGTCCCAATTGATGAAGGGAGCGCGCTCCTCTACTTGATGGAGTGCGCTCCACCCTGCACTACCTCGACAGTGAGCAGGGCAGCAGCCACTGTTCCATTACCAAATCTCCAAAATAGCTACAAATAGTCTTTCAGATCATCAAGGGACCTCTAATGAGGTAACAACTCATTTCCAATCATAGACAACAACAATTAACAAATAAATCATCACCTAACTATAGAATTGAACTTGAAACTCAAAAACTAAACTCACCAAGATGATGATCTATGTTCCCTCAGTTGTTTAAGCTCCTCAATTTCAACAGGAAATCACTCTCATGATCAGCCTCTCGTGATCAAACCCTCAGTTGTTCCCTCTCTCTCAGTCTCTCGAAAGATCGAATCGAAAATGAGGATAAAAATGAAGGTTTTTTTATTTATATATATGATTTTTCTTGAGATACGCATCGCGCTATCTCAAGATCGATCAAGTGGTTAATATGTTAAAATGACATTCCTTAAAGTGACATGAATTTTAACACCATCAAACACTTACGCCCATCTCGAGGCTGATCAAACAATCCATATAATTCAAACCTAACTTATAGTTCTATTATATATATATATATATATATATATATATTTATATATATTATGTATTTTCTTGCCAATAAATTCATCGAACATGTCTACGAGTGTTTTTGTTTATGCACATTCATTCACGATCCCTTGTAGCACTTGGTGTACTGGCTATTTATTGTTTATTTAAATGTTTTTCCAATTATAGGTTTGTATTAATCTTCTATTAATTCCATATCCTATAAAATTCATTAACAATCCAAACAAACACAAACCATCGTGCAATCATACGCACACGCTAATCGAGATACGTCGAACTTAACCACGAGCTTACTCGGGTTAATTAGAATTTGGATTAGTACTATTCGCCAGCTTAAGATAACAGTTCGCTATAGTCTCCTCAATTTAAAACAATTTCTTCCTCAAAATTAAAGTAAACGCAGAATTACTTGTAGTTTCAAGAGAAATGGAAATTGTTTCTTCATATAAGATTCCCACTCCCAGGTTAGTTCCTTATCTCCGTGAAATTTTCATTTCACCTTAACAAAAGGAATCTATTTGGTGCTCAGCTTCTGAATCTTACGATTAAGTATCCGAATCGGATGCTTGTCATAAGATAAGTCTTCCCAGAGATCAAATTCATTCCAATCAATCATTGGAGTGAATCGAATCTCCATTTTGCGAAGCATAGAAACGTGGAAGACATTATGAACTCTGTCTATCTAAGGAGATAACTATAACTTGTATGCAACAGTACCAATCCTTACCTGTACTCTACACTGCTCGATGTACCTTGGAGCTAGCTTACCTCGCAACCTAAATCTAAACAATCCTTTCATCGGTTAGACATTCAACAGGACAAGATCTTCCTAGGAAAACTACAACAACCTATAATGTTTATTGGCATATATCTTCTGTTAGCTGTGTCGTAGTCAAACGTTGGCAAATCTACTGAATTCTCTCTGCGTAGTTTTAAATTGCTCACATAGAGAAATGCATTTCTTTTAGTTACCACTAAATCTTAAGACACAAGCTCGAAGCATATCCTCTAGCACCAAAATCAACCGCTCAGGCTACTCTTTAGTCTGTCGATGGTATACTGCACTGAGGTTAAGAACAGTTCCTAGCTGTTTCTGCAATTCACTCCACACTCTGGACATGAATCTTAAATCTCTAACCGAAATAATCGACACGAGAACTCTATGAAATCTCAACACCTCACGTACGTACACCTTACATAATTGGTCAAGAGGATCTCGCATAGAAAATGGCAAGAAATGCGCAGACTTCGTCAACCTATCAACTACAACCCATACCACATCGTGCTTACACTGACTCAGTGGTAGACCGAAAATAAAATCCATCAATATATGTTCCCAACTCTACTCAGGAATAGACAACGAATGCAATAACCCTCCAGGTTTCCTATGCTCGGCCTTAACTTACTGACATACCTCACATCTCTTTACTAACTCAACAATATCAGTCTTCATCCCAGGCTACCAATAAACACGCCTCATTTCGCGATATATCTTATTTTTACCTGGATAAATAAAGTAAATAGATCTATGAGATTCCCATAGCAACCCCTACCTCAATTGATCCTGAGCTCGAATCCACAATATAACCTTGAGATGTAACACAACATAATCAGAATCTAACCAATTAGGATGATCAACACTAGCTGTTAATCTCTGATGCATTATATAATCCTGATTAACATTCTGATAAATAAATCACCAACTGAATCATCTTCGATTCAGTCTGAATTTAAGTTTAGAAGAACAGGTTAATAGCTTAAGAATTAGCTCTCTCAGTGAATGATGTGTCAGTTAAACTTGCACGAATCATCATCATAAATACTTCCTCAAGAAGTCTAAACTGAGAAGCTCTAATAGTAGCTACATTCATTCTATATGTTCTTCTCCATATATCTGAGTTGTAATTGCATACTGACAGTTTGTTAATACCTTTCTGTATAGTTCTAAATTACTCAGGCTCTAATTAACTTGTATCATTACTTCTCATCCCGCACCGATTGACAATGAAGTAAAACAAACAAGTTTTTAAGGAAAACACCTCAACGTCATATTTAGTCCGATAATATCAATACCAGAGAACTCACACAGTAAAATATTTCTTCCAATAATCAACATCTTCCAAGCCACAAGCTCGAAAATTATATTCTTTGGGACTAAGATCAGCTGCAGATATATTGTGTTAAGATTGAGAAAGGTCCCTCCCAACTATTTATACATTTCTTCCCCCACTGGAAAACAAACTTTTGGTTCCTCACCGAAATAATAATCATGGTTCTCCATAACTCTCAACTCTTTCTACACACATATATCTCACTTACTCTTCTATAAGAATTAAACCATAATACTGACAAGAAACTTACAGACTCTATCACTCATATAATTACTACATCAATAACCTTCAGTTGTCATCACAACTTAGGTTAATCCATAATGAATTTCTGAGCATGAAATTTCATTCATATAGGGCAAGAATAATATAACCCTCCAGGTTAATATCATTTAGTTTCCACCTGCTAATATATCTTATATTTCATTATAAAATTAAAACTGCTAATTATTCATTCCAGGTCACCAACAACTCATTCTTATCACAATGATTTTGGATTTCACCTGAATGAATAGTTTAAAGAAATTTATGAGATTCTCATATCATTTTTGCCTCTCTTTTTGCTTCAAATTTCTAGAACTTCCCTTACACGTTCAACGCTTTGATCTGAGATTATAATATAAATTATCAATAACTAGTAGTAAAACCATGACCTACGTGATAATCTCAATCAATTTCTCCAATAATGCATCACTCAATTAATCATCATTAGCTCAACTCCAATCTGAGCTATAAAGAACTGACTTGTAGTTACTAATCCAGACAATTCAGCTGATGATGTGCCTGTGCAGGACTTCAATTAGTCATCAGTATACATCTCCCTTAAGAGATATTATTGAGTAGCTTTTATCATAACTACAACTCATGTCTTTTTCTTATTCAAGGCATTATCAGCACAATCACCTTAATGAGTGATGTTACAAAGTGAATTCCTAATCATTTAGGAAATTCATGGTATCAATCTTACCTTCCATTTCTATCACTCTAATAATTCATTTTTCAAACTTCCACAGTTTAAAATTCACTACTTTAGTCTTACACCAATCCACTGGGTATTATAATTTTAGGTTGTCTTTTAACGATTCTTCTAAGATTCTCAATAATCTTTAAGAATGATTAAAAGATTCTCAACAAATCTTTCCTCTTATTTACAAGAGATGTCTTCCATATTTGGTACAATTATCAAATAGTTATCTTGAGATTATCAATCCCAATAGTTCTTCTTACAATTATGAACTATATATACAAATAGAAGTATAAGCTGCAATTTTGCTTCATTGTGTCATAACACATTCTTACCTAAATAAGAAGACTTAGGATGAACCTCTAACTTCTTCCACAATTTAGGTATTATCAAGAAAACATGATAGTCAAACTATACTTCAATTTTCCTCTAAGGCATCCTTGTATCTAGTTTTAGCTTACAACATTCTCATACTTGAGTTAACTGAATAAATTACACCAGATATCAAAGATCCCTGGATCAATCGTTTGTAATATTCAATTATTTCAAGATTATTTTTCTCTTTTACCTTTTTGTTGAATATATGCCAATCTTATATTGTCTTACTCCCAGTCAAATCCCTCGATTTGTAGTTAATATTCAAAACTCATACAAGTAATTTACCCTTGAAACTTAGTACTGGCACATGCAAACTCTAACATGAATTAATTTACCGTCACGTTTGTAACTCTTTACGGTAATACTCGTGCATCTTCTAAGTCTTCAAAGATTCCATCTTGTTATTATTGATAACATAATAACAACTTAATTAAAATAGGATTTCAAAACTCAACAGCCTTCATTCATGAACATAGCATGAATTAGTAAGTTCTAATGGTTTCCACCATTTACTTAAAAGTGATCCAGCAATGACCCGAAATCGTCTTTAAATATATCTTTACCTTTGATCATACCACTAGGATAACCAGATCTCAACTAACTCTTGAGAACAACTGATTTCACTTTATTGTCAGAATGAGTTGTCAATCCTGGGCAATGAATATTCATTCCCATTATCATGCATTATTCCTTGGATTCCTCAAATCTTCAGATTCATTGACCACTCATTTTCTTCAATTTAAACTATACCAATCTAAAACATCATATTAGGATATCTTACCAACTCACCGCTTTGCTCGGATTAAATTGTCTTTCAGTTTTACCGGTTTAAATTCTTAACTTTCACCTTTCATTACCGAACAAATTGTTTGTCATTCCAATATAGATTCACACCATAACTAGAATTTGTACTTCATAACAACTTATGAAGTATAAATACATTAGTGATTTCCAATCCTCAAATAGGCTTTTATTAATAACTACTAATTTATTTACTGAATAACTTTCATTATTTCTCAACTAGTCTCAATACTAATATTAAATCATATCACAAAATGGTCTACCATATTCGAGTTCCACTTAAATTCATTCAGTATTCCATTATTTCATAAATTCTATTTTCCTAGTACACGTCTTAAGTTTTCCATTATTTCAGTATTCCATTATTTCATAAATTCTATTTAGATCCAATTAGGGGTGGGCAAACTGCGGTTTGGTGGTGAAAACCACCAAACCGCGACCAAACCGAAAGTTTGTGGTTTCGTCATTTTACAAACCACCACCAAACCGCGAACCACCAAAACCGCAACCAAACCAAACCGCGGTTTACGCGGTTTGGTCGGTTTGGTTTCGCAGTTTTTCTTGTTACATGTTTTCCAAAAAAAAAAAATAGTGGTGGGAGGCGGCAGTGAGAGATCACTGGTAGGAGATGGCAATGGCGACTGGTGGGAAGCGGCAGTGACGACGACTAGTGGAATGCAGCAACGGATGGCTTCAACTGGTGGAGGCGGATATGTTTAGGATCTTGAGATGGAGATGAAAAAATGAAACGACTGTTGTTTATATTGGTTAAGGTTAAGTTGTTTATATTGGTTATGGTTTTAAAATATGAATTAAATAAATTTACTAAATTACCCTCGGTTTCGTTTGGTAAACCACGGTTTTTCAAAATTGAAAACCACCACCAAACCGCAATTTTGCGGTTTTCAAGTTTTTCAAACCGCCCCCAAACCGCGAGTTTTAAAAACCAAACAAAACCATACGGTTTGGGCGGTTTAAGGCGGTTTAAAGCGATGCCCACCCCTAGATCCAACATATACTTCTTCACTGACCATTATTTGTTTAATAATATCAGCAAGAACAAAGACCTTTAAGAATAGTTAATAGAATGAGAGTTTAATTTCATCTTTATAAGTTTTCCTTATATCTTTACTTTTCAATTTTCTCGAGGTTAAGATTCTCTTGAACTCTTACCTTCAAAACTCCATCATATCTTGAGAAATAGATGGACTTCAACCATCTTATTATCGTCTAGGGAAGACATAACTTTTATATTTACCACATAAATTACATATCTCAATCTTGCATCTTTTGGTTACCCCCCAAAGCACGATAAAAATCGTTTATCATATCCTAAGCTTATTCACAACTCGAGATAACTCTCAGAGTTATTAAACTTAAGTTCTGATACAAAGGAATATGCTATAACTTATTTCCAAAATCATTCGAGAGTGAAATCAAGGTCAGAGCCTTGTCTATGATACCAAACTTTATCAATGTTACCAGTTAATTTAAAAGTGATAAACCTTAGTCTCTGATACCAAGCTATATCATCCCATATCCCGATTAGGGCAATACTGGCCTGAAACTCTAATTAAGCCCCGTTAATCCCACTAGACTTAAATTAAGCCAGCAGCTCTCATTCTACACCTGATAACAGTACTGAATATCGAATATCGATGTAAAACAAATAATAAATGCAGTGAAAATTTAAAATTTTTTCGATAATTAAATACGATATACAGAACTAAATCAAATCGAAATAAACCTCGATTATACAAACCTCTTACCCTTGTGATAATACAAAACTTTAATTCAATTCAAATATATAAAACAAGGAAAAACTCATTACATCAAAGAGAAAATCAAGACTCATAAATCTTCTCTATCTCGTAGTCGTAGCGCTTGTCGGTATTCCCGAAATGTTAATTTAGGATGAGCGCTCCAACTTGCTTAGTAAGTAGGGATTCACATAGCCATCAACATTCCATATAATAATCAAGAACATTATGTAGTAACAACATGCATCAATGTTAACTAACAAGAATATGGAAAGCATATAATTCAATACATAACGGATGCAAAGCAAACTGTTAATGATTATTACACTGTGATCCCCATTTTATTTATAAAACTAGGGTCGATTACCCACTGGTGCCATTAATGTGATTGCTAGACCAGCACATTGGCCGATGTGTTGTCTACCCAATCTATTAATGCCCTGAAGCCTTCTAGTAAATATGTAACCTACGTAACCCATCTAATTGAGTAGGAGTTACGTATAGACCAGGTGATCAGCCCCGCGTCCTATACAACCTGGTCTCAGTCCTCAAGAGTTACTCTCGTGGATCACATCAGACATTGTTTTTTGTTTATTAGAAAAACATCACAATGTACATAGCCCCCATTCAGTCCATAAACTACATGAACTACATATATTAAGATAGCCAAGTAACATTGATAAATACGGTCTAGGTTTCCATTTCAGATTCCTAACTTTTCGGGTCACTAACACTTTCTCGGGGATCCAACACCTATCATAGACCATTTGTAATCAATATAGGTCTAGTATACTATAATTATAACCCTTAAGTCGTCTTTAAGTCCTTAAGAAATCCTAAACAAAACACAACACGATCGTTGTTTTTTAGGGGTGGGAGCGCGCTTCCTCACTTGGTGGGGCACGCTCCACCAAATGGGTTCATCCCAATTGATGAAGGGAGCGCACTCCTCTGCTTGATGGAGCGCGCTCTACCCTGCAATGCCTCAACATTGAATAGGGCAGCAACCACTGTTCCATCACTAAATCTCCAAAATAGCTACAAATATTCTCCCAAATCATCAGGGATGACCTCTAGTGAGGTAACAACGCATTTCCAATCATAAACAACAACAATTAATAGAGAAATCATCACCTAACTATAGAATTTAACCTGAAACTCAAAAAGTGAACTCACCAAGATGATGATCTCTAATCCCTCAGCTATTTAAGCTCCTCAATTTCATTCAGAAAGCACTCTCACGATCAGCCCCTCGTGATCAAACCCTCAGTTGTTTCCTCTCTCTCTCTCTCTCTCTTGAAAGATCGAATTGAAACTAAGGATAAGAATGAAGGTTTTTTATTTATATATATGAATTTTTTCTCAAGTACGCATAGCTATCTCGAGACTGATTAAGTGGTTAATGTATTAAAATGGCACTCCCTAATGTGATACAGATTTTAACACCGTCAGGCACTTACGCCCATCTCGAGGCTGATCGAACGATCCATATAATTGAAACCAAACTTATAGTTTTATTATATATATTTATATATCCAATATATATAAATATATATATATATATCTCGTGTATTTTATCTCCAATAAATTCATCGGACATGCCTACGAGTATTTTCGGGTTGTGCACATTCATTTCACGACCCCCTCGTCGTACTTTGTGTGCCAGCTATTTATTTTTATTTATATATTTTTCGAACTTTAGGTTTTTGTTAATCTTCTATCAATTCCCCAACTTATAAAGTTCATTAACAATCCAAACAAACACAAACCATCATGCAATCATACGCATACGTTAATCGAGATACACCAAACTTAATTACAAGCCTAAGATGGGGTTAATTATGATTTAGATTAGTACTAATCACCAGCTTAAGGTAACAGGTTGTTATAATTAAAGTGCGGATCCGACCATGTAGAAGGAGTGACAGAGAGGTGTTTGCTCTAAGAAGGTTTGGTGATAAAGGAAGAAATGTCTGATTCAAAACAACCAACTCAACGGATTGTTGTCTAAAAAGATTGAGATATTGAGCTTTGGCATGCGGGGTTTAGCATTAGGAGGCACAGTGATGTAAACATGGCTAAGGGGAACACTTGGTTTTAGTGACTGCTGAAATGTGTAAACAGGGTGAGAGGAAGACGATGGTGACATATGAGATGGCGAAAGAAATGATGATGGGGTCAACATTAAGGGAGTGGTGGCAGTGGTGGTGGTGGGAGGGAAGATGCGAAGGTGGACTATTTCTCCAAAGCCGTTAGGGGCTACAACACCCCAACTATCGTTTTTGCATTGAATCATTATATGGGGTACTGCGACTGAGGGCTTCTGAGTGTTGTTGCAATCGCTCCTTAATAGCCTATAAAGCCTCCTCATTAGCTCGAACATGCGTCATCATACCCCCTCATAACTCAATGAGAGCACCAAATATTGGTCTATAAAGGAATAAGAAGAGCAGAGAAATGAGGGGGAATAGAGAAGAAGAGAAGAAATTTAGGATAAATGAAGGATTTAATTCATCGTACTCTCCATACTAACCTTTCATTCATATTTATATTAGGAGACACAACGTCGCTGACATGTTAATCATCAATGAGTAGTGCTATAAGGACACTTAGTTTGACACTGGTGACGTGGATGGGTACCACCTTAACACACACCACATGCCACTAAACATGTCGCCCGCTAACTCAATACTTTAGGTGTGTTAGATGTAGTGTTACCAGTTGGTTTTTGAAAGAAAAAGGTATATGTGATATCAAATCATGTCAGGTCAATGTCAGTCCTGATCAAATTGGTTAAATCGTACTAGACAAACATGCCAAGTCATTAAGGCTTGTTATCTTCCCCAACAAGTTACCTTTTTTTTCTTTTGCTTTATAAAAGATCAAACTTCACTAGCTCAAAAGGCCATTTTGAGTTGAGGCAAAGACTAACTTCAACTACATTACTTTATTTTCTCCTCTATTTTACAGTTATGTCACATTAAACTCTATTTCTTCTCCAAACACAAACTCTATTTCTCCTCTAAAAAAATATTTCTATGGTTGCCCGCCTAATTTAAAGATTATTTAATTATCTAATTTCAGACTAGGACCCAGCTCAGACCCATTTGGACGTCGCGGATTTGTCTAGAGCATGCCTACCGAGGTAATATTGATAATGTTATATTTGCATGATGTTTGTTTACTATGGTTGTTTTGTTATGAATTATAACATTACGCCATGTGTACCGTTCATTATCGCATTTTACGTGAGTTACGAATGCAGTAGATAGCTTCTTGAGATACATGCGATGCGGGTATGATAATTTAAAGAGCTTGGGATAGTGGAATATTAGCTTAGATGAATAAGTTAGTCAATATCCAATAGAATCCTATGCTAAGTATTTATTGACTTGAACTTGGATGAATAAATCATAATAGGTCGAGAATGGACCCGGTGCACCTCGAGTTGCGCAATAGCGCCGGGTACCCAAGTAAATAAGACTTAGTCTAGTTTTGGTGTGGAAATGATTAATTAACCATAAGACTAAGCTAGCTAATTTGATTAATGTGCCTATGGTGAGAAATATTGGTTAAGTCATTAAGAAAGCAAGGTCTAAGATAATGTAACTTAAAGTGACACCTAGTGGACACAAAAGTTTGGCTAGATTTCATAAAGGTCCTTTTGATGAACCTCGAGATACGTGTGCAAGGACTTGATTATGTGAATTAGTATAAAAAGATGACTTAGCCTCATTTGTTCATTCCAACATGCAAACAAAAAACAAACAAAAAAAAAATTCATAGCATATATAGAAGAAAGGGTTGGAGTGCTAAATTCTATGGACTCAGAGGAGATTTATGATACTTAGAAGCCAAGGATATGAGTTCCTAAGCTAGGTAAGATCCTACCCTAATCATCTTTTCCATTCTTGCTTAAATTTGGGTCTTGAAATGCAAGTAGGATTTAGGGCTTTAGTGTTAGTACAAGAAATTGTTGCTTCTATTGAGGTTTTCTACTATTTTAAAACTCAAAATAATGAACTACCACTCTGATTTCTAAGTAAATTGGTTTTGATTGAGTTTTAGTTGAATGTGGGTTAATGGAATGCATGCGTGTTGAAGATGATTGTGTTTTTACAATGTGTGGATAAATTTGTGCAATTTAGATGTTGTTGGGCTGTTGTTGAAGAAAAAGAAGAGAAAAAGAAGAGAAAAAAGAAGAAACAAAAAAAAATCAATTTTGGGAGGCAAATATGAACTGCACAGGAAGATTTTAGAAAAATTCAATTTTGGGACCCAGCCAGACCGGGCCCGGTTTAGGTGCGTCCAACTCCATAAAAAATAAAAATTTATTTAAATTAAAATAAAATACAAAATAAATACAATAAATTATAGAAAAATATGTAAAAATAAATAAAAGATTTTAGAAAAATTCAAAAAAATCATAGAAAATATGAGGAATTGGAAAAATATATAAAATTGGGTTTTGAGAAATTTTTGGGCATTTGGCAACCCGTGTAACCCGAAAAATGTGTCACAACTAAACAAATTAGAATAAGAAATTTTAATTTTTGTTCCCACAATATAAAATCATTAATGTGACCATATATTATTAAAATTGGTATGTATGACACTCAAGGCATAGGGAAGCTTAGGGGACCGACGGATATGTATTTTCGAAGAGGAGCGAGTGGTTATGACCGAGTTTTTATCGCATTTTAGTAAGTAAACTCCACCAGAAAAACATGTAGCATTTATTTACTGCTTTATTCCATTATACCACTTAATCATGCATGCGGCGGCCCCAATTCCACAATCTTAAACTGGGCCCCGCCCGGCATAGACTTACGTGGACCCCCGAGCGCATCTCGCTGAGTCACGCAAGCCTAGTCAGCCTTCCTTTACCATTTACCATTTATCTAGCAATTAAAGTTGAGTTAATCAATTAGTGAGTTATCATAGTTATAGCGGAAGCAATTAAACTTCAAACTAACTGAAAAACCTCAAATACACAAGTTACGACAACTTAGAGTGTGGAAACCCCGAATATATATATCATCATCAATTAACATTTAGAGGTGAGTAAATACAAGATATACATGCCCAAGATCTCTCAAAAACCCAACTCCTAGTGTTTTAAAACAAGTATATCCAATTATACAAAAGAATCACCTATGTCAGAAAAGTGGTAAGAACTGCTCCAGTATCCTCAAATGATATATCCTAGCTGTGGAGCCTTCCCCTTCTTGGATTGTGGATTTGCACTCCGTCAAACACAAGAATGACGAGCCCAGGTAAGTTATGCCAAGCAGGACATATATACAGCATTTTGAAATAAATAAATCAGTCTAATTCATGCAGATAGAAAGAAAAGAACCGGAACACATGAATATAAAAGACCGCAAATAGATCAATCAATAAGTGAGGGTCCGAATACGAAAATCGAATAGCAAGGACTCACGACCAAAAGGTCGTTGAGTCACGGGGTTCGGGGACGAAAAAATCCTAGCAAACTCGGGTTCGGGACGAGACACAATGTACTCTAAGGTACTGTGACGGCCCCAACTACTAAACAGGGCACCGCCCGACCTAATCCCGTAATCAAGCCTTATTCCAAATCGCCTAAGACTTAATTATGTATTAGTCAGCCTTTCGTCCTTATATTCCTCCAAATCCATGTATTCATATATTATCCAATTTAAAGGTAATTCCAATTCAATTATCATTAAGCAAAAGCATTCATTCTCCAAAAAATTCCTAAGTGTGGAAAACCAAGAAAAGACAGCATCACAAGCACGTATATATAGGACACTATTCACTCAACCCAATGTACAACCCAAAATGACATAATCCATAATAATAATACAACAAAAGTCGAGACATACAAATGAGTAAGGAGAGTCACCGAACTGCTCAGAGGAAGTCGTTGATCTTCTCCTTCCCCGGTCTGCTGCTAATCGACGGACCTACACCCACCGTCATAAAATAGACGGTGAATATAGTGATATTTAAGTACTAACTGGAATTTTATGCCACATTTCCAAAATAAACGAATGATATTTAAAAGCATAAAGTAGCGAAATAAAGTGTTGAAACGAGAAATGCAAGTAAATACCTTAGTTAAAGATGTAGAGATGAGACATAGGCTAAGTCGAGATGATCTACATCCGGTCGGCGCGAGACTTATCACCTACCCTTTACCACTACTATATGGAGTCAACGCTCAACATATCTCACATAAAATAGCGGAGCCGAGCTCTACGCTTTACAACATCAATCTCATTCTTTTCGACCACCCCGAGTTTCATACCTCGTGTCTGCGCTGTAAGTGTAGTGGTGAGTGCCGGAACCCCAGGTAGACCCATGTCTCCGTGAACCGCGCATCTCTCGTGCAATGGACACTAGATAATTCCTACTTTAATTTCAAAGACAAATAATTTCAAAATTCTAGGATATCAAGATAAGTTAAATTTCGCAAAGCCCAAAGAAAATCGAAGACAAGTCCAAGTAAATCCACATTATTCCATTAACATGTTTTTTTATCAATTTTGTTCAAGAATGTCATCAAGTGTAGGAATCAGAGGCAACGAAACAATTCAAAAGGCATCATGTCACAATATTCATCCATGAATAGATACAAGAACAACATGACGTGCGATTTCAAGTAGCAATGTCTACCAATAGACCAATAAAGCAATAAGAGAATGAAATGAAATATAAAATTCTCACAGTCGTACTTACAATTCACACATTTGTCCTAATCTAGCCGATCCCTCGACAATTCGAAATGCGTGCCCAAACGCCTGAGTTCTCCCCTTTAATGCCCTACCATTTAATAATGTAGCACTTTAGGCTAAATCGACGTCGAGACAAATTTCTAAAAAAAAATTATTTATTTTCGGCCAATCAGCCCATTTCGCGCTTTTCGATGTAAAACCCTCGAAAATTGCTCGTCCGAAATTCCAAATATTTTATTTTTCCAAGAAATTCATTATTTTCTATTTATTTTGTCGAAATATAATTTTTTGAATTTTTTCCTAATTTTTCTGGAATTTTTCCCAATTTTCCTACATTTCTTTTTTTATTTTCTTTTCTTTTGTGGGATCGAAAGCGCGAACCGGCCCGTTCTCACCCACTCTTCTCCTCTTCTCTTTTTCTTTTTTTCTTTGGGCTGAACTGGTCGAATCGGATTCGGCTCGCTCTAGCCTGAACCGGCCCTGGTTCAGGACACCATCTTCTTCATCTCGCGAAACAGAAAGCAACGGCTCTGTTTCAATTTTTTTTCTTTCTTTCGCTGGGTTGGGCTTCCATCCCCAACCCCAGGTGTAGGCTTGATATGCAGGGGAGACTACTCCCCTGCCGTCCTTGATCTCGGACGAACTTTCATGGCAGTTCGTCCGAGCTCCCCAACTCACACCAACAATAACCGACAACACAAACAACCACAACAAACCACACAAAAAAAACGAAACTCAACTCACCTCGGGGGTCACTTCTACGAGCTCGATCTCTTTCTCTCTCGCCTCTCTTTCTCTCCTTCCTCTCCTCGGTTTTCTTCTTTCTTCTTTGTTTCGTTCGAATTTTTCTATTGTGTCACCACCTTTGAAGATAAACAATTGAGAAAAGTTTTGACTTTGGGTTCATTTGACCCATTTATATATCATTTGGGGTGGCTTGAATGTGAGCCACACATCTCAACCCACACACGTATCTCGAGACGTATCGTGTGGTTCTTGCTCACACCACTTGTCCCTTGTGTCACTCTCAAGTGACTCCAATACTTGACACCTTATGTTGAGATGTGTGTGTGTGAATCTAGATGTATATCTAGTGATGTACATTTTTTCTTCTTAACTTAGGCCCATGTGTTATATATATATATATATATATATATATATATATATATCTATTAATAGATGTGGCCACATAAAAACCACACATTACCAAATGATTGTCAATTAATGTAAATAATTGACTCGTACCCCAATATGTCGCTACCTCGGTCCCATCGTCGACACGCAACTCGAGAGCGTTCCCGCTCGTCTCGGATATCGCATACTCGTAAATGACTTAGTAGTCTACACATATACAATACACTAGGCATACAACACACAAATTTAAAATGTACCCTCGGCCTTTGTCTCATAAACGGACATATCACGGTGTGGGTCCCACAAGACGGTCGTCGGGGCATGTGTAAAGACTTAAACACGGTTAAAAAATTTTGAGCCATTACAAGTACACATTGTAAATTCAACCTCATGTCCGATTTTTTATTTACATATTAGTGACTAATACAAATTAATATAAACACTAAAATCGAGATATTTGTAAAAATAAGAATAAAAAATTGGTTGTTCCTCCCGAAGCCCTTATCGTGTCAATGTTGGTATATATATATCATATACTCTAAGGTACACATTGAAAAGTCAACCCCATGTCCGATTTTTTTATTGACATATAAGTGACTAATATAAGTTAATATAAACACTAAAATTAGATATTTGTAAGAAAGAAAAAGGAAATTAGTTGATCCGCCCGAAGCCCTTAGCTTGCCAATGTTGGTATATACATATCCTATACTCTAAGATACACCTTAGAAAGTCAACCCCATGTCCGATTATTTTTATTTACATATAGGTGACTACTAGAAATTAGTATAAACACTAAAATTAGATATTTGTAAAAAAAAAAAATGGTTGATCCACCCGAAGCCCTTAGCGTGCCAATGTCGGTATAAACATATCGTATATTCTAAGTTACCCATTGGAAAGTCAACCTCATGTACGATTTTTTTTATTTACATATAAGTGACTAGTACAAGTTAATATAAACACTAAAATTAGAGATTTGTAAAAAAAAAAAAAAAAAAAAATTGGTTGATCCGCCCGAAGCCCTTAGCGTGTCAATGTTGGTATATATACATTTTACTCTAAGTTACACATTGAAAAGTCAACCCCCATGCCTATCTTTTCATTTTTTATTTACCTATATTAGGGCTGGCAAAAATCTGGGACCGGACATAAACGGGACCGGACACCCATTTCTATCATGATTAAATTTGGTGCTCGGACCCGGTCCCGTTTTTGAAACGGGCAATTTTTTTTGTCCAGTCCCGTATGTTTGTAAAACATACGACTCCGTTTTGTCCGCTTTTTATTTTTAAATATGATTAAATATTTTATTTATCAATTATTTTTAAAAAAAAACCCTCAACTACAACATCAACATTGAGTTAGAACAAAAAAAATATGTGTTTATTAAACAACATCATCATCAAATCGAACTTTAAGTTAGAAAATAAATTTGAAACGAATTTTAGAAAAATCAAACAAGAAACATGGATTGGATATGAATGGAGAATGAGTTAAAAAATTTACATTATGAGCGAGAGAGATGAGTGGGTTGTGGGCACAAGCCGCATAGTCAGTATGCGGTGACCGGCGAAGGGTGAGTGGCGGTAGTCGCTGGCGCACGCCATCGGCCGTCGTTGCGGCTGCTGCGGAAAGTGCGAGAGTGGAGCTCGAGCGATCGCCGCCGACGCCCGACGAGGCCGAGAGAGAGGGCGCGCGAGCGAATGAAATGGAGGGAGAGGGTAGGGCGACGGCCGACCGCCGACGCACGGTGAGGTGATGAGGCCGCACAGCCCGGTGAGGTCGAGGTCGCACAGCCGGTGAGGTCGAGGCCTCACAGGCGGTCTGCGCGATCGTGGCGAAACAGGAGCGCGAGCGATGGCGCGAGACGCAAGCGAGATGGTGGCGACGGCGAGTCCGGCGAGTGGCGACGGTAGATGGTAGCTTAGCACGCCGGATTGTTCGGAGGGTGGGAGAGGCGAGCCGCATAGGGTTTGGTGAGAGAGAGAGTCGAGAGACCGTGAGAGAGACGGTGAGACGGCGAGCGCGAGACGGCGAGTCTGGCGACGGCGAGAGGGTGGGAGAGGGTTTGCCGATTTGGTGAGAGAGAGTCGAGAGAGCGTGAGAGTTTGAGAGAGACGGCATCGTGAGGTGAGATGTGAGTGTGAGAGTGAAATTAGGTTATGGAATGTGAAATTACCAATATGCCCTCCAAATTAATCACTAAACGGCTACCCGTTTTTTTTAAATTTTTGCCCAGACCCGGTCCCGTATTTTTAAACGGACATAAAACATTGTCCAGACCCGTATGTTTGTCAAAAAACATATTGCCCGGACCTGTTTAAAACGAGACCGGACAAAACGGACAAACGAGACCGGACACATTTTGCACAAATTTAACATATATGTGACTAATACAAGTTAATATAACACTAGAATTATATATTTGTAATAAAATAAAATTGATGAGTTGTTAATTATGTAATTATATATAGGTTATTTATATATTTTTTATTGTTAAGCCTCCAAGATATTAGTCTAACTATACTTATTTGTTATTTTCAGGGTTAATGGAGTGCACGGTTGAATCTAGGGTGAGAAAATACGCAAAGTAAAGTATTTCCATGCAGTGTGAACATTTACCAGAGGATCTGCCTCGAGTTACGCATCACACAGTTTATTATGAGCACCGCTATGTGCACTCACTTGTTTATGAGGGCACCCCAAAATGCATGTAAATTGGTACACTGTTGGGGTGCCCTCATAAGCAGTTGGGGTGCACATAGCGCCCCTCTTTATTATTTGGTGACCAGCAAGCTAAGTGACGCAGGGAAGTAATACAGTTAAGTCACTCGGCCCCACAGCTTCTCAATCATTCCGCGAGATGCGTTTTGCAGAGATGAGGAGCAGTTGAGTGGATACAACTCAGACATACTTTAGTGACTCTCCATCCAGATCCACCGATCAGGTATCGAGATTCGTACAGAAGAGATAAAATCGGATGAGAAATAGCCTTGATAGCCTCGGGATCTTGCAAGTACAGTCTCCCAGATTGACGCACGAACTCGTGCTTGCATTCCAGCTGCGTGCCACGTGGCATTCTGCCACTCGTCCAGCTCTTCAACAGCAGCTCCATCTCTTCTCTCCGGGAATTGTTGGATTTTCCTCGAGATCTACAATACTGCTGTCTCCCACAAATTCAGTGAATTCGCTCGACTCTTCTCTTTACAGCCAGCTGCCACGTGTCGACGCCTCATTCACCATCACGTCTTCTCCACCAATCGGTACAAGCCACGTCATCGAGGCCAGCGAATTCCTCTAATCCACGCCAGCAGATTCAGCGAATCAGCGCTAGCCACGTGTCCAAACCCTGCAACAAACTCTCATCAGCCACTGAATACGCTAGGCGCACGTTAATAAAGAACCTCGAAAATCACCTTCTCTCTCCTCCACAGACCGATTTTAATAATTTTTTTTTATAATTAGGACTTATAGTATTATAAAAGAGGTGTCAACTTCTATTTGATTCCTCTCTCTCTACTTCTAATTCTTGTTTATTTTGTTTTGTATTCCATGACACACCAATCTCATTGCTTTTTATTTGTAAATGTAATAAATATTAATCAATTTAACAAATCCTAATGTGAAAAAACCCTAAAAAGTACTATGTATATGTACAATATAAGGTATAGGCATGTACAAGGTCATAATATTCCCGCCTCCCAAAAGAAACAAAATATCAAAACAAAACACACGTACAAGTAATCCTCAACGGTGGCGATGTAGGTAGTCACCTAAGATCCCTTGTCTTTACTTGTACTCGATTCCGCACTCAATCATCACGAGAAGAAAATGGATGACGAATCCAAATCAAGAAAATCCCAAGGAACTCCTCCGAGCATTCAAATAAATAAGTGGAATTCAATAAATATTGTTAAATAAACATGAAGAATGTAAACAGTAATCGTAAGTAGGCATCGCATGCATAAATAATAATAAAGTGCAAATGTGTGTGTCTGTTCTCCATGACTAAACCATACTTCGGGATTTCCTTCCAGGATCCCACTAGTGGGCGCACCCATCTAGCTATCACCCGATCCCTCCTATGGCGGCGTAGACCTACGACGCACCGACACATGTAGCAGCTTCATTAGCTCGGGTCGTTATCCACCGAGAACTCCCGATACACATGCTATGGTCTAAATGTATAGACACACAACGAAAAATCCGGTGGGAGTAACTCAACCAACCGTGCAAACAACGATAAGATATAGATATAAGAACGACCACAAGGAAATATTGGAATTGAATGGAATTACAAAACAAAATAAATACTCAAGAGTTTTTCCATTGGGTTTTACAAACCTCACAACGCGCTCCACTACCCCGTAATTAATCCCCGGGTCCAAGTCCACTGAGTCCTTGGTCGCCAATTGTTCACCCGTGTCAACCTATGTCCATTTATCAATAATTTAATTTAAGTATGACAATTTACAACAAATTTCTAAAAATTTTAGGCCAAATTACCCATTTCGCGCTTTTCGAGGCAAAACCCCGCACAAAGTCGCGTCCGACATTCCCACACATTTTCTTTTCATAGAACTTTATCATTTTCTATTTATTTCATCGAATTATGTTTTTTCCGAAATTTTCCCAATTTTTCAGAAATTTTTCCAAATTTTTCTTTCATTTTTCTTTCTTTTTCTCTTTTTTTTTATATTTTTGTTTGGGTTTGGGTCGGGTCAACTTAGACCCAACCGGGCCCGGACACGACCATGAGCCGAGCCTGGCCCGTTCAGGGCCCTACCCACGGGGTGGGTGCACACGCGCGCGCTTTCCCCCGATCGAACCGCCCATCGGTTCGATCCTAACTTTCTTTTTTTTTCTCCTCGATGATGGGTCAGGGGTTGCTCTCCCCCTCCCCCCAACCCCGGAGGAATCGATGGCGGGGGAGACACCCTCGCCATCTCCCCGTCTTTGCCGTTCTCGCCTCCACGGCCGAACCCCACTCCTCGGCCACCCCACCGAACCCCCAAAATCACACAAACAACGATGACACACCTTGACCGTGACATCTCCACCTTCTCTTTTCTCCTTCTCGCGCGTTCCTTCTTCTCATCCTCCTCCTCTCCTTTTCTTCCTTCTTCTTCCTCGCGGTCCTCCGATCGAGAAGCAAGTGTGTGTGTGTGTGCATGGGGTGTGTGTGGGGGGTGTAGGTGTAGGTGAGTGGACAAGTGTTGTTTGAATGGACAAATGTTGTTGAGTTAGGTGACTTGACACCTAAATGTGACACAGCTAAGACACTCACCCGTGTTTTCGGGCGTTTCGACGCCCGATTTCTCGTCCGAACCGTGATATACGCGTACCGCCGCGTCGCTAGCCACCCAATATCTATTCCATATTATTTACTTGGCAAATTTTTATTTAATTTGTGTGTTTTTGTTTCCCCGACCTAATATTCGGTCCCGTCAACTACCCGGTACTCGCGTCGACACGCATATCGAGGCGAATATAGTTCACACACCCTCACACGTATTATGTTGCAACATACACACATGCGATGTATTTGAATAAATTACACCGCAAATAAGCAACCAACACACCATAAACTTCCATACCTAAGTCCCCGTGTGTCCTAGCCTACCGCGACGTCCACGTAGATCCGAGCTGGCGTCCGTGTCTCAAAAATTAGTCATTTACCTTGGCTATCGAGATTAGGAAGTGCGAGGAACTGGTTACATTACCGGTCTATAGCTACACTAGGATACTTTTGATTTGCATATTTTACATAAATTGGAGACTAAATCCAATCTTTTAATCAACCGAACTTGTATGTCTTGACCTATGTGTTTTTTATTAATTGATTTTTAAACAGTTTCCATTGCTTTATTTGTTTTATTGTTATTTAGATTAGTTATATTGCTCATTCTCTCAAAACCCCCGTTTTTCTCTTTCTTTTAGAACCTCATAAAATAGTTGGTTAAGGAATTATATTTTATTGACGAGTTCGGCGCGCGTCAAAAATAAATAAAAATTGGTCAATCCACCTGAAGCTCTAAGCGTGTCAATGTTGGTATATGCATAATCTATACTCAAATGTGCACGTTGCAAAGTCAACCAGCGTGTCTATTTATTTATTGATTTTTTTCGTACAAGTGATTAATACATAAAAATATAACTAACATTTAAATCAATACAATACTAAAATTAAAGATTTGTTTAAAAAAAAGATATAACACTAGAATTATAGATTTGTAAAAAAAAAATTAAAAGTAAAATTAATCAATCCACTCGAAGCCTAAACGTGCAAATCAACATATATAGCCAAAATTTAAATCAATACAACACTAAAATTAATCATAATAATATAGACAAATATTTAGCATACCTCGATGTTGATGAAATCGTCCATAGAAGAATTGAATCTCTGAGAAAGTAACAACAATGGCCAAGATTCCTCTGTTGGCTTTGCTCAAACTTTGAGCTCACCTACTTGGCATACGAGATTCAAGACAAAGATACGTTTCTGAGATTTTTGTTTTTCATCTTTTGCTCAAACTTTGAGCTCATTTTCTTGGAATACGAGATACGAGACAAAGATGTGTTTCTGAGATTTTTGCTTTTCATCTTTTGATTTTTTTTGTCCTCTTTGTCAGTTGATTTGACAATTACTTTTCACCAACTTACATCAACCACATCAAGCTCATGATGTCAATCAAGTTGTAGTGTCATTTTGACATTTTCCCTTATGATGAAACTCAATTTGACACTCAATTTCCAACTCATATCGCCACACCACATAGCCAGTTTTGCCATGTCACCTCCACGTAAGCTGTGTCATAAAAAGTGTTATCATATAATTATTCATCATCATTATTGCCACTACACGAAAATATTCCTTGACGTCAAAACAAAAATATAACTGACTCTAAAACATTCGAAATAAACCCTAATCTTATAATTTAAGATGCTTCTTTCAGACCTTTTTGCTACGTCGGATTGTGGGCTAGGTGGCATTTGGGATTTTCTGATCCGAGCTTGGCCCAAAAACTTCTGAATTTGCATCAGCACAGTAGTCATTAGGGCAATATATATTGCGTTTTTGTCTAGTCACACAATTTTTCTCCAATAACTTACCAAGTAAGCAGGGGCTTTTTTTCTTTCTTGAGTTGATTGAATATACAAATAGCTCGATGTAGGCTAATCATTCTGCCAAGTATATGTTAATTTTTATCATGTAAAGGAAAGGCCCGGTTTCTGGGGCAGTGGCCTCCCTAATTAAGGAATGCCCCCAAATTAATTAAGTAATAGTGGCATTTCAAAAATAAAAAATAAAATTAAGTGACCATGGGTATAATAGGTATATTTCGTATACTTTGCATCCGAAGCGTCGTTTGTTATTTACGCAGCGTGCCCCATTTTGATATGGGATGTCACGACCCAAATCTCTAACCCCCGTTTTAATTTCTTAATCAGGATCACCGACCCTTGACGTTGTACCTACTATGTGATACGTGCACCGACCGAGGCACGTAGCCGAGGTATATTGTATTTTTGTATTGATGTATGCCTAGTGTTATGTATTGTGTAGACTTACTAAGTCGGTTTGTACAGTTGTAGGTGTCGAGACGAGAGCGGGGACACGCCTCGAGTAGCGTGCGAGCCGGGGAACCGGGTAATTAGCATTTTGGTAAGTCTTATTTAATACTAATATGAAATAGAGAATTACTTATAAGCCTATGGTTGTGTTTGTTAATGTAAATCAAATTAAAGGCATATAGTTGAGTAAATTAAATGGAAAACATAAGATTGGTCTAGAGATACACATTGACATATCTAGGAACTAGGTGAGTAATGAAATGGTGTCACTTGAGGTTGAGATAGTGGGAGTTAGTGGGATATATGGCAAGAGGTGGATCATTAGATGTTCCTCGGGATACATAAATCCATGGAGATCAAGGGCTAAGAATGAACATCACCTAAATATATAATATTAGTGATCAAACAACATGCAAACCAAATCACTCATTCATTTTTGCTGGAGAAGAAGAAGGAATTTCTGGAGATGAGTGAATCATCAAGGTGTTGAAGGAATCCATGAGAGTTGGTGAGAAATTCTCAAGCTAAGGTGCTACATCAACTAGGTACACATCCTTTTAGTTGAAATTAGAACAAGTTCTGGTTTTAGGCTAATTTCATATGGTAGATGATTGAGTATTTGCAATTGCTTTATATATTTAGATTCCACATTTCAAGCTGATAATCCAGCTATATTGAAGTTTTTAATTTGGTTTTGAAATCATAAAGATATGAATTTTTGAAGTTGCAATACAAAAACTAGAATTCTGCATGTTGTATTATGAATCATTCTGGGTAATTTGCCCATTTTAGATCCAAATTGATATAAACCAGTGGCATTTGAAAGCTTATTTAAAGGGGAATAACTTTGTTTAACTGAAGGTATTCTGATTCAAATTTTTTTATATCCAAACATGCTCTACAAATAGGTACTGGAAATAAAAAATAAAGTTTTGAAACTAAACTTGTTAAGGGCATAACTCCATAACTACTTATCCAAATAAGCTGATCTTTTAGTATGTTATATTTGGGTATATTTTTTGCCTCGTGACCGAAAATTACATTTTTAGGAGCTATAGATTGGGAGAAATAGATTTTCTAAATCTGTTGGTCGGATTAAATTTCAATTAGACCTATGTATAGTAAAATCATGACATCTCTTTCATTTTAAATCATTATTTTGCAAACTAAACCTTTCCGGAAAGCTAAGAGAGAGAACAACAATAATTGTACTGATGAAGGATTTCGATATAAGTGCGTTAAAATGTATAACTGAAATTGAAACTTAATTTAGTCTTTAGGGGCTGATTTAGGAAGATTGATTTAAAGTCTATTGAACCAATTTGAATACACAATAAACACCACTAAATTGAGCTTAAACCCACTATATTTGAACTAATGAGACACCAAACTCAGGAACCTAGGAAAAGGGTACGGGAGAGCGAATACAAGATTTGGAGTATCGGGAGGCCAGTAAAGCTAGGACTTTACTTTGTTGTTGTGAGTATACCCAATGACAACTTTACTTGGCGCTCATTTCTATTAATTGTTGTCCTTGCATAGTCCTTTTGACTATTTTGCCTTTGTATTCTTATATCATGTGTTCTTTGTGTCTATGCTCACTTGATGAGTGTAGTTTGCATGATATCCATTCATTTTATTTGATTCATTGATTATATCTCATGCTATGTCTATTCTTGTTGTTTTAAATGTGAATTGAATGATAAATAGCATGCTATTAGGCTAGTTAATATCTTATAAATGTTTAAGAGGACTTGTATTCCTTATTTGGTTAGGTGTGTAGATGTGCATATGCCTCGACAATCCATACTTTGTATTTCTTGAAATTTAAAAAGTAGTTTTCACATTTAGGTCTCGTACTCGATCGAGGTGTGCGCGACTCACTGGGATAGAGTCCCTAGGGATGGACACTGTATGACACTCGGGGTTAGAGTCCCTGAGGTGGTCTACACACCGGGGTTAGAGTCTCTGGTAACACTTGGGTTAGAGTCCCTTGTGCTATATGATTATTGAGTCGGAGTGACATGTTTCACTGCCGATCGAACCTAAATCACCACTGCCGATCGAACCTAAATCACCACTACTTAGCCTAGTGTCAGTATCACTTGTTTAACTCTGGTATTTACTCGCATATGGTTTATTTTCCAGTTTTCCCATTTATATGCTTTTAAATACCATTTGAATATTTGGAAATGCAAATTAAACTTGTCATCGGGGATTATTGTTTTATTCTTGTACTCACCGTCCTTTTTATGACGGTGGGTGCAAAGTCGTCTACCAAAGAAAGTGGGCAAGGAGAAGATCGGCGATTATCCCTGAGCCTGCGGCGCGTCACTGCACCATTGTAGGTTTTCTTTTGGTATTTTGATTGTATATGTTATATGTCTTTCAGATACTATTAGGGGTTGTATATTGGGTTGAGCGTTAGTTCCCCAACTTGACTTAGAGTATTTTACTGTTTCAATGCATTTTGAGGACTTTATATATGTGATGTCATTTCCTGGTTTTCCACAATTAGGATTTTATAAATGGCATCCGCATAAGTTATTAATTGTTTCTGCATAATCAATAAGACTTTCGTTAAATAATTAATTTAATAAAAAGTTTTAATTAACTCTGAATTTTATAAACTGGTATGACTAATGTATTACTTATCCTGAATATGAGAAAAGAGGCATTTAGGTTGTAAAGGCTGACTAATACGTAGTTGAGTCCTCGTGGATATGATTAGGGCTTAATTACGGGATTAGGTCAGGCGGTGCCCTAGATTAGGAGAGGGGCTGTCACATGGGACCTGTTGGGCCATTACCCCAAGCCCCTAAACATTAAAAGGCCCCAAATTTTTAAAAAGTTAGGGGTAATTTGTATTTTCAAATTTTGTTTAATTTTTTAGGTGAAAAAATAAGGCTTAATAGGCAAATACATCCTAACGTTTCAAGATTTTTGCAAAAATATCCTAACCTTTTAGTTTCTTGCAAATTGTATCATTGTTTGTAATTATTATGTATCAAACCACAATCAAAGTGATGATTGGTCACTAGATTACATACCAGCTCCATTTATATGATATTATATTCTCAATTGTATGCATAATTTATTATATTTTTAAGTGCAATTCACTAAAAATAGGAAGTGATGATACAATTTACAAGAAATCAAAAGGTTATGATATTTTTGCCAAAATTCAAACGTTATGATATTTTTGCAAAAACTTTGAACGTTAGGATATATTTGTCTATTAAGCCAAAAAAGAAAATGAAACTTGTAGTATAAGTTATTAGGCATGTGTCATATATGGGGATGAATTCCCAGTTTCCAATCTTGAATGGACAAGTGTCACCCCATCAATCATTTTCACATAATAAAAAAAAAGAAAACCAAAAGACAACTAAAAAATCAACGTTCCTTCTCAAGAGACAACACAATCTCCTCCAACATTCATTCTCAACACTCTACATCCTTGCTCTTTTTTTTTCTCAACACCATCTCCCTCCAACACTTTTTTCCTCTTAAGAGTTAACACCTTCTTCCTTCCCAATATTTTTTATTCTCAACAGTGTACACCTTCTTCCCAACAATTTTTTCTTCTATTTTAGATTCTCGTTGCAAACTCGCAAAATTCCACTTTGATTAAGGACAAAGGAGTCTCAACTCTCAAAATCAGGTTTGAGATTTACTTTATTTAATTTTTTATTTATTGTTTGTGTAGGATTATAGCAAATACGTTGCCTAGAAAATATTCTTCCGATCATGATAAATTAAAGAAAAAAAGAAAACAAAAGAGATTGAATGGATTAGCGTTGATATCGATTGAGGAAGATTTATTATCGAATATTGATTATAAAGATATTATAAAAAATCTTGCTTCACAAAATGCACGAAGAGCAATTTTACAATAATAGAAAAATTAGCCTTGAATTTACTTGTTTGATTTTTATGTTGATGTTATTACTTCTTTTTTTTGTTAGTACATGTTTTTTTTTCGTTATTAACCTCAATTTTATTTATATGTTATTATTTGTTGTTTTTCGTCATTTTATGTCTTCTTTTAGTTACAAGGCGAAATTAGTTAAAGTCTATCTAACATTTCACAACTTTTTATATTAAATCTTAACTTTTTGAATTGTTTTATTATTTAGATTAATTATTTAGGTGTCGCCATTGAATTTGAAGTTAACTTATTAAACATAAATGAAAGAATCTAGAAAAAGTTAGAATGTAATAACAAATTAAAAAAGATTGTTCGAAAGATTGTTGATTTGTTGTTTTTTAGCGATAGATGATAAATGTTACATTTTCATTGATTTGTTGATGTGTTAACAACATATAATCGGCCCTAGTTTTGATTTGTTGTTGTTAAAGAAGTAACAGAATGGTCCTGAGCTGTTGATTTGTTGTTTTTAGCAATAGCCACTCATTAGCTGGCACGTGACTTTCTCTCTCCCAGATTCCCAATCAACTTTTAGAATCGAAAAAAGTAAACCCTTCCCATTCCTAAGATTTTTTGTAAAAATATGAATCATGATTACCCATCCTGTCTTTATTTCTTAAATAAGGCATCTCTCTTTCTCTCCCCATAAACTCTCATTTCCTCTCATTTGCAAGGTCATAACGCATGACGTGTCTCGATTTCAAAAAGACTTGGATTGTACACATAGTGCTTGCTAATGTGGATTGAAGGTATAAATTTAACTCTTAATTACTTTCATTTTTCTTCTATGTAACAATATATCTAACATTGAAGAAATACTAAATCAATGTCATAAAAAATACTAAATCAATTAGTTATTTATTTTTATATTCAGGACCAACAATGTACAAAAGCATTGAATGGACTAGCTTCACCTTCGATTGATGAAGATTTATTATCGACTATTAATTGTAATGTAAAAAATTGGCGAAAATGTTTCACAGAAATGCACGTGTTGCAATTTGTCACAATTGTTGTAACAATTTTTATACTAATTATTGTTTTTGAACCGAGTCAAACGGTCTTTTGTTAATTGTTGTTTTCTTTCATTATCACCATATTTTTTTGATGCTATTTCTCATTATTTTGTAGTATTTATGTATTTCTATTTTCGTAACTAGCCCTTTTTAACTCCTCATGCTATACTTTTCATTGCTAAGTCAACAATTTAGAGAAAGGAGGAGAGAAAAAGGTCTAAAATTATTTTAATCAGCTTGATCATAAGTTCAACGCATCTTATTCAAAATTTGCCTAATTTTTAATTATAATAATTTATTTTTATATAATAGACCCTCATTTTTAAGTTTTGCTCTAGGCCTCTAAAATGATAGTGCTTTTACCTGGTAAAGGAAAATAAAAAGACGAACACATTTAAATGTAGTCATGTAACTTGTATTGTCATTTCCAATTTACACCAACTCTTCCATGTATTGTCAAATTACTTGTAATGTGTTGTATGGCATAGGGGTGTATGTGTTAATTGTCCCACATTGATTACTTGTAAAGTGTTGTATGACATGGGGTGTATATGTTAATTGTCCCACATTGCTAAGGCACATTTGTCATCATACCAAATGGCCTATATAAAGGGTGATAACCTCATTGTAAGAGCACACCAAGTTGAATGAAAACTTCTCATTCCAACTATCTCATTTCTTCTCTTCTCCTTTGTAGTAGTAGTTTGTAGTAGTAGAAGTTCTTAGTCTTCTATTTCCTTCTCTAGTTCTTAGCAAGTTCCAACTCAATTTACAACACGTTATCAACACGAGCTTGCTCTAGCATTAAGGAGATCTTGAAGTTCAAGAAGGCTTGTTAAGGAGACAAAGCTAGGAAGGTATAATTTTTGTTATTTAAATAAGTTCAATTTATTTCTATATTATAATGGTTGCTTCCTTTATTACATGCATCACTTCTATATGCATACTTTATTCATATAATATGCATTATAACGTCACCGATTGCGAAAGTATGCTATGTAGTTGCGTCTTGTACGATCTTCTACATCGAAATCAAAAGTCAATGTGTGACATATAGTTTTTCTCTTAAAACTACAAACGATTAGTTATTGTTCTATTCTTGATTTCATAATACAAATAATGTTATAAGTTTGAGTTGATAGTGGGTAAGCTTTGTCCCTAGGTAGCTAAACATTGAAAGGGGAGACGGTTATCCCGTTCGAGGAGGCATGGTATTAAGTAGACTATGTCTACACCCAACCCGGAGGTTGTCCCACCAACTCATACGAGTAGTACATTTTGTTTATTAATGAATCAAGTTGTGAACATATATTTAATCATATGTTATGTTTTTACATAAAAAGAGAAAAACTATTATATATTAAATTTATTTTCAAAATATTATTCAACCATAGTTGAACTTATTGTCTTATTATATTACCGATAAAAATTACTTGTCAAGACAATTAGATACTACAATATGTGAATAAAGCATATATGCAAAATCATGTGTTTATACACAATCATTCGCCAATTTCTCTTTAGAGATTTGAAAAGTGAATATTTCACTTTATATATCTTTTCACCTTATGGAGTTATATATATACATACCAAAAGTGGTAACGCTCCAAAAGCTCAAAATGAGCAACTGGGTCTCATGCTACAAAATTTAATCGATCAAATATTAATTATAATTCCACAATTTTAATTACCTCTATGTTGAGGCTATGTGGAAATATGATTGATGAGACAATAAAATAAGGTCGCGTGGCCCTACTCGATTTATTGCTTGCAACAAATATCGAGTAAGCGCATGTCAATCCCTTAAATATTAAGGATTGATTTCTTGTCTCATGGTAGCTGAGTAAAATAATGAGATATTATAAATATAATATCGATCACGTCCAATTACTTCAGCTTCAAATTAAGAAGCATATGTTGCATATAATGATCATGATCGCAATAACAAATTTATGGACGTGGAAAATGTGAAAATATCAGGTAAAGGTCGTATTGACAATTCCACCAAAAACTGGAATAAAAGTGGTGCACCACTACAAAGGGCAAATAATTATTGACAATGAGCGCTCATAATTGCGACATTTTTTGGTCATATATGAAAGGTTATTTTGCCTAAATATTGTCATATATATATATATACCCGAATATTTTTTCGACCTTTACTATGCCTTCAAAATCAAAGGCAAAATATTATGAATTTTATCATTAAAAATGGCTCGATAAAACAGGCACATCAAGATGTGTTTAAATCGTGACCTAAATATGGGCGATTAGTTTATGTCTTGTGTATCATGCTACATGCATGTACATGATAATATAAAAGTGAATATTTCTCGAATTCGAACTTAGCGGAGGCTAATGTTCAGGCAATATCTGAGACAACAATTTTATTGTTAATGTCTTGTTCATAAGAAGTCTACTCAGAATAATAGAAAATTTATCTATATGAATATGATTTAATCTGAGTATAATATTCTCAGCTTTAACTTCTGTAATATATAAGACACATTAAAACGAATGTCGTCATAAATCAAATGACATTCATAATATGGAAAGATCTATTTGATTATCCATAATCATCGATAATGCGAAGAATAATTAATAATTAGCATGGACATCCTTTAAGGAGTCACAAAATATTTTCAGCTGGTGATTATAATTGTGCTAGTTGTTCTCAAGGTAAATTGATAGTTAAACCATCCCCAAGTAAAATTGTTGTGGAATCCCCGCTTTTCTTAACGCATTCAGGGAGACATATGTAGTCCTATTCATCCTCACTGTGGACCATTTAGATATTTCATGGTTTTGATAGATGCATCGACTAGGTGGTCACATGTTTGTTTGCTCTCGACCCGCAATGTTGCATTTGCTAGACTTTTAGCACAAATCATTAAGTTAAGAGCACAATTTCATGACAACCCAATCAAGACCATCCGTCTTGACAATGCCGGGGAATTTCAATCTCAAGCATTTAAAAATTATTGCATGTCTATAGGAATTACCATTGAACATTCTGTTCCACACGTGCATACCCAGAATGGTTTGGCAGAATCTCTAATCAAACGCATTCAATTAATTGCCAGACCTTTAATCATGAGAACTAAGTTATCAACTTCAGTTTAGGGACATGCAGTCCTTCATGCAACGATATATCATTCGTTATAGGCCTACTGCATACCATGAACATTCCCCTATGCAACTTATTTTAGGTCAACAACCAAACATTTCACACTTGAGAATTTTCTCGTGCGTGTGTATGTTCCTATACCACCTCCCAATAGAACTAAGATGGGTCCACAACGAAAACTTGGGATTTATGTTGGATTTAACTCATCGTCTATTATAAGATACCTTGAGCCCTTAACAGGGGATTTATTTACTGCACGTTTTGTTGATTGTCACTTTGATGAAGCAATTTTCCCACCATTATGGGGATATAAGAAGCCAATTCAAAAGGAATGGGGCGAAATTGCTTGGAATGCATCAACTTTATCACATTATGATCCACGCACAAATCAGTGTGAACTTGAAGTTCAAAAGATCATTTATTTGCACCAAATCGCAAATCAATTACCTGATGCATTTACAAATGCAAAACAAGTGACAAAATCACATATTCCAGCTGTAAATGCTCCTGCAAGAATTGATGTCTCTGTGCAACAAAATGCACAAGAACCAACGAAACGCTTAAAGCGTGGAAGACCAGTTTGGTTCAAAGGATACAATTCCTCGAAAAAGGAAAATGGGAGTAAAAATAAATACAAATCAAAATACTCCTGAGAAAGCACAAGAATCATTTGATAAGGATTTATCAGAACTAGTTGTTCCCGAGGAGGGACAACGACCTCTAGAAAAAGAGGAAAAAAATGAAAATAATGAGATCTCAATAAATTATTTAAACTCTGGTAAGATTTGAGATCGAAATAAAATTGTTCCTGATGATATATTTGCTTTCAATGTGTCCTTTGAAATATGTGAAAATGATGATGATCCAAAACCACGATCAGTGGACGAATGTCGAAAAAGACCTGATTGGCAAAAATGGCAAGAGGCTATCCAAACAGAGCTAAACTCGTTAAGGAAACGAGAGGTTTTGGACCGATCGTTCAAACGCCAAATGGCATAAATCCCGTTGGATATAAATGGGTATTTGTACGAAAGAGAAACGAAAAAAATGAAGTTACAAGGTATAAAGCAAGACTTATAGCTCAAGATTTCTCACAAATACCTGGCACTGATTATGAGGAAACATATTCTCCTGTTATAGATGCAATCACATTTCGGTTCTTAATAAGTCTTGTAGTTTTTGAAGGGCTTGATATGCATTTAATGGATGTCGTTACAGCATATTTGTACGGATCTCTAAACAGTGAGATATATATGAAAATCCCTGAAGGATTTGAAATATCCGAAGAAATAAAATCAAAACCTCATAACATGCATTCTATAAAATTACAAAGGTCTTTGTATGGATTGAAACAATCCTGACGAATGTGGTACAAACGCCTTAGTGATTATTTACTTTGAAAGAAGGATATGTAAATAATCCGCTTTGCCTACGTGTCTTCATTAAAAGATCATCAATAGGATTTGTGATTATTGTTGTATATGTTGATGATTTAAATATAGTGGGAAACCACGACGACATCGTTAGAACATCCGAATACTTGAAAAATGAATTCGAGATGAAAGAACTTGGAAAAACAAGACTTTGTCTTGGTTTGCAAATTGAACATTTTTCAAGTTGAGTATTTGTCCATCAATCAAATTATATTGAAACAATATTAAAAAGATTTTATATGGACAAGGCGCATCCATTGAGCTCTCCAATGGTTTTTAGATCACTTGAAGTGGATAAGGATCCATTTCGACCTCATGAAAGTGATGAAGAGCTACTTGGTCCATAGGTACCATATTTAAGTGCAATTGGTGCACTTATGTATCTTACAAACCGTACAAGACCTCGACATTGCTTTTGGCTTTGTCAACATACTAACAAGATATAGCTCTTCACCAACTCGAAGATATTGGAATGGGGTTAAACATGTTTTTCGATATCTTCGAGGAACAAGTGACATGGGTTTATTCTACTCGAGAGGGGTAAAATTGAATCTCCAAGGTTATGCTGATGCTGGATTTTTATCTGATCCCACAAGGCCCGTTCTCAAACGGGATATGTATTCACATGTGGTAATACTGCTATATCATGGAAGTCAGTAAAGCAAACAATGGTTGCTACTTCTTCCAACCATTCTGAAGTACTTACAATTCATGAAGCAAGTCGTGAATGTGTATGGTTGAGAAACATGATTGAACATATTCAAAAATCATGTGGATTGTCTTCAATAAAAAATTCTCCAACTATATTATATGAAGATAACGCGGCATGTATTGCACAATTAAGTGAAAGATTCATAAAAGGGGACATAACAAAACATATCTCACCAAAATTCTTTTATGCGCATCAGCTTCAGAAGAATGGTGAAATTGATGTCAAGCAAATCCGATCGAGTGATAATCTTGCTGATTTATTCACAAAAGTCTTACCAACTACGACATTTAAAAGGCTTACATATGGTATTGGCTTGCGTAAACTTAAAGACATTGCAAGCAAAGAAATCCGAACAAGTTTCACCCATGTTCACACGAGGGGGAGTTATTGATTAGTGTATTGCACTCTTTTCCTTAGCTATGGTTTTATCCCATCGGGTTTTCCTAGCAAGATTTTTAATGAGGCAATCTTAACAATATTATGCCCGTTTTAATATTTATGAGAATAGTGTATTCTTTTTCTTTTACTATATTTTTTCCCACAGGGTTTTTCTTAGTAAAAGTTTTAACGAGGCACAATCCCTAAGCAAGTGTCATCCAAGGGGAGTGTTGTGAAGTGTGGATGACCATGCATGCATCCATTTTCAGGTCCATTTCATGACTCGATCTTAGCTATGGATCCGGACTTCACCATCAAAATAGTTGTCATCCAACTAATAATTTGAGTCCTGATCCCAATGTTAGGTTGGACTTGTAAACAAACTTTATATAGGGACCATTTTCAGGTCCATTTCATGACTCGATCTTTAGCTAGAAAAGCCTTTGGACCACTTCATTAAATTTGTTGGTAGCATAGATTTATATCAAACAATAATATATATTATAAAATGGAGAATTACGGTATGGCCCACGTAAACCTGCTCATGTCCAATCGAAAAATAAAGTGTCGTGTGAACTTTACCATGCACTGAAAGAGCCAGGATTACAAGCTCCTCTTTGGCTAAATCAAGGGTAATCTAAACATTAATTTGAAGAATGAGCTAGTTTATAAATTTGTTTACAAATTTTTTAATTAGTAATCAACTATATGCCTGAGGGTACACATAAAAAATTGCCCCGAGCTATAGCTGAGGGAAGCCACACTCAGCCACACATGTATGTGGCTTCGATCTTGAATAGCGCTCCATCAAGCCCGTCACCAGCCTGGGGAGTGAAAACATATTACTTTTGAGTGGTACGTTAGATAAATATGGCTTGACCTCTGGCTATTTTTAGTGTTTAAGATCAACGGGCTCACGCACGCGTATGCGGTGCCGCGCGGCCGAGAGAATTTATATAGTATTAGAGCCTATGATTTGAATGAGACCTGAGAGGGAAAAAAACCTCTTGGATTATGTGAATTTCGGTTCAAAGTGGAGTGTTGAGATGTGTGGATCGAAATTAGTCTCACATCGGTTAAAAGAATACTTCTTAAAGAAGTATATAATTGATTATCCCCTCTCAACTAAAACCGAGGCCTTTAAAGATAAAACCACACACCAAGAGTTGAAAGGTGGTTAAGTTGGAAACAATATCGGCACTGGCGGAGATCATAGACTCGCGGAGAAATACCGCGAGTGAGCAGCTTGCGGATAATGTGCCGCAAATATTAAAACTTAACATGGTACCAGAGCCGACGTTTCGATTGGGACCCGTCGAGAAAAAAAACCTCTTGAATGGATTTCAGTCCAAGGTGGAGTATAAAGATGTGTGGACCGAAATAATTGTCTTACATCAATTAAATGAAACTTCACAAAGAATTATACAAGTGATGATATCCCCTTACCTAGTACCGATGTATTTTAAAATAAAACCACACACCTAAAAGTTGAAGATGGTTAAGTTGATGACAATATCAGTGCTGGTAGAGATCAACGGGCTCACATAGAACGTAGCAGGGGATCATATGGGTATTATTTTAGTACTAACTTTTTTGAGAAAATAATAAAAATTATTTGATTTATTCAGAGAGCGGGGTTCATAACTTATGTCATATTTCACATAGACAAGTGTGGTGAGTAATTGAGTAAGTGCGTTCACCCACCACTTGCCGAGTATGTGTAGCATTTATCTAAAGAATCAATAAAAGAAAAATGGTTGATAAGTTGGTGTCGGTCACCCAAGGACAAAGCCAAGATTTCAAGCTATCCAAGGCTAGATCAATGACACACTAAGCAATATTTTAAGAAGTAGGCTAATCTCGGCATTTTTATTTTTATTTTTTCTACTAAGCAAATATGTATATAAGGGGGTCACATGCAAGTCGCCCTTGCTACAACTTCAGGCAGCGATGCATGTGGCTCCGCCACTGTGTCAGTCACCAGATGGGTTAAAGTTGGCCTAGAGATGCAAATGGGGAGGGTAGGGGATGAGGACTCATCTCTGTCTCCATCACCACTTAAGAATTCATCATCCGATCCTCATACCCATCCTCATGCAGGGATGAATTTTCATCCCTATCTTGGTTTAATCCCCGCAGGGATGGAGAAACCATGTGGAATTTTTTTTTCCTATTAGGGATCCTCGCTTAGATTTTCGCGAGGAATCACCACGAAGAGAAATTTATCCCCCTTAATTTTTATAAAAATAATAATTATAAAAATATATGTGTATTGATATTTTTAAATGATATTTATACACATAATATACATATGTCTATTGCTAGCATAGGCATAGAGTTAATTAATGTAATTTGGTAATTTATAAAATAAGGTGTTGCAATTTTTTTATTTGATTCTAAATTTGTAAAATGTAAATATAATTGCAAACAATTCAAAACAAAACATATAATTAATGTAATTTGGTAATAAAAATATTTTATTTATTTAACTAATTAAGTTAAAACTATAAATCTCATTAGAGTTTGTTTGTTATGTGTATCAATCACAAGTGTTTTGGGGTGGATACCATGAAATATTAATATATTTATACCTAACATAATATATCATATTGTATACTTGTATACATATATAAAATTGATATATGGGGATCCTCGTGGATCTCCTCTAATAGGGATATCCAGGGGATCACCGCAGGGATTTTTCATGGAGATCTCCGCAGATATATTTTTTTTTCTCCATTTCTATACCCGTAACCGCGTGGATATGAAATTTTTTTCACCACCACCTCTATTCCCACTTAATTTTTTTGTATTTGTTTTTATTGCGGGATTCTCCGTTCTCCACGAGGATTCGCTGCCCGCTTGCATCCCTAGGTTGGCTTGCTTAATTAGTGCATCGAGCGCACTAGTAGTGAGTGCTATTTTATAGGTTTTTATTTATTTATTTATTTTTATAATGCTCATCTGGTCTGACATGGACGGTACGTGTTCCCTCCAATAATATGAATACCTTTTTTGAGTAAATAACTTTTTCAAGCACGTCTTCATGATTTCCCTTCTTTTTTTTCTTTTTTTCTTTTTTTGATAAGTTTGAAAGCATTAATTTGACTAAGCAACCTTACCATACCCTTTGACCGGCGCCCACTTCCAGCATCGTAGACTGATGATATACAAGTCAATTCAAAGTAATCCAACTTTTTCAAAAATCAATAAACTAATTAAAGAAAGAAACTTAGAGAAAAGAATTTGCCAAAAACAAACAAACAAACAAAATTATATATAAAAAAACACATTTACTAAAAAAAATATTAATTCTTATTGCGTGGCAATTATCAAAATTATAAGATTGATTGATCGACAATCACTAAAATCATAGAATTTATTGATAGGCAATTAATCACTAATTAAAATCGTGGGATTTAATTTATCAAGATATTTTTATTATCATATATATTGTGTACAAATCATGATCAATTGAAGTAAGAGTAGTGCTAGGTAGACTAATTGAGTCCAGACTCAAACTAACAAAAAGACTTAAGTACCCTTCTTCATCAATCCACCTCTTACCACCACTTGCCGCCTCAGATGTTGTGACCACCGCCGCTGCCGTGATCACCGGCCACCGACGACGTCGTCGTCATCATCACTGCCCATCATCCACCACCGTCGACCAAGAGAGAGATCCGACCACCCATCATCCACCATCGTCGACCAAGAGAGAGATCCGACCGCCGAGAGAGAGAGAGAGCGCATGGAGGCCGAGAGAACCCCGGCCAGATCCGATCGCTCTCTTGCCCAGATTTGACCGAGCGACCGAAAATGGCGAGAGAGAGAGATAGAGCATGGAGACCGAGAGAGAACCCCGGTCGATCCGGTCGCCTCTCCGCCGATCCGGTCGAGCGACCGGATCTAGCCGAAAGAGAGATCGACCGCCGAGAGAGAGAGAGAGAGAGAGAGAGAGAGAGAGAGAGAGAGAGAAATGGCGGAAAGAGAAGGACGGTGGTGAGAGAGAGGAGCTCCGGCGCGGCGCAGCGCTGGTAGGTCCGGCGAGGAGTGGGCGCGGCGGAGCTCACAGTGGCGGCGAGCTCGCGGAGGCTAGTCGGACAACGCGCGGGCCGTGCGGACGACGCGGCTCATCGGTGGGAGACGACGCGGGCCGGGTGCGGACGACGGCCAGCAGACGCAGGCGGTGGAGGCTTGGACGGTTAACGGCAGCGGCGGCGAGAGGCTTGGATCCGGCCGAGTGAGAGAGAGAGAGAATGGAGGCCAATGAAGTCATTGCCGATCGACGTATGTAGTCAGGCGATGGCGGCGGCGGCTATGGTGGTGGAAGCGGTGGAGGAAAAGTGGCGGTGGAAGGGGTGGAACTGTGGAAGTGTTTGTATTGATTTTAAGGGTAAGGGTAATTGAGTCTTTTTATTTAGATAGATATCATAAATTAACAGTAAAAACTATATGAGTCTGGACTCAAAAAGTCCAAACAGATTTTTTGTTGAAGTAATTCAAAAACTCATACTTGACGGTCAAATCTTTTAATAAAATTAATTAATTAATCATGAAGTATTATCATATATATTGTGTACAACTCATACTTCTTATTTTCCAAATCACACCTAAACATTTTTCTTCCTAAAAACATGCGTTGGCTGATCCCAGATTCTCCACTTCATCAAGTATTATTTTAATAAAATTAATTAATCATGAAGTGCTTCTAATATCGCATATAATTATAAACTTATTATATTGTGATTAATTAATAAGGTAGATCAGAATATGTGCTGATTGAGTTTGGGAACCACCAAAAGAGGGACGTCCTTGAGGAGGGCCAATCCGAACTTGTCTTGCATGTCCAACTCGCCGGGGTGCATTCCGTTCGGCAGACTCCACTCGAAATCCTTAACGAGAGAAGCCAATATGAGCCTGATCACTCTCGTGGCCAGCGACAGCCCCGGACATATTCTCCTCCCCGCGCCGAAGGGAATGTAATGGAAGTCATTGCCCTGGTAGTCCACCTCTGAGTTCACAAACCTCTCCGGCTTGAACCTCAACGGCTCGTCCCACGTCTTCGGGTCCCTCCCAATAGCGTAGGTGTTTACCATCAGCTGGCATCCTTTCGGCACGGTGTAGTTCATCACTTGGCACGTCTCCGTCGCCCGGTGCGGCAATAGGAATGTCACCGGAGGGTGCAGTCTCAGTGTCTCCTTCATGCATGCATGGAGGTATGGGAGGCTCGCTAGATCAGATTCCCTTACTTCTCTGTTCATTCCAACCACTGTATTCACCTCCTCTTGGACTTTCTTTAGTGTCTCCGGACTTCGCATCAGCTCCGCCATCGCCCACTCAATTGTCGAAGTGCTAGTGTCGGATCCAGGCCCAAATATTTCCTACAATTAATTAACGAATTGATTAAAATTAAAAACGTTGATTCCCCACCACACAGCCAAACGTCAGGCAACTAGTGGTGTCTTTTAATTTGTAATATATCAGGTCTCATGAGACTAGTCAAACGAGTGTCCGGATTGATATATACTTACCAAAAGCAAGGCATCAATTTGCGGGTCGGAGAAGTTTTGCTGAATCAACACATCCAAGAAGTCATTCCTAGAGTGGTCTCCACTAGCCCTTCTCTCCCTCACTATTTTAGCCCAGGACTCATTCATCTTGGACACGCACTCGGCCGACGCCTTCCTGAGACCTTGAAAGTCAGAGCTTCCAAGCACAGGGTACAAGTCAGCCAAATTAGGAATGGCAGCCAACACCATGAGCTGCCGAATCATTCCCTTCATGCCCTTTTCGTTGCCATCACTCTCATCATCATAATCATACACATCGTTGTTGAACACAACGGATCCTAATATGTTAAGAATACAACCGAATACGATGTCGGCGAACCTCACCACCTCCCCCTCCTTCCTCCTCAAGAACCTCATCAACTCCCCAACCTTCCTCTCCCTAATGCCGGCCTGCGCGTCCAACATCTTCGTCGAGAACAGCTCCGTCCTCCATATCTTCCTAACCATTTTCCAGTAGTCGGTGCAGTCCGCCCACACCATAGAGTGCTCAAAGTAGCCCTTGATCCTCACGCTGTGGGGGGCGAACCGCCCCGAGAGAATCCGGTCATGGGTCTTGAGCACCTGCATGGCGGCGTCGTGGGTGGACGCAACCACCACGGGCTCTACGCCGAACTTGAGGAGCATGAGGGGGCCGTAGGTGGTGGCCAACTTGGTGAGCTCCAAGTGAGGCTGCTTCTTAAGCTTGGGAAGTAAAGTGCCTATTAAAGGCCATGCTGGTGGCCCTGGTGGGAGGTTCTTGGGGGAGCGTTGTTTTATGATGAGGGTAAAATAGACAATTGGGAGTATGAAGAGTAGGAGAAGTGTGGCTAGTAGTAGTACTACTGCTGCCATTGTTGATCTTCTCTTCAGTGATGGAGTAGTGCAAGTGTTTATATAGGGAGAGAGTCAGCAAGCCAAGTTGGACGAAATTGAATATATATAGAATGAATTATTGTATTGTATTGTATTGTCCGTTGTGTGGAGTGGAAAATGCGAGAATAATAACAGTTGTCACAACTTAATCGATTAAAAAAATTAAAAAAAAAAATCAGTTTACAAAAAATTTATTCTCCATCTACGTCACCCAAACCGCGCCCTATTGGCGACTTCTCTCTCTTTCCTCTCAAAACATGTTTATTGTTTACTTGTTGGTTAATTGACAGTGAGATGTTGGTGTTTGTTTGCTCTTACAATGATTTGTGATTTTTATGCGGGTTTGAGATTTGATTCTTTCATGTATTTAGTTTGCTCTTATAATCATTGGTTTAGTTTTAGGAGTAGGGACATGTAAGATAGAAAAAAGGGGGAGTGCTCAAAGATTATGAGATGCAATGGAGTACGGGGAAGAGGTTCGAAACATTATGGAGTCGGGGAATGGCACATTGTATATTTTGAACCACAACCTTCGGTTAATGCGAGATTTTGCTCGTAACTTGCATATCGGGGAAGCGAATTTCTGGTGTGTACATATTACTTATTTACAGTGATGAATACAACTTGCTTTCTCCAAAAAAAAAAAAAAACCCGCTTATCTTCAATTTTTTTTTAGTGTAATGTGTTTGTGGCTTCTCTTCAATTTTTTTTAGTGTAATGTGCTATTGAAGGTGATGAGACAGAAAATTGGGTGTTCTAAAGTTTCTGAGTTGATTTCATCTTGTTAATTTTCTTTAAAGAGTAAACTTAAATTTGGATGATACGGGGTTTTGTAGTTTGTGCTAGCTAGCATTTGTTTTAGTCCTTCTAGTGTTTTCATGTGAAGCCATTTTTCATTCGAGTTGGCTATTGGCCTTAAGGAAGGTTATTTTCATGGATAAATCACAGCAAAGTAGACCATCATTATGTGTTTCCCATGATTGGAGTGTTTTGTGCAAGGAAGAGTTTGAAACATTAGACCATCTTTTCTTCGTAGTATTCAAGGAAATTCAAAAATCAACTCAACTTCTTTTGGACCCTCATTTAAAACAAGTTTCTCACGAGAGATGCAATACAAGAAGGACGGCCATTTGAAAATCTTAACTCCCAAAGTATTGTGGTTATTGTGGCTAAAGCAACACAGGTGAATTTTTCATAAAATGAAAAAATAATAAAGATTCACTTAAACAGATATAAAATGGAAGCTTATTCACATGCATAAGCATGTGTTCATAAAATTATCAGACAGACAGACATTATATACAATCTACAAATACAAGGCCATTTCAACTTCCCATAAGCTCTGTTACAACCCTTCACTCTTTTTTTTCTATAAAAAGTAAAATTTTTGATTCTTTTTGAAAGGTAAGGATGAATTTCTACAATGACACAAAGAGAGACTATACAAATAAGCTCTTTCAGAAGTATAAAAAATAAAATAAAAAGATGAGTTCTCTGGCAATCACGCAATAGATATTAAGTTACAATTCAATTTTTACGTCGAATGGTAGAATAAAGATGATGATCTAAATAGTGGACAATACGTTCCAATTTTTAATGTGTTTCCTTAGAATTCATTTCAGTAAACAGTTAACATCATATACTAGCTTCTTTATATGATATCAATCTAGGTCACATATTAAACTGGTATTAAGGTTCAACGGATGCAACACCAATGTTTATCAGACTCTTGCAAAATGTATTCATCATAAACACCTCACTATTGTTGACTTAAGATGTGTAACTGAATACATGGAAGATGTAGATATGTGTAAATAAAGAAGAACCCAAAGTCGGTTACATCTCCGAAAATGGTGCTTTATATAGTAAAACCCTACCCTACTTTTTACCAAAAATAGTAAATGTCTAAAACACCCTAAACCCTACACTAGACGAAATATTAAACCAAACTCCCCAAACGACGTCAAAAACGAATTGTGGACAAATGTGTGAAAAAAGATTGAGCCAACAAAAAATGGATTTCTCTTTTAAAACGCATTTTCATAGTGATGAGATTCATTAGCTCTGACTCCCTTGGATGAAGAAAAAACCTAATTATGAAACTTAGTGACCCTATAGATATGGAGAATCTAAGTGTGAAATGAATAGTACCTTTTCCAAAGCCCTTTTTTCCTAGTGACCGAAAAGATATGATGTAGGACATGAACATTCCTTTTAAATGTTGTGCATTATGAGAAAAATTTGCAAATACTTCTAATTTGTTCTCCAAGGAAGGGTATGAAAACTGACACAAAGACGCAACCAAATCATTCAAGTAAGAGTCTCAAATCTTACTTTTGCATTTATTTTTAGGTTTATTAATATTTAATATCTCATTTCAACATTTTACTTTAGCAATTCTAGATTTCTATTATTTGTGTATTTGGTAGGATATTTCAACTTAATTTCATATTTATTTTATCGGTAAAGCATGTTATGATCAACATTATAATGCATTAGAATCATGTATCGAGGTAATTACTTGGTCATTTGATGTTGCAGTTGTTTGTAATTTCATGTTCATACACTTGCTAGGGATGATTGATTAGTTAATTGTGGTTGGTTGCGTTTGATGTGATATGTGAATGCTTGATATATTCTATTATAATAATTGTAAGTTTAACGAGTTAATGTCATGCTTGATAATGTCAGTGCAGAAATAAAGGATAAGAGTTGGATATCCTTAGTTGATCGAAACTCTCAAAAATGTATGGATGGGTATGAACAATTTTTAGATTTCGTTTATGCCAATAACGGAACAAAGGAAAAAATCTATTGCCCATGCAAGAAGTGTTGCAATTTGTTGTGGAATATGGATGACCATGCATGTACACCAACATATTGTGTAGTCATGTAACTTGTATTTCTCACTTAATAGTACCTTCACTTGTCTATGTATTGTCATGTAACTTGTAATCATCTCCAATGTACAGCAACTCTTCCATGTATTGTCTATGTTGCTTGTGATGTGTTGTATGACTTGTGGTGTATGTATAACTTGTACACATTGTATAAGTACAATTATCATCATCACCAAATGACATATATAAAGGATGTCAACCCCATTGTAATTCACACATCAAGTTGAATGAAAACTTCTCATTCCAACTATCTCATTTCTTCTCTTCTCCTTTGTAGTAGTAGTTTGTAGTAGTAGTTTGTAGTAGTAGAAGTTCTTAGTCTTCTATTTCCTTCTCTAGTTCTTAGCAAGTTTCAACTCAATTTACAACACGTTATCAGCACGAGCTTGCTCTAGCATTAAAGAGATCTTGAAGTTCAAGAAGGCTTGTTAAGGAGACAAAGCTAGGAAGGTATAACTTTTGTTATTTAAATAAGTTCAATTTATTTATATATTATCATGGTTGCTTCCTTTTATTACATGCATCACTTCTATATGCATACTTTATTCATATACTATACATTATAACGTCACCGATTGCGAAAGTATGCTCTGTAGTTGCGTCTTGTACGATCTTCTACATCAGAAATCAAAAGTCAATATGTGACATAACTACTTTTCTCTTAAAACTACAAACGATTAGTTATTGTTCTATTCTTGATTTTATAATACAAATAATGCTATAAGTTTGAGTTGATAGTGGGTAAGCCTTGTCCCCGGTAAAGCTAAACATTGAAAGGGAGACGGATTATCCAGTCCGAGGAGGCATGACATTTAAGCAAACTTTGTCTCGCCACCCAACCTGGAGGTTGTCCCACCAACTCATACGAATAGTACATTTGATTATTAATGAATCAAGTTGTAAACATATACTTAATCATATGCTATGTTTTTTTTTTTTACATAAAAGAAAAGAGAAAATTATTTTATATTATATTTACTTTCAAAATATTAATCAACCATAGTTGAATATGTTACCTTATTATAATTCTTGTCATGATAATTAGATATTACAAATTATGAATAAAGCTTGCATCTATGCAAGGCTGTATGTTGTACACAATCATTTGCCAATATCTCTTTAGAGATTTGAAAAGTGAATATTTCATATATATTTTCACCCTATGGAGTTATAAATATATAAATACCAAAAAAAAAAAGGTAATACTCCAAAAGCTCAAAATGAGCGGTTGAGTCTCAAGCTACAAAATTTAATCAGTCAAATATTAATTATAATTCCACAATTTTAATTACCTCTATGTTGAGGCTACGTGGAAATATGACGATGAGACAATAAAAATAAGGTCACGTGGCCCGCCTCGATTTATTGCTGCAACAAATATCGAGTGCGCACATCAATCCAATAAATATTAAGGATTGATTTCTTGTCTCATGGTAGCTGAGTAAAATAATGAGATATTATAAATATAATATCGCTCCCGTCAAATTAGTTCAGCTTCAAATTAAGAAGCATATGTTGCATATAATGATCATGATCGCAATAATAAGTTTATGGACGTGGAAAAGGTGAAAATATCAGGTAAATGTCGTATCGACAATTCCAACAAAAAATTGGAATAAAAGTGGTACACCACTACAAAGGGCAAATAATTATTGACAATGAGCGCTCATAATTGTGACATTTTTTTGGTCATATATGAAAGGCTATTTTGCCTAAATATTGTCATATATATACCCGAATATTTTTGTGACCTTTACCATGCCTTCAAAACTAATGGCAAAATATTATGAATTTTATCATTGAAAATGGCTCGATAAAACAGGCACATCGACATGTGTTTAAATCGTGACCTAAATATGAGCGATGAGTTTATGTCTTGTGTATCGTGCTACATGCATGTACATTATAATATAAAAATAAGTATTTCTCGAATTCGAACTTAGCGGAGGCTAATGTTCAGGCAATATCTGGTACAACAATTTTATTGTTAATGTCTTGTTCAGAAGAAATCTACTCAGAATAATAGAAAATTTATCTATATGAATATGATTTAATCTGAGTATAATATTATCGACTTTAACTTCTGGAATATATAAGGCACATTAAAACGAATGTCGTCATAAATCAAATGACATTCATTTTGTGGAAATATCTATTTGATTATCCATAATCATCGATAATGGGAAAATATTGTAAATTCGCACGGACATCCTTTATCGAACTGACTTTTTTTATCAGTTGGAGATTATCTCAAGGCAAATCAATAGGAGACGTATATTGATTTAACTCTCCATTAATTATATTATAAGATGCATTGGATCCCTAATAGGGAAATTATTTATAGCAAGTTTTGCTAATTGTCACTTTGATGAAGCAATTTTCCCACCATTAGGTGGAGATATAAGTCAATTCAAAAGGAATAGAGTGAAATTGCTTGAAACACATCAAATTGCATTAAATTTGTTGTATTTTGATCCATGTATAAATTAATATGAACTCAAAGTTCAAAGGATCATTTAGTAGCAACAAATTATGAATCAATTACTTGATGCAAGTACTATACACAAAAGAGTGACAATCATATGCTTCAGCATTAAATGGTTCATATAGAAAACGATGTCCATGTGCAACAAAATGCACAAGATGTCTCACCCATGTGAACATGAGGGGGAGAAATCAAAAGGAGTTATTGATTAGTGCATTGCACTATTTTTCCCTTAGCTATGGTTTTATCCTACGGGTTTTCCTAGCAAGGTTTTTAATGAGGCGATCCTAACATTATTATACTCCATATAAAAAGAAAAAAAAAATTATGAAAGCAAATAATGTACTCTTTTTCATATACTAGATTTTTTCCCGCATGGTTTTTTTAGTAAAGGTTTTAATGAGGCATATATATTCTCTCAAAGTGTATCAATGTGTTGCACTCTTTTCCTTAGCTTTGGTTTTGTCCCATTGGGTTTTCCTAGCAAGGTTTTTAATGAGGCAATCAATAATATCATACTACAAATCAAGATTGACGAGAACATTGTACTCTTTTTCCTATACTAGATTTTTTTCCACAGGATTTTTCTAGTACAGGTTTTAACGAGGCACAATCTCTAAGCAAGTGTCATCCAAGGGGGAGTGTTGTGGAATATGGATGACCATGCATGTACACCAACATATTGTGTAGTCATGTAACTTGTATTTCTTACTTAATAGTACCTTCACTTGTCTATGTATTGTCATGTAACTTGTAATCATCTCCAATGTACAGCAACTCTTCCATGTATTGTCTATGTTGCTTGTGATGTGTTGTATGACTTGTGGTGTATGTATAACTTGTACACATTGTATAAGTACAATTATCATCATCACCAAATGACATATATAAAGGATGCCAACCCCATTGTAATTCACACACCAAGTTGAATGAAAACTTCTCATTCCAACTATCTCATTTCTTCTCTTCTCCTTTGTAGTAGTAGTTTGTAGTAGTAGAAGTTCTTAGTCTTCTATTTCCTTCTCTAGTTCTTAGCAAGTTTCAACTCAATTTACAACACAATTGATTTTTAAAGTCAAGAGAAAAGGTTAAAGGGCATCTTATTTTGAATGGGTTCTTAAATCATTACAAAAATTAGATTTATCATGGAGAATCTATTACTTCTTTAGATTGTTATGAAGATAATGAAGATAATGAAGAAAGACATGAATCGTTTCATGACGATATGGTTGGAATGGTACATGAGGCATTTGAGATTCCTAATATTAATGCAAATACGGAGACTGGTAACTCGAGTGAATCTACACAAGAGTTTGGACCTAACGAAGAAACCAAAGCCTTTTTTAAGCTTATAAAAGATGCAGAACAACCATCATATACAGGATGTGAGAAATTCACTCAACTTTCATTTATTGTACGAATGTTGAGTTTGAAAGTAATGAGTGGTTGGACAGATAAGTCGTTTACTTTGTTGCTTGAGTTGTTGATAGAAGCATTTCCTGAGGATGTCCGATTACCTAATTCATATTACAAAGCAAATAAAATGACCACATATTTGGGTTTTACTTTTAAAACATGGGATGCATGTCCTAATCATTGCATGTTGTTAAAAGATGAAAATAAGGATATTGATGAATGTGTTATTCGTCATGCATCAAGGTATAAGGAAGATGATGATAATGAGCAAAATACAAATAAAAATATATATGCAAATAAAAATGGGGGAAAGAGAGTTGCAATTAAACAAGTGAGATATTTTTCATTGAAGCCTAGATTGAAAAGATTATTTATGTCGTCGAAAACATCTTCACTCATTACGTGGCATGCAAAAGAGCGAATTGATGATGGTGTATTGAGGCATCCTACTGATTCTCAAGCTTGGAAGGATTTTGATAGAAAAAAATTTTCATTTGGTAGTGAAATACGAAATGTAAGACTTGGACTAGCAACCGATGGATTTAACCCATTTAGGAATATGTCATTAGTTTATAGCACTTGGCCTGCTGTGTTGACGTGTTACAATTTACCACCTTGGTTATGCATGAAACAACCATTTTTAATTTTATCACCACTCATGATGGGAAATATAGACCAGGGGATAAGCTAGATGTATTCATGCAACCACTTGTTGAAGAGTTGAAAGAACTATGGAACGAATACATACTTACATATGATGCATCCACAAATGAAATGTTCAAACTTCATGCTGCATTGTTGTGGATCGTTAGTGATTTACCGGGTTATGCTTATCTTTCAGGATGGAGCACCAAAGGAAAGTTTGCATGTCCTTGTTACAATATACAAACAAAATCTCAATGGTTGAAGTATGGTGGTAAATATTAAGAGAAATCATGATCGATGCATCATGCATATATATTGTATATCCGATCAATTTGTGAGATTCAGTCGTCAATCGGTCAAGTCCACCTACTCTTTAGAGAACCGATCCTATCATCTAGCTTATTATTGCTTTATCCCAACTAATAAAATTCTCTAAGGCTCGCGCACGATATTGTCCCTACCTTGACCACCTTCAATTCTTAAATGTAGGGTTTTAACTTAAAAAGTCTCGGTATTAATTAATGGGAGATAATCACTTATATACTTCATTACGAAGTTTCATTTAATCGATGTGAGACTATTATTTCGATCCACACATCTCAACATTCCACCTCGGATCGAAATCCACCAAGAGATTTTTTTCTCGACAGGTCCGAACCAAACCGTCGACTCTGATACTTCTTTCGACTGCGCCGCACATACGTGCGCGAGCTCGTGGATTTCCCTTTAACTAAAACCGAGGTCTTTTAAATTAAAACCTCACACCTATGAGTTGAAATATGGTTAAGTTGGGGACAGTATTGATGCTGACGGAGATCCACGAGCTCGCGCATGCATGTGCGACGCGACCGAGTGAGACATGGTATTAGAGCTAACGGTTTGATAGGAAACCTGTCGAGAAAAAACCCTTTAGATAGATTTCAGTCCAATGTGGAGCGTCGAGATGTGTAGACCAAAATAATAGTCCCACATCGATTAAATAAAATTTTATAATAAAGTATATAAGTAATGATCTACCCTTAACTAAAATCGAGGCCTTTTGAGTTAAAATCTCATACCTAAGAGTTGAATGTGGTTAAGTTGGGGACAATATCGTTCGTAGCAGAGATCTACGGGCTGAGAATTTCACACCAACATTACTATCCTTCTTTGAAATATACATAAAATCCGTGTTAGAAAAGGTCCTAAACATAGAAACATTTTTATTCCAACGCATGACATTCAAAAATTAAAACTTTCTAAATATTATTTTAAGATAAGAAAGAAGCCAACTTCCACCCTTTAATTTGCCTTCATTGAGACTTGAGCTTCAACTTCTTATTCAAGTAACCAAAAACCAAATCATACATTGAGCTATCCATATAGTTGGTAACTATCTATTTTTTTTTTTGCGGGTATTTATATAGGCTTTTTTTTGGAGAATACTTAAATAAAAACAACAATGCCGCACCACAAGACACATTGACTTACAAAAGCCCTTCATGTCTCGAGGCATGCATAGATGACTCTTGTGAGCATATGTGTCTTGTGGTGTGACATGTTGTTGTCATTCTAGCACTCCTCTTTTTTTGCCTAACTAGTCTCATGTAGCCCTGATGTAATCGGTCGAAGTGTGCTCTTAATGGCCCAAATAATCTTGCCACACTGAGAAATTGAGCCCGAAATCGTGTATTTATGCAACCCTGCACTCGCTCTTATTGAAGTCAACCGATAGTTAACTTTCTAAATATTCTTACACAATAATATGCCTTCTCGGTCGAGTTATTAAATATGAATTTATAATTAATCGAGAAATTATATACTTTTAAAACTATATTAATTTGCTGAATTTATGATTAATTCATTTCTATTTAGATTAATTTAAGGCAAAACCCATAATTTGGTCCCTGAACTTTGTGTTTTTTATGCTTTTGGTCCCTAAACTATTATTACTACATATTTGGTCATTGAACTTTCACAAAGATCTACATTTAGTCATTCCACCATTTAAAGTGTTAAATTCTGGCAATGTGGGTAGTAAAAGTGACGTGTGACTAGTCAAGAAGAGTAAAATGGTTTATACTACTAGGCCAAACGACTCACATCAATCAACAAAAATCGAAAAAAAAATTAATTTCCCCTAAAAACATAAAAAACTCAAAGTTCAAGGACCAAAAACATAAAATACTCAAAAGTTCAGGGACCAAATGTACAAAAATGAAAGTTCGGGGACAAAATGTACACTAATAAAAGTTTATGGATTAAAAGCAGAAAAATCTCAAAGTTCGAGGACAAAAAAATATGTTTTGCCTTAATTTAACTTCAATCAAGAACCGTGAGGAACTAAGGTTGTACCCAAACTTCCCACGTGAGGCACGTCCACGTGCTCTCCCCCGTCACTCACTAAGAAAATATATAAAATTAGTTTCATGCATGGCAGACTGTCGTCACTCCTAATGACCACCAAATTATCTTTTATAATCTCTGTTTTGCTTGATGATAAGTGGTAGCTAAAATGACAATTAATGATATGTCACACCGCAAAACACAATGGTTCACAAGAGCTGTTCATATATGTACACCTCGAGATGCACACATATACAAATTTTGGTGCATAACACCCGGTCGAAGCTGCATGGAAGCGTTCGGCTCATGTGAGCCAATGCGGACATACCATTGTCATTCTAGTATTTTCCTTTTTGATTCTTCGACTTTCCATTTTGGTTCCCACGTCATTTTAGTGGGTTAGATATTTTATAAGCTAAGGGATATGGTCTCTACATATATGATTTACTAGGGATGCAAGTGGGGTGAGGAATCTCTACCGGGGACGGGGATTCTCCGCAATGGGGATGAGGTGGGAAATTTAAGTGGGGATGAGAATAAAATCTCATACTCGCACGGTTATGGGTACGGGGATGGAAAAAAAATATATTCGCAGGATCCCGCGAGGAATCCCTATTGGTAATATCCGTGGGGATACCCGTGGGTATCCCTATTGGCGATCCTCGTGGAGATCACCCATGAGGATCCCCGCGGAGATCCTCGTATATATCAAATACATCTATATACATTATATATATCTATCATATATATAAAAGCACGAATCACAAATTTTTGAGTGGTAATGAAATTTACCTATTTGCCCATATTTATTTATTTTTTTCATCTCCAAATCAGCCTTTTCTTTTGTCTCTAAATCAAACTCTAACTCCTTATCAATCCACCACACATTTTTTTTTATCTCCAAATCAATCCCGAACTCCTTCTCATCAATCCAATACACGGTTTTCTCTTTCTCTCGGTCTTCAATCAGTCACTCTCGTGTTCCGGACGAACTCTTTCTTATCAATCCAATACACGGAGACAGAGATGTTGATAAATTGAGGGAGACTTCTAAATTGGAGTGTGCACTTGTTTCTGGGGCAAATCGGTTTATATGAATATTGTATTTGTTGAAAGCTTGAATTGCATGCTGCCATTTGATACGTTTTAAGGGAGTGCATACCACTGGTCATCGTCTTCATCATTCTCACCCAAACCATCATTGTTCTTCCATATATATATATATATATATATATCTCGGTTGGAGATCAAATTCAAGGAAAGTCGTGAGTGTTGGTGGCGTTGTTGAAGAACAGTTGATGGTGAGATAATATTTCAATTTTTGATTTTAGTGATTGTGGGACTGGTTTTGTCTATGAATTCGAAATTGGAATTGGGAGGGGTTGTTGTGGTTGGTTGTTGATTGTGTGATGAAGAGAGGAGAAGGTTCGGTTTTATATATATATAAACAGTGAAGAAGAGAGAATCCGAGAGGGAGAAGAAGAAGGTGGGGGTTGAAGAAGAAGGTGGTTTGAAGAAGGTGTTGAGGGAGTGAACGAACCCAAAACCCAGAAGAAATTTGAATGAAAAAAATTCTAATTAATCATGTGAAAAAAAAAGTGTCTAAAGCTTTAATCTCAACTAATTCAATTATTTACATTCATAATTTCAAAGTTATCATTTCTATCTATAGAGTTTGAGGTAAAGATTGAACTTTAGGTACAATTCTACGAAATCTCCACAAGCGAGTGTTTACAAGTTGATGGGTCAAACCACTTGTGTTTTTTTTTCCTTGTTTCCTTTTTTTTTTGAGGAAGTAATGTCCTAGCATGACTAGCTTGTTTTTTCATTCACATCTTATCTCAATCACATTAGAGAATATTGATAAGCTAAAAAATGTACTTGTATTTCTAAATTTTAAATTTTAATTATAATTTTGAATTTTATTAATAAATTCTTAGAAATTAATTCCCGCGAGCGAAGCGAGCGGGTCAATCGTGCGTAGCACGTCCTGAAACTAGTATATATATATATATATATCAATTTTATATAATATTCAACCAAAACACTAGTGATAAACAAACTCTAATGTGATTTATAATTTTAACTTGTTTGGTTAATTATATGTTTTGTTTTGAATTGTTTGCAACTATATTTATATGTTATACTTTATTTTGTTGGAATTTTCAACAATTGTGATCCTTTGTATGTGAATCGTACTTTTTATAAATTTTTTGAAAAGAAATAAGTGGGAAAAAATATTTCCCCACGGTGATTCTTCGCAAATTCCCACAAGAATTCCTGCAGGGATCTTCAATTTGGAATGAAATAGGGAAAAAAAATTCTCTATTGGGATTCCCCATCTCCGCGGGAATTAGGCGAGGATGGGGATGGAGATAAAAGTTCATCCCCGCGCGAGGATGGGTATGGGGATGGGGGGATGAATTCTGAAGCGGGGATGGGGATGGGGATGGAGATGGGGTCCCCATCCCTTACCCTCCCCATGTGCATCCCTATGATTTACCCTCAGTACCCAAACAAATTAATAAACTTCTGATAAAAACTAAAATAATAATCTATGTTTGTTTGAATAGCTTTTTATTTTTTTTAATTTTTTTTTTTCATTCAAAGATGTGCATGTATATATATTGGAGCACAATTAATTGGCCCGTTTAAAAATAGATATAACAAGGATAATGGTAGGTTACATACTTATTTTTCTTTTTTTTTTGGGTAGATGCATGTAGGTTACATATATATACTTTTTATTTAGTATATACGTTACATACTTTTGATTACATGCATTTGCGACTGAATGCATATGCATGGTTGAAATTTCACGTTCAACAAGAAAATTTGTGCAGTTACATCACCATGCAAAATTCAGATTTTATGACAATATATATATATATTGCTCAACAACCATTTTCATGAGTATAGGGTTTAGAGTTTAGAAACTTTTCCATGAGTATTGGATTTAGAGTTTAAAAACCTTAGTATTGGAATTAGCAGAAATTATCAAGTTATGAGTTTACCTTAGTTTTTGTGTTAGTGTTGTCATTTGGACATCTTTTTATAGTTTTATTCTTATTTTTAAGTAAGTTTTGATCATTTTGTTAAACCTTCAGGAAAAAGGTTAAATTTATACGACATCATACTTTTTTTAGCAATGAAATGATTTTCATTCGTTTTTATCATTGCTTGTATATTTATAGGAGCATAATCCCAATGTGGCATACTCAAGACATCACGAAAGTCTTTTCATTTCACGAGCAAGCTTATTTGCTTATCGACGAATGTTAACCATCTTCCCGTCTGGTTGTCCCAAACATGTTTTGTTGCAGTCTTAAAGCACTTGTTCGCTTGCCGAAGACCTTGAACAAATACCAATGCATCTGTTTCAAAAACCACCATCTAAAATTTCCAAGGTCCGAGTCCACATCAATGCATCACATAGCAACATAAGACATCAGACTGTTAATAAGTATCACCAGAAACTGAGATAACATTACACAATTCAAACATCAGTTGGAGGTTTTAGCCTTATCAACCTTCGAATTCAATCTTTGTCTGTGTTCTCAAGCTCCCCCTTCACACAAAAGGCAGGCAAAAAAGAAAAGAAAATCAATAAGTTAGGACTACTATCAAATCTAAGCCACAAAACAGCTAACATTTTGGATAAAATAATAACTTCTGGTATTGTAAATAAGCAGATGAGCTCTCATATACACAATTCACCTGTTCTTTCTTTTATTTTCTTTGCTTTAGAAAGTAGTGGGAGAAGAATTCAAAACGATGAAAAAAATTGTTTGGTCCCTTACCTTCCAGACAATTTCATCGAGACACAAGCATATCTTACCATACTTGTCTAGGAAAAGACGCTCGGTTGGCGGTTTTCCACAAACATCCTTTACTGCTGAAGTTATAGCAAAGATCACTTCTGCCACTTGTATTAACAAGCATAACCAAGAATCAGTAACAGACAAACCATACCTTCTACATGCTATCACTAGGCTATTGAATGAAAGGAGGAAACTAGAATATGTGACATGGCCAAACATTGACCTTATTAAGGAACAAATATTTGAGTGAAAGTTTTGAACAGTAGATTTAAATGTTGCGATTACAGTGGAACCAATAAGTATATAATTAATTCAATTTAAGTAACTCTATCGGATACACCTCAACAAAAGTAATGAGTTGCACAAGTGAATATTAATCATATTAATCATAAGTTTCAAAATAAACAATCATAAGTCGACTTTAATCCTTCCAAACTTTCATTATTTATTTTTAAAGGATTTAAAGCAATTTTAGTACTACCATGATCTTTTGGTTCAAATTCAGATGAAGATTCAACCAAATATTGAGCATGAATTATACAAGTAAAATCTTTAGATCTTTTCAAGAGATGTGCACTTATCATGTTCCAGACTTTAAGCATAACTGGCAAGTGCATATATAACAATCATTGTGAATGATATATGAATGAGTTACAATATTGCACAGGCAGGTGGCTTGCAGAAATTAGGAAGAGAGCAGCAGTCAACACTTACAGGCAAGTTCATCATAATCATCTTTCCCAACAACGTAGATACAAACATCTCCGAGTACAGTGTAAACAATGTAAACAGACCTGGAAATTAGTTACCAAAAAGATGAAAAAAACATTCGAAGCGGTTAGAACTTATTATTCATTGCATCAGCATATCCAAAATACAGATGTCACACTCTTACCTCTCTATATTAAACTCCCAATATTTATTTACTTCAAACAAAAATTCAACATATCGAGCATGGACAGCCTCCATGCCAACTTGCTTTGCCACCCCAGTAATTATGGCGCCTTCTTTTCTTTTCTTTTTTTCCAAAGACAGAAATTTGTCATAAAATTGAGAAGTTGGCAATTATCTACCTTTCCTTCTCTAGCTTTTGCAATAATTTTCTTACCTGATTATTGTTTTGATTAACTAATGACAAAATTATCTTTATAAAGCTTCAAATGATGCTATCTCTGTTGTTTCCTTATATTACACTCTCTGCTTTCAATTCTTTTGAACTCTAGGTCTAGATATTTATTGGCTTCAAACAAAAACTCAAAATTTGGCGCAAAGAAGTACCAAAGGCAGCTTGCTTTGCCCACAAAAGTGATTTTGGTGCCTTCTATTTTGTTTTTGTTTTTCCAAACACAGATAGAAATTTGTCATAAAATTGAGAAGGTGGAAGTCATCAACCTTTTCTTCTCAAGCTTTTGCAATAATTTTCTTACCCTATTATTGTTTAGGTTTACTAATGACAAAATTATCACCGCATATTGTCATTGTTTCCCTACATTGACTGGGATAAAGTTACAACAACAACAACATAGCCTCAGTCCCAAATTAACTGGGTCGGCTACACTGGGATCAAACTTTTCCATTGTGCTCGATTAAGTGCAATTGATGGTGAGCTTTGCAAACCATTCAAATCCTCCTAATTAATACATCCCATGTTAACTTTGGTCTCCGCCCCTACCTCGTCGAATTTCTACGCTTCTATTAAGTCAAGTTTTCTAGTTGGGGCATTTGTAGGCCGTCTTTGCAGGTGACCAAACCATCGCAACCGCCCTTCCCTAATCTTTGTATCAATTGGTGCTACTCCTACTTGTCTTTGAATTTCTATATTTCTGATTCCATCTTTACGCGTTTTACCACACATCCACCTAAGCATCCTCATTTCTGCTACGTTCACTTTATGTAATTGTTGTTGCTTTACCGCCCAACATTCACTTCCATAGAGCATAGTTGGCTTAATTGCGGTCCTATAAAATTTTCCTTTTAACTTAATAGGAACATTTCGATCACAAATCACCCTTGTTGCACTCCGCCATTTCTTCCATCCAACTTGAATTCTATGTGTGACATCATTCTCAATGTTACCATCATTTTGTATGATTGATCCTAGGTATCTAAAGTGGTTTACCTTAAGGATAAAGTTAAACTCGTTAATTCGCCAATAAAGTATTTCTTTGCTCTGAAAAAAAAAGTGTTCCAAGATTACAATACCAAATAGATTAAGATGCCAGAAGTACATTATTCACAATAAATGTTATGAAAGCAGTTTTTTACATTTTCTTTTCTAGTCATTTTTTTAAATTGGTGCAGCACTCACAGACATCTGCTAAATTACACTCTCGATAGTTTCAGAGTAAACGTATACATACTTATGTGAAGCAACAAGAAGTTCCTCATTTTTTACACCTTTAAGATTATCTGCTCCCAACTTGACTAAGAATGAGCGCCAATGCAGACGTTCCTCAGCTGGAACTCCATGAAAGCTGCAATAGAGAAACATTAACAAAATTTCATCTGAAGTAGATTGCAAACATAACTCTTTATGTAAATTCCTTAACAAGAGAGCATTATAAATTTCCTATAAAAAAAGAGGGCATAGCATCCTCCTTAGACTTCCATAGCACTGAAAAAATAAACAGTTGAACCACTGCCATAATCCATTGAGTAATACAAACAAGTAATGAGAAAATTACAAACATAAAGGACAGTTACAACTTAGAAAAAATTCAACTATATAATATGTATATTAACTAGAGATCATTAAGAGCTTCACTAGTAGATAAATGTTCTTTGATTCCCTCCAATTAAAATTAAATCCTTGACCACCCTTCAAAGTCATCAATGAGATGATTAGGAGATGCCATATGTGATATGTAGCTTTCTGTTAGGGTTATGGATAGGTAGCTGAACAAGGACAGTCGAAAGATTTATTGATAGAAGGAAAAGAGAATTACAAATGTAGAGAAGCAGAACTCATAACCCAAAGAAGGAGAGACTCTTTCAAGACCCGAGTCTTTCCAAATACAAGATAGTACACAATGACCAAAAGATTGGTAATGTGAGGTGAGCTTGGGTTGCTAACACTTTCTCTTCTAGAGTTCTAGAAAGTTCGAAATAAGGATTTAGGATACTGAATTCATTTTACAAAGTTATATCATACGATTTGTTGGTGCTAATATCTTCATCATTGTGATTTGGCAATTGGAACTAATTGTCCATGCCCCGCTTACAATCTAATAAAGATTTCCTTTTCCATATGACGAAATACTATTTATGCCCCCACACATATAGGCAAAACAGGCTGGTAGTGACATAGTTTCATCACACAAACAAACACGGGACCAACTAGGTATAGCATAGGTAAAATTCCTATGCTTCAACTACGTAGGTGGAGTTAACTAGACAATCTACATACGACTCCTCAAGTTCGTAGGCATCACATCGTACGATACTTGAAAAAGCACCTAAAACTTATTTGTAAGCAGTTAGCACACAAACCAAAAAGATTAGAAAATCAGAAACCTACGTTTATTACTTAAAAACAGAGAAGTATATCCTATTTATACAACATAATAAACAACAACCATCAAGAAATGTTGGAAAAGTCCAAGGAAACTAAGAATATTAAGAGCTAACGACTACAATAGAAAACTAAACAATATCTAGAAAGCTAAAATCATCTAATGTTTTTCCGTGAACATGGTAAATGACTTTCAGATCAGTTAATCTCTCTATTAGGATATTCACAGCCCGCAGTTGTCAAATACATTATTGGATTGGGTTAGCAATAAACCTTGTGCAATTTAATTTTTTCAAAACAATTTTGATATTTTTTAATTCTTGTTATGAACTTATATGAAACTAATCGGCATCCCGTGCTTTGCTGCGCGGGCAAAGACTGAGTGTCAATATATTACATAAAGAAAATTTAATAAAAAATAAAAACCGAGTGTTAATATATTAATTAGATAAAAAAAAATTGATAAAAAAAAAAATTAAAAGCGACAAAAACTTACTATTTAACAACATATGAAATGATTGTATTAATTTACGCTTTCCCTACACGTAATCATTTTACGATTCTAATCTTCGCATATGTCCAAACCTGATTATAGTATGCATATGAACACATGTACTAAGCTTGAACCGTATTAGAAATATCAAACTCTTCTAAGGATATAAACAGGTAGGGTACCCCCAAAATCTTCCAACTCGTACTTGTTTTATGATAATAACACTCATACCTATCCCAAACTCTATTATAATGTGCATATATGAACAACTTTACACAACCCTCATCCTATTAGAATTACCAAACTCTTAGAGGGATGTAAACGGTATTGCTAATGGGCAACACGCGCGCATTGAAGGCGTTTCACGAAGCATAACAAGATTGCTAATGGGCAACACACGCCCCGAAAAGACTACCTTCGTAACCAACGGCTCCACCATGCGAAGTCTATTATGATTTTTTCAATTTGGGAAAAATGAACAATTGGTCATGGGTCTCTCCTTGAGTTTCGCATTAAGTTTGATAAATTATTAAAACAAAATAATTAAATTTATGGTTTATTTAAAAAATATATATATTTATAACCACTTGATCTTCCTCCAGTTGCACACTGTCATGTTATCATTGCCGCATCAGCCTTACGTGACTTTTGTGAAACTTCACCAAAAATACAATGATTTTATTGATAAAAACTAGAGTTGTATGACCATAGTGTTACAATTGAAATAGTTGGATGACTTTCTATGTAATTAACCAACTTATTTCATTCAATTTTCCATAAGCCTATTTAGGTTCCTTAGAGTCGTCATGTAGTTAAAGTTCAATAAGATATGACCGAATATTTGTCCATAAAACATGGCCTCAAAAACCCACCAGTTCGTGCAAAATCAAACAAGATTGACAAACATGAAACAAATTGAGATGGACTCAGCCGCGAACCCAACTATTCTAAATAGTTCAATAGCCAAATCAGATAAATATAATTGGATTCAATATCATTACTTTGATGATTAATAAAATGACAATCACCAATCGTTTTTTTCATTTGGCCTAAGTACAAGTTCCAGTGTGATAAATGAACATTTCAATATCACATCATGACATTTCAATATCACATCATTACAATCCATTCCAGAAGCTGGGCATTAAGGATAACATCCTTTTTCATGAAATCCAAGATTATTAACGCAGACTGAGGCCAAGAATAAAAAGGATGATCAATTTAAGTTAATAAGAGCACCGAAAGAAGGAACGTGCGTTGTGCTCCAACCAAATGGACTAACTACATTCATTATTAGCACAAGAATTTACTTGATTATTGGCAGGAAAATATTATTCTATAGTTACTAAGGGGCGAAGCTTGTTCCCCCATTTTCATCATCCTTCCTATCTCACTGTAGCTATAGGAACCACCACACTAATTACAAAGCTTTAAAGGATTCTAACTCCAAAATCCAAGATTGGTTGCAAAAGCAAGATGTTCACGTTAAGTCAAAAGCCGTCTCTTCAAAATCTAGTTTGATCGTACAAATATTCACAATGTAAAAGCATTCAAAAGAGCATACAAGAGGTTTTGTTTAGCCTTGCAGGGTTAAAGAAACAACCAATGGAAATCCACCTTTGTTACGCACCCAAAGTCCGCATCACATCATATAAACACCACGCTCAAGCCTCCATTCTTACCCAACACCTATTGACCCTTTACTATCTACCACTTGACCAAAACTTGCTCCTACCTCAACCCAACCCACTGCTCACCTCAAATTACAATTGGCAAAGTCGGACATCCCAGTATTTTAGGGTCAGAAGACTCATAACTTGCCATTTAAAAACTCGTAGCGATAAGTTCTTCCACCACCACAAATGAAGATAAGTGGAGCATGATGGCGTTGATGCAATGAGGCATGATTTGGTTTGATTTGCATTATATAGGAAAATATATATATCTATCGATATATATAGAAAGATATGAAAAGTGGGAAATATGCATATAAAAAGCAAACAGAGAGTGAGAAATAGAAAGTAGAACGTCCACACAATTTCTCTTCTTTCCAGCTGATGTTGGATCCGCCTCGAGAAGCGCATCAGCACTTTCTCCCACTAATTCACCGATCCTTGAGCGATTCTTTCCTCCACCAGCTTGCGCCACCAGCTTGCGCCATGTGTCACGTCCTCATCAGCCACCACGTTCACAACATCCTCCTCCAATCGTTGCTCGCCACATCACCGCTGCCAGCTTGCTCGGCAAATCACACTGTGACACGTGGCAGAGACCTGAAAACAAACTCCTAACAACCATTTGATCGTCCTCGGCGCACGTGTCACAAACCAAACTCGAAAATAGGCATAATTGATATATTTACTTTCTATTTTTAGTCTAGTTTTAGTTAATTTAGAAATTATTCCTGTGGACACCTCAAGTTATTTTTATTTTCGTAGCATAGGTCAGAAACTTGGTCTTCGTGGTTCGACCTCGTGCTTGCCACTACTGCAGTTCTTGTAGTCATTGGTAATCTCATCGGGATTATATATATTTTGACGCATTCGACACGCGTCAAATTTTGGCGCCGTTGCCGGGGACCAAGTTATTTTTTACTTAGGTTGTGTTCACCTTTATGTCCCACAGTCTTCGTCGATCGCTGTCCGCCGGATCTTTACTCCCTTTTGATCCGGAGATCGAAAAGACTTGCCGTCGGAACTCCAAAGTAACTCGACAGAGGAACCAATCCTTCAGAGTTCAACTGAACGACGAGCAACCCCTTCTGATGGCTGACCACATTAGGAACCCACATGCACCACATGCATCTCCCCATATTTAAGGTATGAAAAATGGTATTGGAACCTCCATCCCTCATTTTTTATATGGAAAATGGGCTTTGCTACATAGGTATTGTCAAATTTCTTTAACCAAACAACTAAAATCCCATTGAAAAACTATGCGCCTCAATCACCTCCCCAAATACCAAACTTGCAAATGATGCAATGACAAAGTTGCTCTCCAAACTATATCTCCGATGGCTACGGTAAGTTCCTTTAGCCATCATCATTTACAAGTTACAACACCTATTTTAACAATTTTTTCCCCCTAACGAAGGGCAACATCAACTTATAAGTTGAATACAAATACAACAACAACAACAACAACAACATAGCCTCAGCTCCAAATTAACTGGGGTCGGCTACATGGATCAAACCTTTCCATTGTGCTCGATTAAGTGCAATTGATGGTGAGCTTTGCAAACCATTCAAATCTCTCCTAATTAATGCATCCCATGTTAACTTTGGTATGCCCCTACCTCGTCGAATTTCTACAGTTTCTATTGAGTCAAGTTTTCTAGTTGGAGCATTTCTAGGCCGTCTTTGCAGGTGACCAAACCATCGCAACATACTTCCCTAATCTTTGTATCAATTGGTGCTACTCCTACTTGTCTTTGAATTTCTATATTTCTTATTCTATCTTTACGAGTTTTACCACACATCCACCTAAGCATCCTCATTTCTACTACGTTCATTTTATGTAATTGTTGTTGTTTTACCGCCCAACATTCACTTCCATAGAGCATAGATGGCCTAATTGCGGTCCTATAAAATTTTCCTTTTAACTTAGTAGGAACATTTCGATCACAAATCACCCCTGTTGCACTCCTGCCATTTCTTCCATCCAGCTTGAATTCTATGTGTGACATCATTCTCAATGTTACCATCATTTTGTATGATTGATCCTAGATATCTAAAGTGGTTTACCTTAGGAACTTCTATTTCCCCTAATTTTACCACTCCGTCATCTCGATGTCTAGTGTTTCTAAACTCACAGTGCATGTATTCGGTTTTTGTCCTACTCAACTTAAAGCCTTTAGATTCTAATGTATTCCTCCAGAGTTATAATTTTCTATTCACTCCATCTTTAGTTTCATCCACTAAGACAATATCATCTGCAAATAGCATACACCATGGTATATCCTCTTGAATATGTCTAGTAAGTTCATCCATAACTAAAGTAAATAGATATGGGCTTAAAGCCGATCCTTGATGTAGTCCTATCGTAATGGGAAATTCTTTTGTAGCTCCTCTAAATGTCTTAATAGTGTCTATTCATTTGTAAGTTGAATACAAATGAATAGAAGAATTAAAACAGAGAAACTAGTCTATAACAACAATGAAATGCCACAATTGAACCCCTTATAAAAGTGAAATACTCAACGAGCCATTTGGAAGTCTAAAACAGAGAAACTTATATGGAGAGCAAGATGATGATAGATTGCAAATCAATCTTTTGAAGATAAAAATTTAAGAAAAAAAAACTCGAACGTAATTACAACAGAGATTATTGCAAGATCTTGAGCATACCATTCAACCAAAATGATGCCCTCGGAATTGGAAAAGAGAACTGCGAGCAGCACCTTCTGTGCACCTTAGCTACTTTGTTTAGAAAAAGTTGAACTCTTTAGTCTTATTTCACCTACATCAAACATTAGTTATCAATTTTTTTCTTCCCTGTCCTTTTAACAATAATGAAATGCCACAATTGAACCCCTTCCAAAAGTGAAATACTCAACGAGCCATTTGGAAGTCTAAATCACCATCCAAGTGATCCTTGTGCCTTAAGGAGTAGTGGTGCACGCAAAGTAGATTGGATCCAATTGAAATCAAATTATGATCCAATCTAACTATCTCTGATCAAAAAATTTCAACCCAATCTAGTACAGATTACTAAATGCTGACCAAACTAAATATCAAATAAGAGCATGGATGTAATAAGCTCTGTTAATTGTTATAATCAGAAGATTCAGAACCTACTATGCAGCTTAAATATTCTCAATAAAAATTCACAAATCGCATCACTAGTTACAATAGACTTATTCGATCCAAAATCCTGACTAACGTCTATTTACCAACAAATTTAACTTTAACAAAAACAATATAATAGAACCCTATAAAAAAATTAAAAGGGTTTTTCCAAAAGAATAAAAGATCAATTGAGGATGGTTGCAATCTCGCAGATCGGCCGAGATCAACCACAATGGAGAAATGTAAGAAAAGAAAAACCTCGTTTGAAACTCGAGAACCACTTGCTCACATTATTGCATTCGCGAGTTGCTATTGCTTAAAATAGTGGTCTTTGACGATTTCATGTGTGTATTTAACAAAAATGCCCTACTTTATATTCACTACTATTTCCAAACAAAATTGCTTAGTTGAGAAATCGAGTTGAAGTCTTCTCGTTGTCCAATCATAGTTGGTGATCTTGGGCATTGGAAACTAAGCCTTTGGAATTCTTCTTCTACGATAGCTTTTGGTGTCTTTGTTTTGTTCAGGGCTACAATGGCAAGCGATAACGACCTCGAACATGAGTTTTAGATCAGCTTAATCTCTCTATTAGGATATTCGCAGCCGCATAGTTGTCAAATACGTTAATGTATTGTGTTAGTACTAAACCTTATGCAATTTGATTTTTTCAAAACAATTTTGATTTTTTTTATTCATGTTATGAACTTATATATAATTGGACTTGCAACACAGAAAAGCAGGCGTTTTAGCCTGCTGATTTGATGGGATAGCTTTTTAAGTTTGAGCTATTGACTTCAAGATAAGTAAGCTTGTTTGCTCGAGAGATATTTGCTAGATCTGTTAATGACAAATAAAGGGCATTTTTGTCAAATACGCCCAAGGATCCCTAAAATACGAACCTCATTTGTTAAGCTAAAAATAGTTGTAAATATAAATAAATGGCATTTCTGATCAAATATGCACAAAGGCATCATCAAAGACATGGCTTATTTTAAGCGGTCACGACTCACGAACACGATAATGTAACCGAGCGGCACTACGATTCAAATAGGGTTTTTCTCCTTCATCTCTCCATTGTGATGGATCTGGGGGCGATCTACGAGATTGCAACTACACTCTCAATCGATCATATTTTACTATAGTAAAACCCTTTAATTTTATTATCTCTATAAAGTTCTATTAGATTGCTCTCGTTTAAGTTTTAATTCGTTTATGAATAGATCCAGCCTTAGTTGAGACTATGGATCGAATCAATTTACTGTCATGTAATTGATTCAAAATGATTTTAAATTTTGATTCAGCATCCACGCCTGCCATGGCTTTAATTAATTCTATTTGTTCTTAGCTAAGTTCTATACAAGTCATGTGATTTGAGAATTTCGATGAAAAATAAGTAGCACGATATGTTTAGATCATAACACTCAATCAATCTTCTTTTAGTTTGGTAAAACCCTTTAAATTTATCATCTCTACAAGGTACTATTAGATTGCTCTTGTTAAAATTTATTTCATTTATGCATAGATGGGTCTTAGTCGAGACTTTGGGTCGAGTCGATTTTCTGTTAGGTAATTGATTCGAAATGATTTTAAAATTTTGATCAAGCTTCCATGCGCGTCGTGGCTTCAATTAATTTAGTTTGTTGTTAGCTAAGTTCTATACTAGTGATGCGATTTGAGAGTTTCGATGAAAAATAAGTAAGTTGTACAATAGGTTTAGGTCATAACACGTAATTGAGCTTATTAAATAGATGCTTCTATTAGGCATCTATTTCGGTCCACGTTTAGTACATTGAACTAGATCAGGTTGAGGTTTTTTTTGTTTAGGGTCTAACAAAAATGCCCCTTATTTATATTTACTACTATTTCTAAATGAAATCGTTTAAGAGAAATCGAGTTTAAGTCATGGCGTTGGCCAATATAGCAGCTGGTCTTGGGCGTTGGAAATCTAAAGTCTTTGGAATTCTTCTTGTACAGTAGATTTTGGTGTCGTTGCATCTTTGATATGTAGATCTTGTTCACCAAATTCAACTCCTACTCCAGTTTTGTTCCAGACCACAATGGCAGACGATGAAATCCTTAGAATATGAGTCTCACATCAATTAATTTTTCTATTAGGATATTCATATCCCACAGTTGTCAATGTTAATGGATTGTGCTAGTACTAAACCATGTGCAATTTAATTTCTTCAAAACAATTTTAATTTTTTTTTTTCTTGTAATGAACTTATATGAAATTGGACTTGTAATGCAACAAGGAAGACGTCTTCGCCAGTTGATTCGATGGGAAAGCTTTCCGAGTTTGAGTTATCGGCTTCTAGAGAAGCAAGCTTGTTTGCTCGAGAGATATTTGCTAGATTGTCGATAAAACGTAAATCCTAAACCCTATACCTTAAATTTTGTAAGTTCTTCAAATTGGAGAACTTAATTTAAAGAGAAGCAAACTTGTTTCATGTTTTTTATTGATTTACCGACACTCAACCCTACGCCCTAAATTTCAACCTAAAACAAAGTTTTTTTTCTTCTAAACAAAAAAAATGATGTTTTAACATGTGCAAACTATGAAAAAAGACAATAAAAAACTGAAGAATGGAAAGGATTCATAACCAAGACAAACAAAGAAATAGAGTTGAAAAGAAAAAATGCCAAAACATTAAAAATGAAAAAAGAAATACCTTGAAGAAAATGCAAAATACTTAACTTGTTATCCTTGGTTTTTCAATTAACTTGAAAATAAACCCTAAACCCTAAAGCCCAAGACAAAGCATAACCCGTTATAAAAGGCCCAAAACATAAGAATTACCAGCTATACAAAAAACTAAAACACAACCCATAAAAGGAAATGCAGTTGGACAGAATAAATGACAAAACATCAAAAACTTAAAAACAAAGAAAAAAAAGTGAAATACTTTTTTTTGTTAAATCAACAACCCAAAAAATACACAAGCAACATAATTCAATTAAAAACTCACGAGTTTCATGTTTCCTTCAAAGCCCATCGGTCATGTGGACCTTCTTCCTCTTGTCTCTCTAACGGTAAACTGTGAACAAACACAAACGCTAACATCAATACAACGATCTTAGGATCTATGCAATTGTAATTCACAGCCAACAAAAAAGTTGGGAAGAAACAAAGTAATCGCAAAGATCTGTTACGACGACTCAAACAATGACATCCAGCTAGCCCTAAAAATCGATCTAAACATCTTCAAACGAAGCAACCAAACAAAGCGCTGAAATCCACAGATCTGTGACAAATGAAGAGCATCTAACCCTAGAGATCAAAAACAAGTCATCCAGACACCGAACTCAACATCTACAAACCAAAAAACCAGGTAACAAACAAAAATCTTCAGATCTACAAGTCGAAACAACACAAAAGAACATCTGCTGCTACAAATCGAAACCAAAAGTCGTCTAAACACAGATCTCCGTCGCATCAAACGCACAAACAACAACACGAACGAATCTAAAAGCGAAGAAGAACTCGCATACTTTTTTTTTTTTTTGGTAGAAGAACTCGTATACTTTGAAAGAGAAACGACGAACTAGTTTCCTCGCGCAGAACCATGATGGAAGTTTTGATGGATGGTATGGCGGGGATCGAGTTCTTTTATAAGCAACCAAAGTGGGACCCACAAAGTTATTTTTTTATTATTTAAAAAAACTAAAACAAAAAAAAACAAAAAAATAATAGTAAAATGGTTCTAATGTATTAGACTATTTAATAACCATATGGATATATGCAAAATACATTTTACTATGTGCAAACTAGGGGTGGGCAAACCGCGACCGAGACCAAACCGCGAACCACCAAAATCGCAACCAAACCGAACCGCGGTTTGCGCGGTTTGGTCAGTTTGGTTTTGCGATTTTTCTTGTTACATGTTTTCCAAAAAAAAAAAAAAAAAAAAAAAAAAAAAAAAAAAAAAAAAAAAAAAAAGTGGGAGGCGGCGGTGAGAGATCACCGGTAGGAGATGGCGATGGCGGCAGTGGGGCGGCGATGACGACGACTAATGGAATGCGACAGAACGGATGGCCTCAACTGGTGGAGGCGAATATGTTTAGGATCTTGAGATGGAGATGAAAAAATGAAACGGTTGTTGTTTATATTGGTTAAGGTTTTAAAATGTGAATTAAATAAATTTACTAAATTACCCTCGGTTTGGTTTGGTTTGGTGAACCGCGGTTTTTCGGAACGGAAAACCACCACCAAACCGCGATTTTGCGGTTTTCAAGTTTTTCAAACCGCCCCCAAACCGCGAGTTTTAAAAACTAGACCAAACCATACGGTTTGGGCGGTTTGGGCGGTTTTAGGGAAACCGATGCCCACCCCTAGTGCAAACCATTGAAATTTTTTTGATTGTATTTGTAATATACCCTAAATAAAATGACTTCCTTACCCCTCACCATTCTCACAATACCTTTCCTGCCATTTACCTGCCATCGTTGTGCACCCCACATTGATCGAACATTGACTTCGACGATCCCCTCTGACAACCGGTGAGGACGACCGTCGAAGCAAACGTTGAGATATCAGAGCATTGTAAGTCTTCCTCGTTATAGTTAATGTTGGTATATGGTGTTTTAGGTCGTTTTTTGTAATGGAGTTGATAGTGTTTGAACAAATTTTTGTATTTTGATAGGGATTTGTTTGTTTGCGTTGATGCTGGCGATTTACCATAAGTAATGGAGGCTGGACATGAAAGAGAAGTGGATTTCAAACATGGAGGAGAGGTAATTGTTGAGTGATTAACCGATTTTGTGAAATTTTGAAAACCAGTTTTCGCATTTTGTTCGGCCACGCAGGGCCAAGCAAAGGCGTCTGTTCGGTTAGGTACTTGTCGAACGATAATAGAAGAGTTTGGAAAGGTTGCTTCGGTAAGTGTCAACTGATCAAAAAGATAATACTCGCGGTCTATACTAACCGAGCTTATTAGTTTTTTTTTCATGTACAACCGAACATAAGGACTTTATTCGATTGGATGTGATCGATTGACGTAAATTGTGGAATTTTTAGAATTTTGTTGTTTTCCTTATTTGAGCATATAATTAAATACAGTGATTTACTATTTGACAGGGAAATTTGGATTATACTACCTATTTTGACTACACCGACGACTTCACAACAGACATGAAATTTGGAAGTATGGTTGAGTCGGTTAAATGGGTTCAAAGTCAGGGATATGATAAAGGATTCGTTATTATCACGAAAGGGTCTGATTTAGGGGGTGATGGTCGTCGTCGTGGAAGGGTGAAGATGAGGTGCGAGAGGTCGGGTAGTTATAGAGGTGATGTCCAAGAGTTGGAAAATTGAAAGCTAGTAGAGATGCAAACATTGTGAATGAAAGAATTGTGTTTGATGAACAAAGGGAGGTTTTGAAGGGGACAACAAGGCCCAAAAATGGAACCAAAAAATGTGGTTGTCCATTTGCAATAAATATCAAGGAACACAAAGATCAGTTATGGCGTGTGACAATGGTGTGTGGGCATCATAACCACGACATAGGCTCTCATATAGAGGGTCACTCATACGCAGTCAATTACAACCTAAGAACGTGAGGTGGTGGTACAAATGATGGATGGAAATGTGAAGTCTCGAGAGATTTTGGACACAATAAAGAAAAGAGGCAGAGAATATGAAAGTACCAAATTCATCAATTATGCGTATGATATACAATGCAAGGTAAAAAATTAGGTTTGATGAGGTCAAGGGAGATCACAAATGCAACAACTCACGCATTTGCTTGACACAAAAGATTATATCTCGTGGCACAGGAAACTGGAGGGAACTGATGTGGTGACAGACTTGTTTTGGGCTCATTCGGACTCCATCAAGTTACTAAGATGTTTCCCGTGGGTGTTGCTATTCGATTGCACGTACAAGACTAATAGATATTGGATGCCTTTGCTAGAGATCGTTGGTGTGACATCGACTGGGTTATCATTTGTCGTTGGTTTTGCATTTATGTCATCGAGAAAGAAAGACAACTACATTTGGGCGTTGAAGAATGTTAATGACCTTATGGATGAATGGTCGAAACTACATGTGATACTTATCGATAGAGAGTTGGGATTGATGGCGGAAATTGAGATGGTATTTAATTTCCATGTCGACTCATTTTCTATGTACTTGGCACATTAATAAGGGCGTGGCAAATGAAGGGAAAAAATATTTTAAACGAACGAAGACTTCAACCTTTTTTCTCTCGACTCGATGGAATGCTTTGATGAACACCACTTCCGAAGATTTGTTTAACATGAGGATGTCTAATTTGGCCACTGATTATGCTTGTTTACAAGGATTGTTTGATTACTTGGTGGACACATGGGTTAGGGAATACAAAAAAAAGTTTGTTAAAGCATGGACAGACCGTACAATGCACCTTGGACATTTTACGACCGGGAGAGTTGAAAGTGCACATAATGCTCTTAAAAAACGTCTTGGAAACTCTCTAAGGAATTTCGAGGACTTGTGGAGCTACTAATAGTTTGGTTGAAGGGCAACATAATGATATCAAGGCGTCTTTTGAGACAAGTCTGAATGTCGTGCAACACATGTTTGGTCATCCATTGTATCGTATGTTGTGAGGCTTTGTTTCGCAATATGCGTTAGACAAAATTCGCACTGAGGTCGAACGCGCCGAAAATATTGGTACCAATCCAATAAGATGTGGTTGTGTTTTGCGCATGACCTACGGTCTTCCACGTGCCCATGAAATCTCAAGTCATCAATTAGAGGGTTCGCCAATACTACTTAAAGATGTTCATGTCGGGGTATGTGCCTTAGGTCAATCCATTAACTGTCTTTATGAATACTTTTAGTTAATAAAATAGAGGATTTCATTTGCTGTTTATTATAATTAATTTGCATGCTTACATTATAATAAGATCCATGGGTATTTACAGAAATATCCTCAATGTCCCAAGTCAATCATTATACTGGGAACTATAATGAATTAAGACTAATGTGAGTCTTGATTGATGATCATATGATGATTATACGTATAGGGATACGAATCAAGATCATGAGTACTTGTTAGGGAACAAAGTATTGGACCGACCCGCTATGAGAACATCACATGGATTAAGTCATAGTTGTTTCTCATGATAGGAATATTTTTCATTATCTCGACTTGAGATTACTGAGACTTCAACATTAGGAACACATGATTTGACACAATCAAACGTTGTCTTTAACCTGGACGATTATAAAGATTGTGATTGGTTATGTGAGCAATGTTATGAAGTTGTGTAATCGAGATAGAATTTGTCCCTCTCATATAAATAGAGATATCAAGTGGATCCCTCAATGTGTTAGACTGTTAAAAGGCCTAGTCTAAGTGAATTGATATTGATCAATGTCACTTGGATGTTTTCAGTCTACCTAGAGATCGAGACTAGTACGATTGAACATGTTGGATGACAATTCCATGTCTTATGTTTGATCAAAAGGATATCGTGTGACAAAAGGATGTTATATACACTATTGATTAGGTTGTATCGATTTGATATTCGTACAACTTGGGTAGTCATAATGTCTTGCTAGAGGCCGCTTATGACTTGAATACTAAAATGTGTTTTGGTACACCGCCGTTGTATGAGCCTATTGGGTCGCACACTTAAGAATGGTTTTGCGAGATTTTAAGATGGTTGAGAAAAACGAATTTTATATGATAAAATTCATGACAGAAACGTCCTTGTGGTGTATTACACTTATACTTCTTTAAGTAAGGGTATATGTGTAATTTACTTAACCGTCTATATACAAGGGTTGTATAAATAGATGCTTTAAGTTAGAACACACGTAGGAAAGATTAAGGGCCGAAACTCTATTTTCGTTTTAGAAACGAATTAGGGTTTTTTGGTACGCTGTAGATCGTTTTGGAGAGAAACAAAAAGGTTTGGTATTCTCTCGAAGCTAGCACTTCGAATCTCGTCCGCCGTTCGTGTGTGGACTGCTGGTAGAGGGCGTTCGTCGTTGGCAGCGCCTTATAGATCGATCAACCTTCAGAAAGGTATATTGCGACCGATGTATGATTAAGTTTTCATGGTTTAAACGTTTTAATGGAATTAGATTCGGATCCTGTTGGGGTTTTTGTCAAAATTGTTTTGTAATTTCCGCTGCGTATGAACCCCAAAACCCCACAGTGGTATCAGAGCCATCGAGTTCGATTCCATTAAATTCGTTGCATGTTTTCTTCTGATATATGAATGATATATGATTGGAAGCATGTTAATAGTTGATGTATAAGTGATATACATAAGTTTTCTGTGAGATTTATTATCATGTTTTGTGTATATGATACATATATTCGTGATTTAATTGAAATCATTTTCGTACATGCTAGTAACCATGTTAGGTTAATTCGAATAATTTTAATGAATTGAATTTCGTGTTCTGTGATCCATGACACCATTAGGTATAATCTTTATTTTTCGTGTATTGATGCATGGATGAAATCTTTTTAATTTAGTATGCATATTTAGTTTACATTGTTTTAAGTTTCTTAAATTGTATAAGTCTGAATATTAATTCGAAACTAATATGATTAGGATCGATTGGGATAGTAGTTTATGATTCAATTACATGTTTGTGATTATTTGGATGAGGACCGAAATTGCAATAATTATTTTTTGAAATTATTTATTTATCTCGTTATATCTATTTTGTTATGAAATTTCTATTTGATAAGAGATAGATAACAAATTGATTAGGAGATATTAGCAAAATCGGTTTCGTTATCCCTATTGGATAGGAGATAAATATCGAGAATTTTGTTATTGGTGATATGCTAGGATTCAAATATCTTAAGTCCTAATTGGATTAGGATAAGATGATTAGTTAGATGTGGGCCTGGGTTAATTAAAATGTTTTAATTGACTTAGTTTCGGATAAATTAAGGGGTTAATTTATGATTATAGAATCAACGAAAAATATGATTTTCTATAACGAATTTTAATTTTCGGAATTGAAATTGCCTCTAAAAAAAAAAAAAAAAAAAAATGGGCGTTACTCCCTATACTCCCGTCATTTGACGGCTAATGAACCATCGCTTCATTGATCGGCCAGCAAATGAGACCATAGCCTCTACTAATCTAAGCGCACGGAAATTCTTTTATTAGTGAACAAAGATAAAAATTTCCAAATTGTTTAGTGATTGAACAAATTAATAAAATATATGATATTTCATTGTTTACATAAAATCACTAAAACTGAATAAAACCCCTATATTAAATTTTAAGTCTCGAGCCATCCATTTTAAACACTTGTCAATGCCTCGATCACACTAATATAGTTTCAGCCATAGCTGGGTGTATTGTGTTATCTTGGTAAGCAAGTTGGGTAAGAGTTACCTAAATGTTTAAAAATGGTCCGACTTAATAAAGCTATCAAAATAGTTTTGAGCTTTAGGTACATGATGAGATAAAAAACATGCTAAGACATAAGATGTCCCGTATCTCATAAAAGTATCTAAAATTACATAAGATGTAATTGGTAACTGTTAACTACCTAAATAATCTAGTTTTGTGTTTCATGTCATAACTGTCATAGAATTAGGTGAAATATGGATTTTAGTCCCCTAAATAAACAATATGTTTTAGGAGGGTTGTTAATTTAGTGGGAGTTTATTCCTCTTTACTAAAATAAACTTTGCATAATCTTTATTGTAGATCAATGGCCTCTTCAAGTAACAATAATCCCCTATCACTGCGATCCATCCTTGAGAAGGATAAGCTATTTGGGACTAACTTTCTTGATCGGGTTCAAAACTCGAGAATCGTTCTCAAGCATGAACGCAAGTTGTATGTCCTGGATGCTCCAATCCCTAAGGACCCACCAGCCAATGCTACGAAAGCTGTGAAGGATGCACATAATAAGCATGTCAACGATTCTACTGATGTTTCATGTATTATGCTTGCAACTATGGTTCCTGAACTTCAGAAGGACATGGAACTAATGGAAGCCTACGACATGGCTGTAACGCTGAAGGAAATGTTACAATAGCAAGCTAGGCAAGAAAGGTTCGAGACAGTCAAGAACCTACATTCTTCCAAGATGACTGAGGGTGCGTCAGTTAGTCCTCATGTTCTGAAGATGAAGGGCTATGTTGACCAGCTTGATAGACTCAGATTTCCCATAAGCTAAGAGTTGGCTACGGATTTGATCCTGAATTCATTACCGGAGAGTTACTCATAATTTGTGATGAACTACAATATAAATAATATGGAGAAATCAATTTCATAGTTTCATTTGATGCTCAAAACTGCTGAACAAAATATCAAGAAACCCTCTAGTAATGTGTTGATGGTCCAAAAGGGAAAGGGAATGAAGAAGAAAGGCAAAGGCAAGGCCAAAGTTGCCAAGGCTGCTGGCGCAACTGTCGCAAAGCCTGTGGAACAAGTTAAGCCCCACTGCTCTCGCTTTCAAAACACCCAAAAGAAAAGGAAGGAAATTGTCATTTATGCCATGCACCTGGACATTGGTTCAGAAATTGCAAACTTTATCTGGAAGATCTAAAGAAGAAAAAGGGTAGTGCGACTACCACTACAGGTATTTATGTTATTGAAATTAATTTATCTACTAGTGATTCCTGGGTATTAGATACCGGATGTGGATTTCACATTTGTATAAATGTGCAGGGACTCACCAGAAGTAGAAAGTTGAATAAACGAGAAGTCATCCTCCGCGTAGGGAATGGAGCAAGAGTTGCTGCCCTGGCAGTTGGATCATATGGCTTAGTCTTACCTAGTGGACTTATTTTAACTTTAAATAATTGTTATTTTGTGCTCATTTGGCGAAACATCATTTCTGTTTCATGTTTGGATATGGATGGTTTTGATTTTATTATTGCGAATAATAGATGTTTCATTTCTCGTAAAGGCATATTTTATGCAAATGATGATTTGTGTGATGGCCTTTATATTCTTAGCATGAAAAGTTCCACTGATACTCCAGTCTTTAACATAAATACAAAGATATTCAAGTCAAATGATTTGAATCAAACATATCTTTGGCATTGTCGTCTCGGGCACATAAATGAGAAACGCATAACGAAACTCCATAAAGATGGACTTCTAGATTCATTTGATTTAGAAACATATGAAACGTGCGTATCTTGTTTACTAGGAAAGATGACTAAAAGTCTCTTTACTGGACACAGTGAAAGGGCAAGTGATTTATTGGGTCTAATACATACTGATGTATGCGGTCCTATAAACAAAATGGCTAGAGGAGGTTATCGCATGCTTCATTACATTTACTTGATGATTTCAAAGAGATATGGTTATGTATATCTTATGAAACATAAAGCTGAATCATTTGAGATGTTTCGAACGTTTCAAAATGAAGTGCATAATCAACTTGGTAAAACTATCAAAACACTTCGGTGAGATCGATGTGGTGAATATTTGAGCCAAGAATTTGATGATCATCTTAGAAATTGTGGGATTGTCTCCCAATTGACTCAACCAGCAACTCTACAATGGAATGAAGTTTCTGAAAGGAGAAATCGAACCTTATTAGATATGATTCGATCTATGATGAGTCATGCAGATCTTCCATTATCCTTTTGGGGTTATGCATTACAAATTGCGGCTTTCACTCTAAATCGAGTTCCTTCTAAAGCGGTTGATAAAACATCATATGAGATATGGTACGGAAAGAGACCTAGTTTGTCTTTCCTTAAGATTTGGGGTTGTGAGGCTTACGTAAAGCGACGAGTCTAAGAAAAACTAGCACATAAATCTAACAAATGTTTATTTGTAGGGTATCCTAAGGAAATAAAAGGATATTACTTTTATAATCCCGTTGAGAACAAAGTGTTTGTTGCTCGGTATGGTGCCTTAATGGAAAAACAGTTTATTTCAAAAGACACTAGTGGGAGAGAAATAAATCTTGAAGAAGTTCAAGAATCACAGATAAACATTAAACCGCTACTGGAAGTTCAACAACGTTCTGAACCAGTTGAACCTCCACAAGTGACACAAGGCGCACGTAAATCTGATAGGGTAAGACATGAGCTAGAGAGATTCAGATTTCTCATTCCTGATAGTCGTGATGTGTTGCTTATGGATCAAAATGAGTCCACCACTTATCAGGAGGCTATGTCTGGACCAGACTCAGATAAATGGCTAAGTGTCATGAACTCTGAGATGCAATCCATGTATGATAACCAAGTTTGGAACTTGGTTGATTTACCTGAAGGTGGTAAGACCATTGGATGTAAATGAGTTTTCAAGAAGAAAACTGACATGGATGGCAAAGTGCATACTTTTAAAGCAAGACTTGTAACAAAAGGTTTCAGGCAGACTCAATGTGCTGATTGTGATGAAACTTTTTCGCCAGTAGCCATGCTTAAATCCATAAGAATTTTAATTGCCATTGCTGCATATTATGACTATGAGATATGGCAAAAGGATGTAAAAACAACATTTCTTAATGGAAAACTGCTTGAGGACGTGTATATGACACAACCTAAAGGTTTTGTACATCCTGAGAATTCTAGGAAGGTATGCATGCTTCAAAGATCCATTTATGGATTAAAGCAAGCTTCTCGAAGTTGGAATCTTCGTTTTGATGAAGCAATCAAGGATTTTGGTTTTATTAAGAAGGAAGATGAGCTTTGTGTATACAAGAAGGTCAGTGGGAGTGTAGTTGTTTTTCTGGTACTGTATGTTGATGATATATTACTCATTGGAAATGACATCCCAACATTGCAGAATGTCAAGTCTTGGTTAGGGAAGTGTTTCTCAATGAAAGACTTAGGAGATGCAGCCTATATCCTAGGGATAAGGATCTATAGGGATAGATCTAAGAGGCTAATCGGTCTAAGTCAGAGTGCTTACATAGACAAGGTGCTAAATAGGTTCAGATTGCAAGACTCTAAAAGAGGATTGTTGCCAATGTCTCATGACATAAGTCTCAGCAAGATTCAATGTCCTAAGACAAATGATGAGCGAGACCGTATGAATAAGATTCCATATGCATTAGCTATTGGATCTATCATGTATGTCATGCTATGCACTCGACCTGATGTATCATATGCTTTGAGCACTACGAGCAGATATCAGTCAAATCCTTGTGAGAGTCACTGGATAGCAGTAAAGAACATTCTTAAATACTTAAGAAGGACTAAGGAAGTGTTCTTGGTCTATGGAGGTTTTGAAAATGATCTAGTTGTAAATGGTTACACAGATGCAAGTTTTCAAACATATATAGATGATTTTAGATCGCAGTCTGGATATGTGTTTACTTTAAATGGGGGAGCAGTAAGCTGGAAAAGTTCGAAGCAAGAGATCATGTAGCGGATTCTACAACAGTTCTGAGTATATTGCAAGCGGCATCCAATGCAAAGAAAGGAGGCGGTTTGGATAAAAAAGTTCATTTCTGAACTAGGCGTGGTTCCAAGTATTGCTAACCCTGTTTGTTTGTATTGTGACAATAACGGGGCAATAGCACAGGTCAAGAAACCTAGATCACACCACAGATCCAAACATATACTCAAGCGTTTTCATCTCATCAGAGAAATTATTGAGAGGGGAGACGTGAAGATTTGCAGAGTACCTATTAAAGACAACGTTGCGGATCCATTGACAAAAGCTCTTCCACAAGCAAAACATGATGGTCATGTCAGATCATTAGGCATTAGATGCATGTATGATTGGCCCTAGTGCAAGTGGGAGATGTAGGGGCATGTGAATTAGGTCAATCCATTAACTGTCTTTATGAATACTTTTAGTTAATAAAATAGAGGATTTCATTTGCTGCTTATTATAATTAATTTGCATGTTTACATTATAATAAGATTCATGTGTATTTACATAAATATCCTCAATGTCCCTAGTCGATCATTATACTGGGAACTATAATGAATTAAGACTAGTGTGAGTCTTGATTGATGATCATATGATGATTATAGTATAGGGATACGAATCAAGATCACGAGTACTTGTTAAGGAACAAAGTACTGGACCGACCCGCTATGAGAACATCACATGAATTAAGTCATAGTTGTTTCTCATGATATGTATATTTTTCAAATTTCCTCGACTTGAAATTACCAGAGACTTCAACATTAGGAACACAATGATTTGACACAATCAAACGTTGTCTTTAACCGGACGATTATAAAGATTGTGATTGGTTACTCAATGTGAGCAATGTTATGAAGTTGTGTAATCGAGATAGAATTTGTCCCTCTCATATAAAGAGATATCCAGAGTGGATCCCTCAATGTGTTAGATCGTTAAAAGGCCTAGTCTAAGTGAATTGATATTGATCAATCTCACTTGGATGTTTTCATCTACTGTAGAGATCGAGACTAGTACGATTGAACATGTTGGATGACAATTCCATGCCTTATGTTTGATCAAAAGGATATCGTGTGACAAAATGATGTTATATACACTATTGATTAGGTTGTATCGATTTGATATTCGTACAACTTGGGTAGTCATAATGTATTGCTAGAGGCCGCTTATGACTTGAATACCAAAATGTGTTTTGGTACACTGCCAACGTTGTATGAGCCTATTGGGTCGCACACTAAGAATGATTTTGCGAGATTTTAAGATGGTTCAAAAAAACGAATTTTATATGATAAAATTCATGACAGAAACGTCCTTGTGGTGTATTACACTTATACTTCTTTAAGTAGGGGTATATGTGTAATTTACTTAACCGTCTATATACAAGGGTTGTATAAATAGATGCTTTAAGTTAGAACACACGTAAGAAAGATTAAGGGCCGAAACTCTATTTTCGTTTTAGAAACGAATTAGGGTTTGAACCCCAAAACCCAACAGTTCACCTACATTGGCAAAAATTGAGCATGAATCCCGAGCAAGCCGTGAATCGAACGAAGTACAATTTTAAGGAGGAAATTCAAACGGTCATCGAGAGGTTTACAAGTGTGGATAATGAGGACTCGCGAATGAGGATTATGCAATAACTCTTTGAGATTAGTTGTCCCTCATCTTCGTCGTTAATGGTGCCAAAGGAGAAAATTAAGATAAGGGGAAGAAAAACATCAAAACAAGCACGAAATGCCTGACAACCATCTAAGAAGAAAAAGGTGATTACGGCTGACGAGAATGATGCATCCGCTAAGAGAAATCCATCCCACCACGAGTACGTCCTCCAGCCTGATTTGATACCACTTAAGCCTACGCTGCAAGTGCCTGCAAAGGTACATAGAACTCGTAACTGTATGCAAAATGTTACTAAGGAGACTTATCGCAGTGTCGTCCCTGAAGGATATATTGATTATATTGAGAGGGTTGATGATGTTAGGGGAGATGGCAATTGTGGTTACCGCGTTGTCCCAGCGGGTTTAGGACGTAACGAAGACGGTGCATGGATACAAATTCGGAATGATCTTTACTGGGAGCTTCATGACCACAAAGATCTTTGGCGCTCAATCTTCAGGAGTGATCACTTTGATAAAAAAATTTCCTGTCCGTCCAATGGTATTACGAGACCAAGGATGCTCATTTGGACAAGTAGATGTGTATGCCTGAAATAGGTCTCGTGATTGCTACAGCATACAATGTCATAGTAGTGTCTCTATCACCATCAGGCAGTATGACATTTCTTCCACTTAGGGATGCACCACCACGGAACATGGATGATTGGGTTGTCATTAAGATTACACATGTCAATAGAAATTATTTTATGAGGGTAAAGTGATTAACTTTATTCCATTCCATACTAGTATCCGAGTTTATTTGTTGTTTACTGATTTTTTGTTAATTTGTACAGGTATTGGTCAAGCCAAATGCTCGTTTTCCTCATTTGTACCCGGGGTGGGATAAAAATATACAAGCGGCATTATCCTGTCGAGAATATGAATTGGGAAGACCAACCTTCACGTGTACATTCCCTAGACGGCCCTTCTATTACCGTCGACTTGGGTACACCTTGAGATTACCTTTTTCCCAAATGGCGTTGGTTTTTTGTATATCATATTATAGGCTGTATACTCATGTATGGAAGAGAATTTATAATCATGTAAAGAAGATGTAATCCGTCGTATCGGACACGCTCATTTTTTGTACATCTGATGCATGACGTATAGTTGTAAATGTCACTAGTTGGTGTATTGCAGTTCAAGTAATGAAATACATATTTGTTATTGTGTTCAGTTTATTTATTCCATTTACAATTTATTCTGTTCGGTCAACCCAATATGGGTAAACAACCAAAGCTCGAATACCAGAGGCCGAGCAAATCATGTATATTTAAGCAACATTTTCAGTCGGTACCTACCAACCGTGTTCCATTTATTGGCTCGGTACACGATAACCGATGGGAAAAGTTTTAATCGGTCACTGCAGTCCGAATAAAATAAAAAATTAGTCATGTACAGTGAAATTGTTTAAAAATGTTTAACAACTCTCATTTCCTAGTTTTCTTTCCCTTATGTTCGGTCGACCCAATATGGGTAAACAACCAAAGCTCGGATACCAGAGGCCGAGCAAACAGTGTATATTTAAGCAACATTTTCAGTCGGTACCTACCAACCGTGTTCCATTTATTGGCTCGGTACACGATAACCGATGGGAAAATGTTTAATGGGTTACTGCAGTACGAACAAAATAAAAAATTAGTCATGTACAGTGAAATTGTTTAAAAATGTTTAATTGGTCACTGCAGTCTGAACAAAATAAAAAATTAGTCATGTACAGTGAAATTGTTTAAAAATGTTTAACAACTCTCATTTCCTTGCCTTCTTTCCTTTTTGTTGCGAATGTGAGGGAGTTGATGTCGTTGGCTTCCGTTTGGAAGAAGAAGCACTTTCAAATGGTGTGCTATTGGGTTGGGAGGGAGTAGGAGAACCAAACATCGTCAGGAGCTTCAACGCCTCATCTGCCATATTCATCGCAGCTGCCTTATCGGATTCATGAGGCGGCAAGGCCTTCCAAGCCTTTATGACATCGACAGCCTGTCGAACGTGCTACAAAAACAATGGAACAAGATTCATTTCAAGTAAAAATTGTGCATTGTGAGATTTATAAGCTCAGTCGTACTTAACTTCTGACAACAAATGAACAACTCACATCATAGATGTCGACTTCTTCGTTGTCGATTGTGCTCATCTCTGGATTTTCAATGAATGGGTGGGAGATGTCATTGAACCAGACCATGTAATCATCAGTTGTATCCCATGGAACTGTTGCGCGTAGTCCCCTCGATCTAGCCGCCAATAAGTGATCTTGCCAAGACACCCAATTCTTGGGTTGGAAACTGTACTTGACAACGTAACTTTGGGCCACCTTCCCTCTCTAGGCTCGAATAGGAGTGTAGTTTCTTAGGGATTCGTAGCACGTGACCCATTTGCCGCAAAAATCTATTCAGGTTGTATGACTCAACTATCCCGAAATATTCGATTGTTCCCTTGTAGAAGGCTGACTCAACAACATCCTCATCTGAACGTATAGTCGAGTACGGGTCCCACGTAACCTACAAAACACATTAGCTATTAATATCAGAAAGCACTAAAAAACTATACATGTTCGGTCAGTGGCTATCGAACTAAACCATTTAGCTCGGTCAGGGCTAACTGAGCTAGTGGTGTTCACTCGGTGCCCACCAACCAAACAAAACAAATCACCATGCAACCCAAAAAAAGAGAATTCCGATATTATACGAAAGTAAATCACACGTGAGGGAGACAACACAAACCATGTTCGAACGACATTTATCCAGGGCTCGGCGTATCCTTTGGCCATGTTCAGCATTAAGGCCTTGCTCCACCTTCACATCCCACCTAGATACACGCGGTAGGGAGTCCACATACCCGTGGTTCCGCCTTGCTTCATGAATGTGCATATCGAAATGCTCGTACACCCAACCCTGCAAAGCATTTTCAAAAAAAAAAGTCAATTAAACTAAAGTTGCCAAATCTCAAAGGATTTAAAAAAATATACCAAATAAACCTCGAGCAACGTCATATACCCAGCGATCGGGCGATCTGGCATACTTTGACCCGAGTCGCCGATCCAAGTTGTCGATACAAGTAAGCCAAAGCCGCAGCCCCCCAAGCATATGTATGAATCTCATCCAAGTTCTCCACAAGCTCGAGAAGGTTAACAGGACCAACATCGAGGTCTTGTCAACAAAAAGCGTGCATCCTAACAAGTACCATAGGCACGCTTTGGTCGTGCACTGAACCTTGGGCGTTACCATCTTCTTCTGTTTCCCTTTTAAAGATGACGTTGGTTTACGTCCTCATTTACCTTTCAGCCAGGCTTTATTAACTTTCAAGTCCTTGTTCAGTTGTTGGTCGGCTTCCTTCTCCGGCACGTCGAGAGCCGAACTCACAAACTCCACCGCTTCAGACCGGGAGATAGTGTGACACTCAACAACTTTCCCCATCACGGGAATATTCAACAACATCCGCACGTCCTCAAGAGTGATCGACATTTAACCAAACGGGAGGTGAAATGTGTTGGTCTCCAGCTGCCACCTCTCCACAAACCCAGATATAAGCGTCTTGTGTGCCTGCTTGTAGGAGCAATTAAATAGTGCACTCAACCCAGACGCTTCAATAATACTCCTCCGTCGATTGGGGTTAGGGTGACACTTGTCTAAATCCCACTGTGACAACTGGAGGCCGTGACTCAGACATCTAAGCAATGGGCGCTCCTGAAATGGCAAAACAAATGATCAAAATCCGGTCCTTGTCGACTGAGTGTTCTCAACTTGTTCGGTCATTGGTGGCCGAACAGTTGATTTGAACTCAAATGAGAACATACAATCAAAAATATAGTTGAACGCAATGTAGTAAATAAACATACTTTGTGACAAAGTCTCGTAAATATACCTTTTTATTCCATATGGCGGCAGCAACGTGATTGTTGAAGCTCGTCAATAACTCCTGATTAATTGGCCCACCAGGAAAGGGTTTAGACATGTCGTCGGCCGTCACTTTGTCGTATGGTCCCGACTTAGCTTTACCACGTGCCTTAGCACTGGGCCTCACTTCCACCACTTCTTCTTCGGAATCTTGTCCCTCTCCACCTTCATCTCCTTCATTATTTCCCTTACTTGCACTTCCTTCCTCATCTTCTTTAGTGGAACCATCTTCACTTCCACTTCCACTCCCACTACCACTACCACTGCCACTTCTACTTCCACTTCCACTTCCACTTGTTCCTTCACTTCCACTTCCTTCTTCATCTCCTTCTCCACCTTCTTCATCTCCTCCGTCAGAATCTCTGTTCTCATCACCTTCTCCTTCTTCTCCCCTATCTGATTCAGTTGCATCAGAAGAAGATGGTTCCACTGCATTTGCTTGGCTCATACAAAATGCCAATTGTTGGCCTGGCAAATCCGTTGAGTCATCTTTGCCTGCTCCTTCTTTTAACTCACAACCGGTTTGACTTGCCCCGCACCCCTTCGCAGCTCCTTTTCTTTCCTGTAAGAAGTCGTTTGAGCTTTCCTCCCCACTTGCTCACCCATCTTACCCGTGTTCTTTTTCTCTTGTTCACTTTCCTTGGGCGCCTCTGTCGTCTTTGTACGTGTCATACCTATTAAAGTAACACATATATTACCCAAACATTAATACTCAATCATTGTACGACATTCCTCAAAAAATACACTTTGTTCGATTCGATCTTGACAGAGCTAAATTAAATACTGTTCGACTTGATATGACCGAGCTATAATTCTACTCGGTTAAAGGTAACCGAACAAACAACTTTCACTCGGTAACATAAGACCGAGTGAAGAACCTTGGACAATCTATTTTACAAAATAACCAGCGTTGTCCGGTCAACTACAACCGAACAACCAATTTATATAATAAACTGTGTTGTTCGGTTATAATAGACCGAGTGCAAAAAACACAATTCGGTCATTCCAAACTGAGCAAAACAAATCCTATACCACATGTATAGTTCGGTCACCCAAAATCAACTAAACCAACATTGCTCGGTCACGGGAAACCAAACAGTGCAAATTAATTATGTCATGTGTTACCGAGCTACTGAACACAACAACAACAACAACAACAACAACAACATAGCCTCAGTCCCAAATTAACTGGGGTCGGCTACATGCATCAAACTTTTCCATTGTGCTCGATTAAGTGCAACTGATGGTGAGCTTTCCAAACCATTCAGCTACTGAAAATCATCAAATATCAACAAATTGTCCAACAAGTTCTATCAAAAACAGTTACAAACATACACGACAAGGAAAATCGAAGATAAAAATAGATTTCCATAATAAACGCACAAAAAAAAATCGTATTCGACCTAGTTTTGCAAATCAAATTAATAACCTAATTGAAATTCGACCATACACCCCAACAAACACATAAGAATACAAATTTCAACGAAAACCAAACAAAATTATACCTTAAGGGAACCGTATTCGACCTAGCTTCACTGTTACGCAAACCAACAAGAACAAAAACACCACCACCGCCTGAAACAAAACCAACTCCATCATCGCCTAGAACGAAAACCGAGGGGAAGAGGGGGGAGCGAAGAGCGAATATAGACCGAGTGGATGCTTCACCGAGTCGATTTGATCAATGACTTAGGGTTCTCTTATTCTTCTTCACAGGGAAAACCAACTCTTCTTCAGAGAATTCGAATGTTGTGGGGTGCACACAGCAGGGGCATTTTGGGAAATAAATTTTTTTAGGTGCCCAAATCCAAACGTGGTTTGCACAAATCTTTTGGTTTGCACGAAGTAAAATGTGGGGTGCACATAGTCGGGCCGATTTAATAATTGTGGGAGAAAAGTGAAATGGATTGGTGAGATTACACTTCACTACACTCATTTTAAGTGAAAGCATTTGGATGCTCTAATGCATGTAGAGAGTCATCTTCGACACCGCCACACCACGTGAGGCAACCAATGATTTAAGGACACGAGTTCGATGTTCACGCGTGACATCATAATAATTATGGAGAGGTTAGTGAATCTTCTAAGACCATCCAATTTTAACATTATATACTAAATAATATTATTATATATTTGTGTGTGGTTAAGAGTGAGTACATAAAAAAGGGGAGTTGTAAGTAATATGTAAAGAATAGCGGTAAGAGAATATTCATTTTTAGATAAGCTTTGATGGGCTTAAACTAAAGCGAGGCGTTGTTCATGCAGTAGTAGATTTTGGTTTGGGCTTCAAAGTCCACTGTGTGGTTCTTTGTCTCCTCTGCTTACCCTAAATGCACAAGTACTGATTAATTCTACTTTTTGGTGCTCTATGTTAGTTGTGTGAACCTAATCCATTTGTTTGGTATATTTATATAAAAAAATTAAAAAAATGTCGAATATAATCTAAATGTAGGAAAATGCTACAATGACACCCCGAAGAAATTATTTTTGGTCTACATTAAAAATTTACATGAATATTTTCAAATTGAGTTCTTCAAGTAAATTTTTAAACTTCAAACTCTATATAAAAAGCTACATGAGTTTGCGCGGCATACGAGGTTAGATTCTTTGGGGATGTCGGGACTCAATATAGCTGATGTTTTACCTGGTTTATGAGTTTGCACGACACATGAGGTTAAATTTCCTGAGGATGTCACGACTCCGGACCTAGACCATTACCACTTCTCCGTGTGTTAGTTTCATTTATTTTAACCGTGGTATCTTCTAGCATATTAATGTTTCAACATTTCTTCGCTATTTATATGCTTTTATATATCTTTTATTATATTGGAAATGTGGATGAATAGTCTCCAAGATCTACTTTCTACATTACTGTACTCACCATTTTTTTATGACGGTGGGTGCAGATCTATCGAGTAGCAGCCCAGGGAATGAGAAGATCGACAACTACTTCTGAGCCCTCGGCGTGTAATTTTGCTACTTTTGTAAGTGATCTTTTTGTATATTTATTACCTATGTCTTTTTGGTATAATTTTGGGTTGTATAATGGGTTGAGAAAATAGATTCATGACTGATGCATGTATTACTCAGTTTGACTAAGTGTGATCGTCTATTACCTGGTTTCCACAGTAGGTGTTTTTATAATGTTTCCTCAAATTTTATTAAGTCTTCCGTTGATAATATTAAAATGATAAAAAGTTTTAATTAACTCTGAAAATCATAACTAACGAGAAATGAATAATACTTATCATGAACACCTATAACGAGGTGAATGAGACAAAAGATTGACTAATATGTTATTAAGTTCTACAAGATAAGGATTAAGGCTTAATGACTGGATTAGGTCGGGCGGTACCCCGGTTGGGAAAACGGGCCGTCATAGCCGCACCACCACCTCATCAAGAAAATGGCCCAGATACAGTTCTCTAGATATTTCGAAGAACGACATCTTCTCCACTACCTCAGCTTACCAATTCCTAGAGGGACACCCAACAACCTCTAGCTTAGACATTTAGAAGGCAATATGGGGCCGGCAGGGCCCTGAAAGAGTGAAGATGTTCTTATGGCTTTTGGCAAATAATGGTCTTATTACTAATTATATGAGAACAATTTGAAACCTTACTGTGACGGCCCCAGTTCCACAACCCAAACTGGGCCCGCCCGGCCTAGACTTACGTGGACCCCGAGTCAATCCTCGCGACGTCAACGCATGCCTAGTCAGCATTCCTAACCATTTTTCATTACAAAGCAGCGAAATTCAACATTTATAGTGAGTTATTCAAATTTGTAAGTTATCAAAGTTTATGCGAAAGAGATTTCAACTTAAACAAATCTAAACAACTCTACACAAATCAGTCAGGACAACTTAGAGTGTGGAAACCCCGCATAACTCAGTCAATATGTATAAAATACAGAGGAGAGAAAAATATCATGTACAGGTCCTAAAGTATCTCACAAAACCCATATACCCCATGTGATAAAAAAAATGTACATAAGTAATATAAAACCTACAAAAACACGAGAAGGAAGGCCGTTCCAAAGTCCTCACAGTAGATCTTCTAGTACTGACCATTTTCCCTTACTCGATTGCGGATCTGCACTCAGTTAAACACGAGAATAACGAGCCCAATTAAGTAATGCCAGTAGGATACTAAACAACATTTCGAAATAAATAAATCAGTTTATATTCATGTAGATAGAAAGAAAGATATAAGGACAAGTGAATAAATAAAAGACTGTAAATAAATCAAATGCAATTGATACATGAGTGTCCAGGGATGTAAATAGAGTGGTGCAAGTAGTCTCGACCAACAATTCGTTGAGTCTTGGCAAACCATCAAGACTCGGGTTCTAGGACTTGGTACACTCACAAGCCCTAAACCCACGAGATAGTGAGACTTCCTGGGACAACCACGCTAAGAACTCACACCCCGTTAAGAATTAGTATCTAGTGCAGTGCATCCCGAGGTCATGACTCTAGTATGTTACATTAGCCAGCCACTCCTTCCAAGGATCACCGTTGACTCACTTGCCCTCAGACAACTCAATCAGAATGGAATTCCAAATATAGATAACAAAGCAATGATCAACAATATTCAATAGCTTAAAATGAAATACTGAGCATTTCCTAGCTGGTTTACTTACAAATCAGAAAGCTTGTTCCTAGCCTATCCGGTCTCTCGACACTCTGAAACAAGTATTTGACTCCCCGTAGCTCTTCCTTAGGTTCTTGACATCATATTATAAGTTTTCGAGTGTGTTGGGACCTTTACTGTGACGGCCCCAGTTCCACAACCTAAACTGGGCCCCGCTCGGCCTAGACTTACGTAGACCCCGAGTCAATCCTCGCAACATCAACGCAAGCCTAGTCAGCCTTCCTAACTATTTATCATTACATTTTTAGTAAGTTATTCAAATTTGTAAGTTATCAAAGTTTATGCGGAAGCGATTTCAACTTAAACAAATCTAAACAACTCTACACAAATCAGTTAGGACAACCTAGAGTGTGGAAACCATGTATATACTCCATGTAAATATCTCACAAAACCCATATATCTCATGTGTCAAAAAAATCAATATACATAAGTAATACAAAACCTACAAAAATGCAAGGGGCAAGGCCGCTCCAAAGTCCTCAAAGTAGATATCCCAGTGCTGGCCCCTTTCCCTTACTCGATTGCGGATTTGTACTTAGTCAAACACAAGAATGATGTGCCCAGGTAAGTAACGCAGTAGGACACTAAACAACATTTCAAAATAAATAAAACAGTCTACATTCATGCAGATAGAAAGAAAGGTATAAAGAACGAATGAATAAATAAAGACTGTAAATCAAACAAAAGCAATCGATATATGAGCGTCCAGGAATGCAAACAGAGAGGCGCAAGTAGTCCCGACCAATAGGTCGTTGAGTCTTGGCAACACATCAAGACTCGGGTTCTAGGACTCGGTACACTCACAAACCCTAAACCCACGAGATAGTGAGACTTATTGGAACAACCACGCTAAGACCTCACACCTCGTCAAAATCAGTAACCAGTGCAGTGCATCCCGAGGTCATGACGCTAGTATGTTACCTCAGCCCGCCACTCCTACCAAGGACCACCGTTGACTCACTTGCCCTCGGACAACTCAATTAGAATGGAATTCCAAGGATATATATCAAAGCAATGAACAACAATATTCAATAGCTTAAAATGAAATTACTATATAATTTCTTAGCTGGTTTACTTACCTCGATCGACACGCTTATTCCTAGCCTATCCGGCCTCTCGACACTCCAAAACGCGTTCTGAAACCTCTGTATATCTTTCTTAGATTTCCTGATATCATTTAGTATCAATTCAAGTCCAATATCCTTGGTTTAGAACTCTTAAACCATACAAATACTGCGACCAAAGTACGCTCGAGAGCTATTTCTAAAAATAATACTTTATAATAACTTCAAAGTATTATCAACTAGCCCACTAGAGTTACGGTTTTAACTCTAAAAACCTCATAATTTGTCATGACAACCAAAAAGGAACTTGTAGTACTCATTACGTACTTTCCATAGACTCCAAGAATACTCAAATCGGATCATAAACGGAGAAGTTACAAATTTTCTAATATGGCATGTAAACTTGACAAACTTTATTTATTTTCAACTGGAAAATGTCTCCAAATCAATATTTTTGCAATTAAATCCTCAAAACTCAATAATAAATGTCACGAAACCACTCGATACCAACACCAAAATATTTCCACGGCTCGTGGAGTCAAATTGTATCTATAAAAACATCTCCAAAACAGTTATCAACTGACTTGCATTAATTCAAATCATCGAAACCCTAACCCACATCGGTGAAATTTATCCCAAATTGAAGCAAATCAATCCAATACACCAATTAATGACAAGTCATACCAATTTCTATCGAAACCCCCTGAAAGAAATTGAAAAATCGCGAGAACTCAAATTGAATTGAGGAAAAATGTTTGGCATTGAGAATTTACCAAATTGCGGACCGAATACCTCGTTTCCACCGTGGAAACTTAGCTTGAATTGATTGATTGTCTCGTGATGTTCTACGATTTTGTGGAAAGAAATCGGGCAAAAATCGGATATCGGAAGCTCCGCAAGCGAAAACCCAAATTGAGGGATTTAGGGACGAACGAACGTTCGTTCAATGGAAACCAAATGAGTTTTGATTTTCATTTCATGTTATATATATATATATATATATAAACTTAATTTCTTTTTATTTATTAATTCCCGAAATTCCTATTTTAACTTGTTTTGACTTACGATGCTCGTTTTCGATCCAATTTTTCACCAAATTGAACCAAACTCTCGACAAAAAAGTCCATCTTCATAAAATGTCGAAAATATTGGTTTTGGTCACGCCAAAACTCCAAAAATCTTATCTTTGTTCATGACATACTCAACTCTCACAAACCAATTCTCTTGCCATATTTAACTAAGCTTACATCAAATTAAACTATATCTCAACCTCGACTACTGCCAACGGACACGAAACTCGAGGGAAGATTTACCTACACATTTCCGAAATTAATTATTTTAAATTGTTCAATCTTTTGTATAATAAATAATACAAGCATCACACAAAAATAGCATATCTCGGTGTCTACACCCGAGATTTGGACATACGGATCACGACGAGTGGGTCTCACATACGACCCTGAAATGGCACGTGACACAAGTTAGATTTTTAGGGTCGTTACATTTACTTAGGGTATTATACGTGTTTATAGTGTTTATGGAACTTTTGAAAATTACAGATTTTTGTATTGTCATCACTAATATTGATTAGCGCGCTAGATTTCCAACCTAGCGCGCTATGTGCAGCAGAACCCATAATTCTGCATTTCGAATTCTGAGTTTGCTCAACACATAGGCCATGTTGACGCCTTGGGGACCCTCATACACACTACTAGAGGTCACTAACATCAATCACAACACAAAACAACACCCCCAACATCAAATTCGAGAATTTAATAACTTGACCAAGCTATGTTATTGGAGTTACCTAGCTTGATGACTTGCTCTTCTACTTCACCAACCCACTGATCTCTCCCAGTCATACTTGGTCTTCTTCTTCTCCTTGAGCACTCCACCAGCTCTTCTTTCTCTCCAAATCGATGTGATGAGAAGTTGTGATCACAAGTTTGACTTGTGTGTTGTATAAGTGAATGAATATGGTTGAACCATGGCCCTTAATCTTTTGTGCACACGTATCTCAAGACATGTCTAGTGACCCACCTTCATACAATTATCACCCAATTCATGCTTAAGTGACACCAATAATTGACTTCTTTGACCTTTAGATTGGTCATCACGTGTCTCGATGCACATTATGTGGCCATTTTATTTATTTCACTAGCTTAGGCCCATTTAATCTCACATCATACATGGCCACATTAAAGCTAATATAAAACCAAAATTAGCTCACATAAAACTTACCCTGTAACGGCCCAAAATTTCTAACTGTGTTTATGTCTTTACACAGGCTCAACGACCCGTACTATGGGGGACTCACACTGTGATATGTCCGTTTACCAAGGCAAGGGCCGAGGTATATTTTATTTGTGTTGTGATGTATGTCTAGTGTATTGTATTTGTGTAGACTATTAAGTTAATTTTCTACGGGTGTGTAGGTATCGAGACGAGCGGGGACGTACCTCGAGTTGCGTGTCGACACGGGACCGAGGTAGCGGCATATTGGGGTAAGTTTAATTTATTTAAATAAAATGTGAATTTATTGGGTAATGTGTGGCTTTAATGTGGCCACATGGAAACTAAATGAGTAAATGACCTATAGTTAGGAAAATAAATCATGAGGCATAGGATGTGCATCGAGACACGCGTTAACCCATCATGAGGCAAGGTGTCACATTGTTGAGTCACTCACAAGTGACTTGTGGAACAAGTGGGACAATGTGCTCCATGTGATAAGCCTCAGGATACGTGTGCACACCAAGATCTAAGGCTAAAGTTTAAACTCACATTATATAAATACTTAAGTCAAGATGATTATCTTCTTATCCTCACCACCCCACCAAAACAACAAACTGAGAATCGGGAGAGAAGAGAGGAACAAAAAGAATCGCTGGGGGAGGAGAAGGAGAATGAGAGAACCCAATACGAATCAATGTGAGTTTGTTGTTCCATTGATGGGGTGGAGTGGTGTCGGTGGGGTGTTTGGAGGGAGTTCGGGAGCTCGGAGCTTGGGAGCTTCCATGCTCCCGAGGAAGGAGACGACTCGGGAGAGTCGCCAGACACGTCACCAAGCATGCCACGTCACCGCACACTTATTTTTAACTGTATGCGACCTAAATCTTTATACGTATCTTATTCGCCTTAACTTAGTATTTACGGGTATTTTTATGAATATTTACATTAAATTGACTAAGTTAAGTTGTTCACGATTTATTAAATTAATATAAATTAAACATCAAAGCGGAAGTCTTTGAAGCATGCAAACACCGTAGAGATGAAAGGTTTGCATTGTATAAATAACCATATAGTGTGGAAACCCGACATTAGATACCATATATATCAAGAGCGACAAAAGTACAAAAGGTGAGCATATACATGTATCAGGTATACAAGTCCTCCCAAATTTTTTTTCATAAAAATAGTAAATAGATACAAACAAACACCTACGCAAAAACAACCAACGGGCTCTCCTAACTCAGATGTAGTCGCCTAAAACTTCCTTGCCCCGACTCGTCGCAAGATCTGCGATTTGTCACCAAAAACAATGACAAATCCCAGGTGAGTAAATCCTAGAGAACGTTAGCTAATATTCATGAAATCCAATAAAACTGCTACAATTCATGCAATTTAAATAAGGAACAAGAATAAAGTAATCGCATGAAAATAAGTCGTTGAGAAGTCGAGTTTGGACACGAGTGTAGTGTGACAGAGAACCACGGTCGACATCAGGGATCGTCTTAGCTAAATCGAGAGGAACCCATGACGATCACCTCGCCAAACATCTCACGGTCGAATGAGAGGAACCCATGAATGGGAGAACCCCATCCAAACATCTATCGAGAGGAACCCATGACGAAGACTTAGGTCTTCGTCAAACATCTCTAAACCTACGGGTCTCGCGGAAAATAATCACTGCATAGCCCTAACATGACCAATTACTCGAACAGCGCGGGGTAGCTAGCCCCGGGGTGTGAGTCCGTGCCATGCCCGACCCCGTCGACAAACACATACACACGTGGGAGTGGATGAACAGTAAATGAACATCAATAAATAGCACAATGAAATAATTGAAATGTGAAATAAATTAAGTATTATAAATGAATTTTAACTAATTTTCTCGTGGGTTTACTTACCTCAAATAAATCGTAAATCGCCCTCAAAATGCCCTTCACACGCCTCGAGATACGTACAGACACCGATTATGGTAGCCTAAGTCCCCGGTGTCCAATTATACAATTTTTATTATTTTAGAGTCTCATTAAATGAATTTATAATATGGGACCAAAATTTGTAAGATTTTTATTCCAAAAGTTTGATTCTTGGAACACTTTTCGAACCATACCGGGGATCGATTGTTCGTTGGCGCGCGCCACCGCGCGCCGTCTTCCACGTCGTTCACCACGTTCACCGTTGCCGGTGCAGTGCCGGTCTGCGCGTCGCGCTTGCAGCCATCATTGCTTGCTCTTGCCGTTCGCCGCTGCTCCGCCGCCGCTCTCTTGGAGCGCGTCGTTCTGCGCCCGCCTCTGCCGTTCCCAGACCTCCCGCCGCCGCTGCTTGTCGTCCGCCGTCAGTTGCCTCGCTCCTTGCCACGCGAGCGTCCCCGATCTTCGCCGCCTTGTTCTGCTCTCCTCGTTGGTGCCTTCCTCGGCTCAAACGGGCTCGACCACGATCCCAGCTACTTAGGCACCACCACTCGCCACCGCCTCTCTCTCCTCTTGGCGCAGTGACTCTCTCTCTCTCTCTCTCTCTCTCTCTCTCTCTCTCTCTCTCTCTCTCTCTCTCTTCCTTCTCTCACGTCCTCTCTCTCTCTCTCTTTCTCTCTCTCTCTACCCGTTTAAATGAGAATTTTTTTTAATTATTTTGGAGAGGAGAGGGAGTAATGATGAGTGATGGGTTTGGTATGGTGATGTGATGTGTGATGTGATGGGATGTGTGATGTGACAACTAAATCCTAAGGCTATCCCATACCCGGCGTTACGCGCTAGCACGACGTCGTACACTACTCTCATCACTACACGCGCGCGCACAACGCGACCAATAAAATATCAAATAATGCGACGCGAATTATTTAATAATAGTAAAATAAATAAACACTCACACACAAAAATAACAAATTTTACCTCGTTAGGCGTGCCCTGGACTTTTCTGCGACGTCCACGTGGGTCTGAGCTTATGATCTTAATCTGTAATTTGTCAGTTAATCGGGATTAATTAGAGCGGGCCGTTACAATCTTCCCAACTAAAAGGAATTTCGTCCCGAAATTCAAATTTAATGAAATCTTTACCTTGAACAAATGGGGGTATCGCTCTCATGCAAAGTAGACTCTCTCTCCCAGTGAGGCCCTCGTTTTTATGATACTGCCATCGAACGAGTATAAGTGGTATTTCTTTCCTTCTAAAAGTCTGTACTTTGCGATCCACTATCTCAATAGAGTGTTCCTCGTATGTCACATCTGGTCGAACCTCGATTCTAGTCATATCAACCATCGGTCTCGGTCCTGATCTCGCCAAGTAACATCGAAATGTGAAAAACATTATGAACCCCTGCCACAATCGACTTGGCTATCTCAGCTGATAAGCGACCTTCCCAACTCGTTTCTCAATTTGAAACGACCCATAAATCTTGGTGCTAGTTTCCCCTTGATCCCAAATCTCGATGACCATTCACGGAGAAACTTTCAAGTAAACCCGATCATCTACCTCGTAGCTTAGCCCATCATCGATACCTATCCACATATTTCTTCTGTCTTTGTTGGGCAGCCAACAACTGTTGACGAATTAGTCTCACTTTCTCTGTATGGTCCACAACAATTTCAGGTCCCACGATTCTTTGTATCCTTGGACTACGCCCCGACAAGTCGATGATCTACACGGTCTGCGTACGAGCTTCAAATGGTGGCATCCCAATATTGGCACGATAGCGTTGTTGTAAGCAAATTCACGAGTGGAAAGTACTCCTCCCAGACCCATCAAGCGCAACACACATGCCACGAGCATATCCTCGAGTATCTGTATTAATCTCTCTCGTTGTCCGTCTGCATACGAGGATGGAATGCGAGCGCTAAAGCTGTAATATAGTACCAAATCGCTGCTCTGCGCATAGCTTACCACGATGATGATGTAAGACAGTGTCTCGATGCAGAAACAATCGAAATTGGTACTCCGTGCGATCGCACAATCTCTCTTTCGAATAATATGCTCAATTGTGTGAAATTATACTTCATAGAGATTGGTAGGAAATGAGTGACTTCGTCAACTTTGTCCACGATCACCCATATCGCATCGTGTTTCAGTAAAGTCTGCGGTAATCCACAAACGAAATCCATCGTAATGTGTTCCCATTTCCAACGAGGGATGGGCATCGGTGTAATAACCCTCCAGGGCCTCACTGTGTGCTCGGCCTTAACTTTCTTGGCACACCTCACAACCCCTAACATAGGCGCGACGTCGCGCTTAATCCCTGGCCACCAAAATAATCGTCGCATATCGTGATACATTTGGTCTTGCCGGATGCACTTTATCTCGGGACTGTGTGAGCCTCACAGAGTATCCCATCGCGTATCTCTGCACCTTGTTGGAATCCATAACCTCTCTCGGTGCCTCAAAACAACGATCCACAGACTCGCTCCAATATGGATGATCGGGACAACGTGCCATTTCACTGAATCTCGAGTACATCTCGTCAGCCCTCTTACACTCCAACACTCGCGTAATAGAAATAGACGGTACACCAATCTGTCCATGAATACGTGCGTCGTTGCGTGGGAACCTCTATCAAACTCAGCGTTGCCGCCGCCTCAAGTAAACCATACTCGTGCATCATATGACAGACAACTGTCTCAGAATCTGGTCGTCTCCTGCTCGACATTTGCTTTCCCAGGCTGATATTCGATTGAGAAGTCGTAGTCCTTCAGCAACGCTAGCCAACGTCGCTGTCTCATGTTCATATATTTCTGAGTGAATAAATATTTTAAACTCTTATGATCTGTATATAATGTGAACCTCTCACCGTAGAGGTAATGTCTCCATACCTTCAGTGCAAATACGACTGCTGCAAGCTCCAAGTCGTGCCTTTGGATAATTCTCTCATGGGTCCTCGTCAATTTAGTCATCGACGCGGCGATCTTCGAGAAGTCCTTCACTAATCGCCGATAGTATCCTGCCAACCCAAGGAAACTCCTGATATCTGTCACTGTCTCAGGTGTCGGCCAATCTATGACAGCATGGATTTTACTCGAATCCACTGATATACCTCTGTCACTGATCACGTGTCCCAAGAATTTGACTTCAGACAGCCAAAACTCGCACTTAGTGAACTTAGCATACAGTTTGTGTTCTCTCAGCGTCATCAATATCTGTCTGAGATGTTGCCCGTGATCTTCGCGAGTCTTGTTGTAGATCAATATGTCGTCAATGAAGACTATGACGAATTTATCCAAGTACGGCTTCAATACTCTGTGCATCAAGTCCATGAACATGGCGGTGCATTCGTTAGTCCGAACGACATCACTGTAAACTTAAATAACCCATATCTGGTCCTGAATGCAGTCTTAGGTATGTCTCCATCTTGAATCCTGAGCTAATGATAACCCGATCTTAAGTCGATCTTAGAGAAGACATGGGCTCCGGCCAATTGGTCAAACAAATCGTCGATCCTTGGCAAAGGGTAACGATTTTGTACTGTCACCTTATTCAACTTCCTATAGTCATGCACATCCTCAAGCTATTATCTTTCTTCTTAACGAACAGAACCAGTGCTCCCATGGTGATGTGCTCGGGTGCATAAACCCCTTATTCTCTAAGTCCTCTAGTTGAGTATTCAACTCCTCCTGCTCCTTCCGTGACATCCGGTACGGTCTGCTAGCTATCGGTTGTGTGTCTGGCACTAGCTCAGTAACGAACTCAATCTCTCTGTGTGGGGGAAATCCTGGTAGATCCTCCGGAAAGACATCGGGAAACTCATTGACAACTGGGACATCCTCAAGTCTATCCCTGTAAATACTTCCATCTCTAAGGTCGTAGCCAATCTACCCATAGTGGTCGGTAGTATACTTGCATCACCCGTGAAAGTGAACTCTGGTATGTCGGGGATCTGAAAAGTCACTATCTTACGGAAACAATCGACCTGGGCGTGATATGACGCTAGCCACTCCATGCCCAAAAGTGCATCGAACTCTAAGAATTTTAGAACGCGTAGGTCGATAGGGAGTTGGTGTCCGGAGATCTTTATCGTGCAACCCTCACAAATCACCTTTTCCCAGCCTTCTTGTCTTTGAGAATCAGGAGTGTACTAACTGTAATCGGTGCTGATCCTAACTCATCAACCATACGTCCAGAAATAAATGATACTGTGGAACCATAATCAATAAGTGTATGCATAAAACGATCGCAAATCGAAATCATACCCTCGACGAGCTGTCTGGTGGCCTCGCGGTCTGGCTGAGCTACAACGTGTACCCGTTCCCTGGCCTGAACTGGTGGTGCTTTGCAATCGGTGCTACTGAAGCCATCAGACATTCTTTCTTAATGTGTCCAAGTTGTATGCATTTGAAACAAGTAAGATGCTTGTGTCCTGACCCTTGGCCCCGACCACTGTCTGACCTCTGGCCCTGACTCTGACCATACTGTCCTCGGTCCCTGCCTCCCTGATCATGGGTCGGTCTCTGTCCCTGCCGCGGTGCATAACAACCACCTGACAGCTGTGCTGACTGTGCAGGTACTATCGCATGAGAAGTGACCGCATGGTGATCATCATGTATGGGCCTCTGTCCTCTTCTATCCCTGTGATCGATGATCCTTTTCCCTTTCCTGTCAGATCTGGTGCCTTGCTGGGACGACCTAGATGCCAACTGTGGCATGGGCATCGCGGCACGAAAGATAAGATATGTCTCATGGGCTAAGGCCCTCTCGTAGATCTCCTGCAGTGTACGAGCTCTGCCTGATACTACTGCGCTCGCAATCTCATCTCTAAGCCCAACACCAAAGTAGTGAACTTGATCGCGATCTGTAGAAGCCAAGTCCCCAGCGAACTGCAATAGGTAGCGAAACTTCTCCATGTACTGGACCACTGTGCGATTACCCTGCCTAAGACACAAAAACTCCTGTCTCAGACGTAACTGTATCTCTCTCGGTATGTACTGGTCATAAAAGACATGTTTGAAACCGGCCCAAGTAGTCGACTCTCCATGAATCTCGGTATGAGCGTTCCACCAATCTCCAGCCTCTCCTCGGAGCATATATCCGGATATCCTGACGCGAATACTGTCGTGAATCCTCATAAGATTATGTAATTTCTCATGTGCAAGAAGTCATCTCGCAGCTGCCTATGGGTTTCCACCTCCAGTGAAATATCCCGGCTGAAATCTCACAAACTCCTTTGTCAGCTTAGCCTCAGCTGATAGGGAAGTCTCGAATGTGATCTCCTGTGGGGTCTGTGTCAGTGTCACTGCTTGTGTAGATGCCGGTGTGATAGCCTCAGTACGAGTCTCTAAAACTGTAGTCGGTGTGGTAGTCTCTGCCATAACTGCAGTGACTGGCGTACCCTGAACAATCGGCACGGCTGTCGTCTCGGTGACGCTCGGTATGATGGTGGCGGTAAGTGTCGCAATAGCCGTTGTCTGAGCACGGAGTAAGGCCATCATCTGCTCGAACTGTCGATCGTGTACCGCGATCCGATCAAGTATACTTTGATCAGTCGCGATAGGCGTAATACCACTCGTATGTCCACCATCCTCCGAAGGTGGAGTCGGTTGTCCGTCCATGTCGTATATGCGATAACGAAGGTTCGTATCAGCCTCGTATATGCATATATACTATTACAAATCAAAATATATAACGTATAAGCCTTGGTACTACCCGTCCCATGTTCGCTTCCCAACTAAAGTTCTAAGCCAGGATCTTCGGGTTTCCACATCTAATGTTTGTTGTTAAGTTTTATTCGGTTGTATTAAATTTTCCCCTAGGTTCGCCTGAACCTAGGCTCTGATACCAACTGTGACGGCCCCAAACTCCGAGGCAAACTGGGTACCGCTACATCGCCAGACACGTCACCAAACATGCCACGTCACCGCACACTTATTTTCAACTGTCCGCGACCTAAACCTTTGTACGTATCTTATTCGCCTTAACTTAGTGTTTATGGATGTTTTTATGAATATGTACATTAAATTGACTAAGTTAAGTTGTTCGCGATTTATTAAATTAATATAAGTTAAATATCAAGCGGAAGTCTTTGAAGCATGCAAATATCGTAGAAATGAAAAGTTTGCATTTTATAAATAACCCTATAGTGTGGAAACCCGACATTAGATATCATGTATAACAAAAGTACAAAAGTGATCATATACATGTATCAGGTATACAAGTCCTCCCATAAAATTCCATAAAAACAGTAAATAAATACAAACAAACACCTACGCAAAAACAACCGACGGACTCTCCTAACTCAGACGTAGTCGCCAAAGATGCCCTTGCCCCGGCTCGTCGCAGGATCTGCGATTTTTCACCAAAAACAATGACAAATCCCATGTGAGTAAATCCCAGAGAACGTTAGCTAATATTCACGAAATCCAATAAAACGACTACAATTCATGCAATTTAAATAAGGAACAAGAATAAAGTAATCGCATGAAAATAAGTCGTTGAGAAGTCGGATTTGGACATGAGTGTAGCGTGACAGAGAACCCTGGTCGACATCCGGGAATCATCTTAGCTAAACCGAGAGGAACCCATGACGATCACCTCGCCAAACATCTCACGGTCGAATGAGAGGAACCATTGAACGGGAGAAACCTCATCCAAACATCTCTCGAGAGGAACCCATGGCGAAGACTTAGGTCTTCGTCAAACATCTCTCAACCTACGGGTCTTGCGGAAAATAATCACTGCATAGCCCTAACATGACCAATTACTCGAACAGCGCGGGGTAGCTAGCCCTGGGGTGTGAGTCTGTGCCATGCCCGACCCCGTCGACAAACACATACACACGTGGGAGTGGATGAACAGTAAATGAACAGCAATAAATAGCACAATGGAATAATTGAAATGTGAAATAAAGTAAGTATTATAAATGAATTTTAACTAATTTTCTCGTGGGTTTACTTACCTCAAATAAATCGCAAATCGCCCTCAAAATGCCCGCACGCGCCACGAGATACGTACCCGACACTGACTATGGTAGCCTAAGTCCCTGGTGTCCAATTATACAATTTTTATTATTTTAGAGTCTCATGAAATGAATTTATAATATGGGACCAAAATTTGTAAGATTTTTATTCCAAAAGTTTGATTCTCGGCACACTTTTCGAACCATACCGGGGATCGATTATTCCGGCAACGCGCCACCGCGCCGCTGCTCCACGTCGTTCACCTCGCCGGTGCCATTTCTGCGCCTCGCCGTGTCGTGCTCGTCTGTCGCCGCCGTTCTTGGTGCGCATCGCGCGCTGCGCTGCTTAGCCGCCTGCTCGTCGTCCGCCGTCCATTGCCTCGCTCCTTGCCGCGAGTCGTCCCCGATCTTTAGCCACCCTATTATGCCGCTCCTCGCTGCCGCCTTCCTCGGCTCAAACGGGCTCGACCATGATCCTCTCTCTCTCTCTCTCTCCCCGTTTAAATGAGAATTTTTTTTAATTCTTTTGGAGATGAGAGGGAGTAATGATGAGTGATGGGTTTGGTATGGTGATGTGATGTGTGATGGGATGGGATGTGTGATGTGACAACTAAATCCAGGCTATCCCATACACCGGCGTTACGCGCTCACCGCGACGTCGTACACTCTCGTCACTACACGCGCACAACGCGACCAATAAAATATCAAATAATGCGACGCGAATTATTTAATAATAGTAAAATAAATAAACACTCACACACAAAAATAACAAAGTTTACCTCGTTAGGCGTGCCCTGGACTTTTCTGCGACGTCCACGTGGGTCTGAGCTTAGGATCTTAATCTGTAATTTGTCAGTTAATCGGGATTAATTAGAGCGGGCCGTTACAGGGGAGAACTCGAGCGTTTGTGCACACAGTTCGAATTGTCGAGGAATCGAATAAACTAGGACACACGTGTGAATTGTAAGTATAACTGTGAGAATTTTATATTTCATTTCATTCATCTTGATTGATTTATTAGTCTCTTGGTAGACATTACTACTTGAACTCGTACATCATGTTGTTTTTGTATCTATTCATGGGTGAATATTGTGACATGATGCCTTGTGAATTGTTTCATTGACTCTGATTCCTACACTTGATGTCATTCTTGAAAAGATTTATGAAAAGCATGCTAATGGAATAATTTGGATTTAATCGGACTTGAATTCGATTTCCCTTGGGCTTTGTAGCCTAACTTGTTTTAGACTCCTAGAATTTTGGAATTATTTGTCTTTGAAATTAAAGTAGGGATTATCTAGTATCCATTGCACGAGAGATGCGCGGTTCACGGGGACATGCGTCTACCGGGGTTCTGACACTCACCACTACACTTGCGCGACACGCGAGTTATGGGACTTGGGGTGGTCGACAAGCATGAGATTAATGTTGTAAAGCGTAGAGCGCAGCTCCGCTATTTATGTAAGATATGTTGAGCGCAGCTCCATATAGTAGTAGGAAAGGGTAGGTGATAGGTCTCACCGCCTACCAGACGTAGATCATCTTGACTTAGCTTGTGTCTGTTTCTACATCTTTAACTATGGTATTTACTTGCATTACTTGTTTAAGCAATTTATTTTGCTACTTTATGCTTTTAAATACCATTTGTTTATTTTGGAAATGTGGCATAAAATTCTTCAGTTAGTACTGAAATATCATTATACTCACCGTCTAGTTTGTGAGGGTAGGTGTAGGTCCGTCGAGCAGCAGCAGACCGGGGAAGGAGAAGATCGACAACTTCCTCTGAGCATTTCGGCGACTCTCCTCACTCATTTGTATGTCTCGACTTTTGTTGTATTATTATTATGTCATTTTGGGTTGTACATTGGGTTGAGTGAATAGTGTCATATATATACGTGCTTGTGATGCTGTGTTTTCTTGGTTTTCCACACTTAGAATTTTTGGATAATGAATGCTTTTGCTTAATGATAATGGAATTGGAATTACCTTTAAATTGGATAATATATCAATACATGGATTTGGAGGAATATAGGGATGAAAGGCTGACTAATACGTAATTAAGTCTTAGGTGATTTGGATTAAGGCTTGATTACGGGATTAGGCCGGGCGGTGCCTTGTTTAGTAGTTGGGGTCGTCACATACCCCATAAGTAACTACCTCGGTCCCACGTCAACATGCAACTCGAAGTACGCCTCCGTTCGTCTCGACACCGATATGCCCCGCGTATACCTTACTCGCATATTTCTGAAATTAATTAGTTTAAATTGTTCAATCTTTTGTATAATAAATAATACAAGCATCAAACAAAAATAACATACCTTAGTGTCGACTTCTGAGATTTGGACATGCGTATCACGACAAATTGGGTCCCACGTACGACCCTGAAATGATACGTGGCACGAGTTAGATTTTAGAGGTGTTACACTTACCGATGATATTACTTGTCCTATTTGCAGGTAGTCCTCAGAGACATCGCTACACGCTCTTAGAAACTGTGATAAGTCATGACTCACTTAGCAGACTCTCATCCCACCACAGTGTTGGTATCAATTCTTCACCTCCAACCGGAATGTTTAGCTTGCAGCGAACCTCAATGATCACACTTGTCAGATCTAGAATTTGAAATGGCCATTCCTATTTGGAGTGGGTTATTGGTACCTTTGGAATAAAAGAAACAAGATCCTTTTTTTGGGAAAAACTTCACGGAACCCACTAGTTACGCAGCCGAAATCTTTAAGCAAGCAAGAAGCTTTGAGGGAGCTCTACATTCAATTCGACCCTTCCTCCCCCACGAGAAGAGAGCCTCATCAAATGGAATCTCCCCCATCTTGGCACATTTAAATTAAATACGGACGGCTCTTTCAACCCATCCCAGTGTTAGGATTCAGTTTGAGGCCTAATTTGAGACACAAACGGTGATTGGGTATTAGGTTTTGTTCATAATACTGGATCGAAGTTTTGGTCCTAGCAGAATTGTTGGGGAGGGGGGGGGGGATCTTTCAAGGTATGACTCTTTGCTGGGACCAAGGCTTCAAGACTGTAAAAGTGGAGCTTGACAATTAATGCGTTTTGGACAATATCCAAGGACGTTTCACCTCTGAACCTCCTTTGTTTTCGATTAGTACGTGACAATAGAAGACATGTGCAACGAGAGTGGACTGTAATCTTCTCCCACACATATTACGAAGGCAATAAAGTGACGAATATGTTACTGAATCTGGCGAAAGAATATCTTCATGGACTTACTTTTCTCTCCCTGCCCCTGATATAGTTAAACCAATCTTAAGTGAAGATTTTAGGGGAGTTGCACTAGGGCCGGCAAAAAAAGGGACCGAACATAAACGGGACCGGACATCCCCCTTGTAATGATTAAAATTAGTGTCCGGACCCATTCCCATTTTTAAAACTGGCACTTTTTTTTGTCCAGGCCCGTAATTTTGTAAAACATACGGCTCCCGTTTTGTATGATTTTTATTTTTAAATACGATTAAATATTTTATTTATCAATAATTTTTTAAAAAAAAACATCAACTACATGTCACCTAACATTCAATTACCAAAAAATAAATACATAATATCACAACTTTTTAATTTCCAATATAAACATCATAGATAAAAAATCTTTAAGGAATGCAAGGCAAAGCATCACATCACTATTGTCAAAGTTTTAAAATTATATGCCCACATCACAAAAGTTTCAAAAAAAAAGAGATCATCTCAATAGTCCAAATTAATCACTAAACGGATACTCGTTTTTTGAAATTGTTGCTCGGACCCGATCTCGTATTTTTAAACGACACAAAAAATTATCCAGACCCGTATGTTTTTTACAAAATATTGTCGGAACCCATTTATAGCGGATCCGGACAAAATCGAACAATTGGGTCTGGACAACTTTTGTCAGCCCTAAGTTGCACTCCCCATAATGACTCTTATTTAATCTCCTTTTAGGCTTTTGCCCCCTTTCTTATATTAAAAAATAAAAATAAAAATTAAGTGTCCATAGATTAGTCCATGAGCCATGAGCCACTGCGTTGGGCATATGTGGGCATATGTCATATATGTCATTAATCATTATCATTAGTTCTTTTTTATTTTAAATTGTAGCTTTTCTTAAAGTGATAAGAATTTTAAAATGATATCGGATTCAAACATTTGATACACCAGTAACGAGGTCCGTTGGATGCACCACCCAATCCAAGATCCAACGGTGTACATCATTTAGCCTTTATTTTACTTTCCTTACATGGGAAAGTATCTCCTACTCCATCACAAAAGATTCTACGCTCTCCGCCACACATAGTAGCCGCTGGAAAACTACCAAGATACAAAACTTAAATCTTCATGCAAGACCCAACGGCGTTCGACAACGTGTAGGTGAGATGAGTTCTTAAGTTTGTCATCCAACCACTTCCCCAAAAAAGTTCTCCAATTCGAACACAGAAAACGCAACAAATCAACACCGACGAACGCTTACGCATATTTGTTGGTTTCGGGAGGGATTTGTTCTTCAAAGTTAGGGTTTCGAAGTCTCGATTGGTTCGATTTTCGTTTCAGGTTTTGAAATCTCTCTCTCTTTTGATGAGTTTTCGCGACAGAGCGATCAATTTCGCATCTGAAAATGCACATTTGGAAGGAAAAGGTTGCGGACAAGCTGTCGCAGCTCCTCGCAGACTCGTCTCCGTCTTCGCCGCCGCATTTCGATGAGAAATCTCCAATCGCTCCGCCTGAGGCCGAGGTAGGGTCGGTTTTAGGTTTGGTGTTTGGTTTGGTTTGATTTGTGGTGTTCTGGCTCAGATTTGGATCGGACGAATGAATGAAATGTTCAGTTTTTGTTGGATTGTTGTTTTTGATGTGATCGCGATGGGACGGAACGAAGGTTGAAATGTATAGACGGTTTTGAAAGATTTTGATGGAAGAAGTTGTTGGTTTTTGGTATTTTGTGATCAATTTAAGGATGCGTTGTTATGTTTGTGAGATTTTGGTTAATTCTGGAGTGATGTGTAGTTGTTAAAGAGGGGCGGTATAAGTTGTCGATGATGATCATTTTGATGTATGGATATGTATGTAGGGCGAAGATTAGTTGTAGGATTGCAGCAAATCGCACATTTCTGCAATGTAAATGTCATGGAAAATGAGGGAGGGTTGCAATAGGTTGACAACCAGCTTAAAACTTTTATCACTCTTCATGAAATGGATCAAACATATATTCCCTCCGGTCAAAAATTTAGGTCGTTTAAGGTGAAGACACAAGAATTAAGGCAACCTTAATTACGAGTGTAATTTACATATACGTCATTTGACATTAAATGAATTGAAGAATTATAAGTTTTTGAGTTGTATATGGGTAAAATGGGTAAAAAAGCAATAAATACACTCTTGAATTCCGAAAACGACTTACAATTTTGAACAAGAAATTTTTGCTAGAACGACTTATATTATTGACTGGAGGGAGTATAAGCCGACCCCAACTAATTTGGGATTGAGGCTATGTTGTTGTTGTTGTTGTTGTTGCAATGTAAAGATAGTTGTGAGGTAAGATGGTGCTCACAACATTGGAGTGCCTTGATATGTGAGTTGGCTAATTGATCAGTTGAGGAGATATGGGGAGCTCAAAGATCTTTTTTTACGCATAAAGACTTTATACACGAAAGCTCAATTGTGGTGGTTGTGAATTCCTGATACTGATCCTCTGACGAGCCAAAAAGTCATTCACGGAGCTCTATAAGTCGAGTGTTAAAAATTATAGAGAGCATTAGACGACTGCTGTCCTTTATTGCGCGTGTAACCGACATCAGAAAAGCGCTTAGAGTTAAGAGTATAATGTCTGTTAATGTATGCTCAATAGTTCCTTTGGGGTGTTTGCTTGACAATTGTCGATGGTCCAGCGAATAGTGGTTTGCTTGTGCATAACTTACAGCAACAATGTCATAAATGCGATTTAGAATGAGAACGAGAGCCATGTTGAGTGGAATGCTCAGCATTAAGGTAACAAATACGTTGGTTAGTAACTTAGTATCGAAAAGTGAAAACTGTAGTAATCTTTATCTATTCTTATGCTTTTCAGAAATTAGAAATTTAGAAGTGGTTTTACTTCAATTATCCTATTGAGCATATATTTTTGTTTTCTTTTTTCCAATTATATCTTGATTGAGTAGCCCACTGCACATTTGATATTTCTCAATAATAATTGGTGGTCGCGGGCAGTCTGATATTTGATCTAGATGGATCTTTGGAGAAAAAATAATTACTAAAACCTGACACTGGCCACATGTATTTCAGAGTGGAAGGAGGCTCAAGGAGCATAATCCTAGGCAGTGGTGTTGGAATTTGTAGCTGCAACACCTAGAGATGAAGTAATTTTTTTGAACCAGATGAATTTTATGAGCTTTTCTTTCGGCAAGACATACAGTCCCTTTAAGAAAGGGAAAGGATGGGGAATCTGCCGAAATGTACAGTTACAAAAAAATATGCCACAAAACAGTAGGTCTCATTATTCAATTTTGATGAGTATGAGGATGCTGAACTGATACCAATATTTTCGTACCGAAAGAAAATTCTTTGGTCTTTTGGAGTTTTGAGTACTTGTTTTGGATCTTCAGGTGGAACAAGCTCAGTTTACTTAGTCATTTTGATTGTATTTGTGTTTTTGCCGTCTGTTGTATGTATAGGTCTTAAGTGGAATTTTTTCCCTACTTATTGTTCGTACACTCTTAGGCTCCTTACTTTTGCTCTTGCATCTTGGTTTGTTACTGTTGATGATGTTCTTTATATGTAGTTAAATTTTGTGACATGGATTTTTTTCATGTGTAGATCAAGCCATCTTCTAGAGAAGAAACACGTGGTTATAGAAAGTCCTTTTCATATCTGTCATCCTTCCTTCCAAGGTCAAGTTCTGATGGATACAAATCAATCAAACGCCATATGGATTTTAGGGGAATACGATCACTGCCCTATTTATGGAAGAGCAATAGTTTTTCAGGAAAGGAGAAGCAAATGGATAGTAATGCTGAAAAGGAACCTGGTTGTAGGAATAAAGAAGTGTTGGAGTGTGTCAAAGAGGATGAGATAAGCCATGACTTTCAAAGAAGCACATTTGATGTTGACGATCACACAGAATTCACCGCTTCACCTACTTCCTATATTATGGACGAATCTTCATTTATATCCTTGGATTTGTATGAGTTCTTGTATTCATCGCTTCCAAATATAGTCAAAGGACGCCAATGGATCTTGTTATATAGGTATACTCCTGTAGGCAACAATGCCTTCATTTAATATAGGTTTGTGTTCTTGTATTCCTTCTTGACTAAGTATTTGTTATTTAAATTGAAGGGCAGTACGTTGAGGCATGGTATATCACTTCGTACACTTCTTCGGAAGAGTGTCGATCTTCCTGGTCCTTGTTTGTTGGTGAGTTGACATCACATATGTGTACTCTTGCACAAGTTCATTGTAACAGTGAATTGATCAAATGAGATTAAGTTGCTTTAACTAATTTGGGATTGAGGCTTGGTTGTTGTTTTTTCACTTCTAGATTGTTGGAGATATGCAAGGTGCTGTATTTGGTGGGTTGTTGGAAGGCCCCTTAATGCCTACCGCAAAAAGAAAATATCAAGTTAGTTCATCTCAACTTGCTCTTTCATTTTCTCTTAAGGTAACATTCTTTGTTTCTTCGTGAAGGAATATAAAATGAGCATATTTTTTTTTTCTCTTGCTGGCAGGGAACAAATGAAACGTTTGTGTTTACAACGATATATGGTCAACCAAGGATTTTTAGACCAACCGGTAATCATTTCTTGATCAATATGATTCCTATCATATACTTTGTGGGGTACACATTTTCATGATATTGGTTCTCTTGCACATGTTTGATCTATGGAACCTACTGATGAGTTCAATTTACTGTCGCTAAAAGGCAACTTAATTGTTCAATTTACCAATTAGTTTTATGCTTAATTTTACATAGGATGGTATTATAATCGAAGGATTCTAGAAAATCTGTAAAAGTGCATCTTCTGTTCTCCAATAAACAATTACAATCATAGTAAGAGAGCAATTAAAGTACCAAGAGTTGTCTGTACGAGGATTTTCTTCCCGAAGTCTTTGAAAAGTTCCATCATCTAGAGCAGTGTGAGGTGGAAGGAATAAACTTCCTTGGGCTCCAATAGGTAGATCTAGGAGCTACACTGGCATTCTATAAACTGCTTCTAGGTCAGGAGCGCTTCCAATAACTTCAGCCCGGAGGAAGTTCTTAGCAATCTTTGTAATCACTTTAACTTTAAGGCATTACTAGGCTTTATATTACCGAACAACAAAGATCCTCTTTACTGGCTTTTGGACAAAAGTTCGATGCCTTGATTCATCATTTCCTTGCCAAGAAACCATCGAATCTTCTCATTGATCTCCTTGGCCACCTTGTAGGCATATGAAATAGGGACGTGAAAGTGGGGACCTGCCCCAACATATTTATTTGATGCAATCTATTGCCCTTTGTAAGGAAAGCGCTTCTTCTCATACCTAGCCATCTCAAAATTTTGCTTTGACTGTTTCCCCCATTGTTATGCTGGTAGGATTCCCTTCCAAAAGGAGGCCAAGGTACATTATGGATCACCTTGATATCACGACATATCTTGAGTGTGATCTTTGATGGTTCACTCATTCACGTTGATATTTGAGTTTCAAATCTCTGCACTATGTAGCGTATGAAAGTTATATCATCACAACTCACAAGTCATGAAATGATTATTCTATGCAACTAGGATGTTAGAATCAATTGTCAATTAAAGCAAGTTTTTTATTTTTATTTTTGTCATGAACGTAGTTAGAAATTAGAGTATTTGTGTCTTCAATATGAAAGAGATTAGAATTAAAATACCTTTTAAAGGTAAAAGAGCTAAAGATTCCAAGCCAATGTAGCAGGACAAGGGCAATGAACCCTTGCACATATTTGCAGAACCTCAGTTAGCATTTTTGTTTTTAATGGTAAAATGGATTACTTCCATGACCATATTTCTGAAGATCTGGAAACAGAATAAGTAGAGGTCATGCATATCAAGCTTATATTACCACATCTTACATAGTAGATATAGTTTATTCATATTTTTTTGGCAAAAGATATTTTTTAGTCCCTGAACTTTAAGACTTTTACGCTTTTGGTCCCTGAACTTTCATTAATGTACATTTGGTTCCTGAACTTTCATTGTTGTATATTTGGTCCCTGAACTTTTGAGTTTTTATGCTTTTGGTCCCTAAAGTTTGAGTTTTTTATGTTTTTGGGGGAAATTAATTTTTTTTTTTCGACTTTTGTTGGTCGATGTGAGTTGTTCGGTATAGTAATATAAACCACTTTACTCCTCTTGACTAGTCACGTAACACTTTTATTACCCACACCGTCGGAATTTGACACTTTAAATGGTGGAAGGACTAAATGTAGATCTTTGTGAAAGGTCAAGGACCAAATGTGTGGTAATTAAAGTTTAGGGACCAAAAGCATAAAAAACACAAAGTTCAAGGACCAAATGATGGATTATGCTTTTTTTTTTATATCAAACTGACTATGATCTCTTGGATTAGGTGTTAATCGATATTACTACATGTGTTTAAATGACTTATTGGCATTTGGTGGCGGCGGCAACTTTGCTTTGCGTGTGGATGAAGACCTGTGAGTTGATTCCTATTTTTACTTCAGAATTTTTACGTTATCAGATTGAAGGACGTTGATCACGAGCTGTATGTGCTATTAGTTATTAACTCTTGAACTATCTTGCATAGGCTGCATGGAACAAGCGGACCGTGTGATACCTTTGGGAATGAATGCTTAGCGCATAGTCCAGAATTTGAACTGAAGAATGTTGAGGTAAATGTTTTCCACCATTTTTATTTGGAGTGATTTGAATATTCCGAATTTTGTTGCCTGATTTAGGACAATGGACTTAGCCGACCCCTACTAATTTGGGATTGAGGCTTTGTTGTTCTATTTAAGACAACAAACTCAATATTGTGTTGAGCCCTTTTCCTTCGTTACCCTGTTAGTGAAAGTTGTCAAATGGTAAGCATTGATAAAATATTAAAACGCGAGCTTTTTGAGGAAGCACAATTTGACCGTGCTTTAGCCTTTAAAACTTTGATTTTTGAGGGAAATCTTCTCGTCCCGAGCAATCAATTATGTATAAGGACTTGTTATCAATATCCCATAAAATCTAATCCAAGCATATAGAGTGAATAATAGGTAATTTTAAGGTCAAACACTTTTAGAAGGAAAGCGTTTTATTTACGACGGAATCGACTACTTCATTTACCTGGTTTATGTTTCTTGTTTTGCAGTTGTGGGGATTCACACACTCATCTCAGTACCTTATCTGATCATACGAGGTGCAAGTGCTTGTACTAATCTGTATTCGTATTCAATGTTTCACATATTCAATTATTCTTTGTTGTTTAGTTGTATCTTGTGTGCCTCTCTGCTTATAATAGGCTTAGTTTCCATTCCAGCATTGTATTATCAATCTTTCATTTAATATTCTTCCCTTCATTTGCAAAATATTTATAGAATTCTGAATTATTTGTTTCGTTCAAGAAAATAAAACTTCTTTTCCCCATTTGCTTGTTGATGTTGAAATAACATGTGAGCCGAAGCAACAATAACAAAGTTTCAATCTTAAATTAGTCGGGGTCATCTACGTGGATTAAGCTTTTCTATTCTTCCACTTCGCTCAATTTAATGCAAGTGAATTGCAATCTATTTGATTCATTTAATAGAGTGAAATACTTTACGCTTGTGAGTCTATCGCAATTCTCCACGTAGTTTGCTTAATCTGTTTAATCCATTTCATAGATAGTGATTAGACTTGATAATGGGCTTGGGGCCCTGCCCAAGCCTGTGCACAAATAATGTGACTTGGGTAGTTATTTTCAAAATAAAGCTCGACTGACTCAATTAGGCTCGCTTTTGAAGTGGGCCGGGTTTGAGCCAACTTAAAAGGCTTAAGTCCGGCACGAGCTCGACCCGAATTTAAGTTGGTAACTAATATATTTTAAAATAAATAAGGTTTTATGTGAAATTTGGTGCTAATACCTAAGCAAACATTCTATATTGTTTTACCATTTTGAGCTACATCTCTTTTTGGCATAAAAATATATATAATAATACATGCATCAAAATACAAATGGTGTTGAAAAAGTCAATAATAAAATTTACCAAATGAATAAATAACTTATTTTTATATTTTTAGTATAAAAAATTATATAGGCTTGAGGGTCGGACTTGGCTTTATATTTTTTACACGGGTCGATTTGGGCTTATGTATAAACTTGCATATTTTTGATGAGTTGGGCTTGGCTTTAAGCCTGGTTTGGACCCGGCCCATGGACATATTTAAGTGCAACATGGGTGATTCGTGATTGAAATGTTCTTACTAAGTTAAAAGAAAAATTTTATGGGGCCACCGCAATTAGCCAAATTATGCTCTATGAAAGTGAATGTTGGGCGGTAAAGTAACAACAATTACATAAAATGAACGTAGCAAAAATGAGGATGCTTAGGTGGATGTGTGGTAAAACTCGTAAAGATAGAATAAGAAATATAGAAATTCAAAGACAAGTAGGAGTAACACTAATTGATACAAAGATTAGGGAATGACGGTTGCGGTGGTTTGGTCACATGCAAATACGGCCTACAAATGCCCCAACTATAAAACTTGACTCAATAGAAACTGTAGAAATTCGACGAGGTAAGAGCAGACCAAAATTAACATGGGATGCATTAATTAGGAGAGATTTGAATGGTTTGAAAAGCTCGCCATCAATTGCACTTAATCGAGTACAATGGAAAAGTTTGATCCATGTAGCCGACCCCAGTTAATTTGGGACTGAGGCTATGTTGTTTGGGACTGAGGCTATGTTGTTGTTGTTGTTATTGTTGTTGTTGTTGTTTACCCCGTTGTTTACCCCGTTGTTTACCCCTTTTAACCTAAGCAACACTTTGTGACTAGTAGTGAAATTCCATGGACAAACAAGTTATATCTCTTAAGAAAGAATTAGCTATTTTTATCTTCAATGGAAGATGGAACGCTTGAATTTTGTTTTGGCGCATTTTGGTAGGGTCCGCCAGGCCCTTGCAGAACATATTCTCCAAGCTTCACAAGTGCTCAACTTTCATTGTTTTCTTTGGTCATGAGGACCGATAGGTGTACGTCGATCGCGGATTGGTAAAACCGAGAGTACTCGAGTAACTCTCGGTCGTTTGTGAGCGAGACTTCGAAGAAAGTTTCGGCTATGTACAACCGAGAACCTTTTTTTTTTGGTCTTTTCGTGTTTCAGTCTTGTACATTTTGGTTGAATTTAAACAGATCGCTTCTAAATGTTCGTCATCTACCAGATACCCGAAGCTTTCGATGATAACATTCAAAATCTTCCTCGATGCGTATTTGTGACCACGATACTAAGAGTCTCCTACGGTTACCATGAATCTTGCCATTCATCATCCTTTGGTAGAGTTCATTTGTCAAGAATTATTCAACAATGGCGTTGAGATTATTGGAATCCTCCTCCAAGGCGGCATTCCCTCAACATTTTCACATATCATATCGGCCATGTGTGACACAAGATGATATTTGTCTTCTATTTGGCTTATGGTATTTATTGGGATGTCCCATTATCCGTGTGTATATTCATTTTCCGACTATGACGCGGTTCCACGACTATGTGTATGCTTCTGCTCTCCGGAATTTCTCTATTTTTCCCCCGCATCATCACATTGCATTATCCGTTACCAAGGACCTAGCGACTAATCGGCCCATGCCATCTTCACATCAAGCTCATGCTTTCTAGACGTGTCTAGCCATCCGCCCATCTTGGCGTAGTGCTTTTGCTTTTGGTCTCTTATTATGTAAAAAGTAGTTACTATTTGCTTTCACTTGTTTACTTTTGTCTGGTTGTAATTATTATATATTTTGCTTTTTGAAGTGGCTTTGCTTTACTTGGACGATTCCTCATGACGCTTATGATGTATGACTACCTTTCTATTGTTTATGATTGTGTTCTTTGCTTTAATCATCGAGTCTTTTTATTATCTCTCTAATGTTCCTTGGTATTTCATAATATCACTAGTGACCACGATACTAAGTATCCTCATCTTTCCTTTAATATCCTCCCTAGTCATATTGCGCCCGGACGAGCCATACACGAAAAATTACAACATATAAGCGCATGGAACAGACCCAACAAAAAATTTACGAAAAATAATGTTCAATTTCATCCATTTCGATGACTCGGTCAAGCGAGGTTCGTGAACTAGCCCATGTTTTCTGGTCACCGATGACCGACAATTGTTCATATATATCGGCGGTGTCCAACCGCGTCCGATTGAAAGGTTTCGATTGTGCACCACCGATATAGGTTGACCACTTCAATTCGCCTTGCTCTCGTCGTCAAGTCTCGGCGAGAGAACTAGAGTACTATCGGTCATGCGTAACCGAGACATCATGTGAGACTTTCCGTCCTTTGTGGCCGAGACTGCGACTTCCCAAAATGTAGCTTCCTCTCGCCATGCTTGGCGAAAGTTAGCACGATCTACGCTTTGTGCGTGGCGAGAACCGCGAATTCCCATTTTTTAAACTATTGAACAAACCACCACCACTTTGTAAATCACAACTACTCTACCAAATGTAACTTAATTACACTAAATAAGGGTAAACATAAACCAAAATTATGAGACATAATGGTTTAACAATAACGACCCTTGTTATAAGTTCACCCACCTAAATTTAAAAAAAAAAAACTTTGAATTTGCAATCTTTCTAAATTACTCACTTCTTCCCCACGTACAAAACCGCCTCTTAGCTCTAATAATTTGTTTTCATCTTCTGTCGTCTTCATTTTCGCCGCCTCCATATCGAGTAGTCGCTACTACCACCATCTTGCCCTTTTCATTGTGATATTGTCATTGTGATCTTCGGAGTTGTCGGTGACGATGTTGCGGGGTTGTCACCTAACCAGAGTGTTGAGGTAATTTAGAAAGATTGCTTTATTTCTTAAGATGAAAATATCAATTTTTATTTAGAAAATATGTTGATTAACTTATCAATAGGGGTTGTTGCAACATAAATAAAATTTGGTTTAATCGAAATTATCAAGTATGTCGCTACCACTGCCATCTTTCCCCTTCCACTATAAGATTTCCTTAATTTGTGATCTTTGGAGCCGTCGATGACGTTGCAAGGGTAGTCACCAAACCACCAAAGCACTGCTGAGGTAATTTAGGAAGATTGAGTTATTTTTTAAGATTAGAATATCATTTTTTTAGAGAATAGGTGGGTGAACTTATCAATAGGGATTGTTTCAACATAAATAGGATTTGGTTTTGACTACATCTTTTGCTATTGATTGTCCCATTTTCACAACAATTCACTACTTAATTACTGGTATTCTGGTAGAGATATAAAAACCCCGTACAGGTAACTTTGTTTCTCTTTGTGTTAGAATTCTATTCATCCACCACAAATTATGACGTCTTGCAGCACATATTCTCCAAGCTTCACAAGTGCTCAAATTTCATTGTTTTCTTTTCATGTCTCTTCATCAGGTCTGTGTTTGTTTTTGCAAGCCTTATCAGCAGCGTAAAATTAAGTAAGTTGATTGAGGAAACGGTGAAGAGGAAAAAGAACAGAGTAAGAGAAGTAACAAATCGATTATGGATCAAATGTATGAACTTTAAATTTCAAATTAATAATGAAGGAAATACTGTATAAAATATAAATTATTCATTGTACATTTCGAGTAAACGTACAGTTAAACAAAACCCTATTTATGTTATAAAAAAAAAAAAAAAAAAAAAAAAGAAAGCTTTGAATTTGCAATCTTTCTAAATTACTCACTTCTCCCCATGCATACCGCCTCTTACTTCTAATAACTTGTTTTCATCTCCCATCGTCTTCACTTTCTCCGCCTCCATGTCAAGTATGTCGCTACCACCATCGTCTTGCCCCTTCCACTGTGAGATTGCCTTTGCGATCTTCTGGGTTAATGGAAACGTCACCTAACCTAAGTGTTTGAGATAATTAGGAAGATCGTAATTGAGAAAGATTGCGTTATTTTTTAACCGTACCCTTTACCGCAAATTATGAGGTAATTTAGAAAGATTGCGTTATTTTATAAGATGAGAATATCAGTTTTTTTTAAAGAATAGGCGTAGACTCTCCCAATGGGGGAGATCTTAGGTAGGCACCCCTCCTATGTGCAATGGAGGTCACCAACCTAGGTCATGGGCATTCTTGATTACCCAACAACCCCATCCAGATAAGTATGTTTCTCTTGTGTTCTGATTCTATTCATCCAACTTCCTTCTACTAATATATCTCTTGTGCCAGCATTCAAAATCTCGCCAGCATTCACATATGTAATGAGTTTATGATCAAAATGCAGATTTGATTCCCCAACAACAAATTGATTTCACCGGACGCCAATAATTAGTCTGACCATTTTTTTTAATCTATTTCTACTAAGACAAACTCTCTTAACGCCTTCGACAAATTATACATCTAACACCAGTGTTACACCAACTAAAATGTAACTCATTAAAATGTGACTCGGTCGCTCAAGAATTTCGCCACAAGAGAGAACTTTAATTTAAACAAAAGCGATTACTTGGCTTCAAAAGAAAAAAAAATCAAGCAAAGAAATGCTTTTGTAACAAAACTAAAGATTTTGACAATGTTTTGGGAGGGGGTGCCAGGCCCTTGCAGTAGTGCAACACATGAGCGACACTCGAAGACCCCAATAGCAAGCTATTGTGATGGATCCTCCCCAAAAAAAAAATTAATTTAATATCATGTGAAGCAATGCCTCACGTATCAGATATTAAACTGATAAGAACAGATACTACACTTGATCTTAGCCAAAAGGCCGAGAAAGGTATGCTTTACTTTGTGGTGTGACATTGAATTTAAGTCTTCCCTTCGTATTCTGTTTGTTGGCTTACTCCATATGGGATCAAAACCAAGAGGGAAAACAAGGTCGTAGGGACATAAAGTCTCCCTCATGGAAGTAATAAAGTTTAAATAGCCTAATCTATGTTGTATAATTAGGAAATCAAAGCACTACTTGATTATTTTTCGATCATAGCCTCAATCGATTTAATCAACAATTGTAGACCATATGGTAATGCGTTTTTTTTCTTTTTTTTGATATATCAATCATTTTCTTCAATGTTGTGCAAAGGTCAAAAATTGTAAGAGATTAGAAATATTAATGTAGGATTGAAGGAGTATAGTTATGTGGTCAATCTTCCTCTTGCTTATTATTTTTGGTCAAATGGGAAATTCACATTATATAATCAGTAAATAACAATGATTAAAAAAAAGACCTACCAAGAAAGTTTTCCTATCAAATACAATCTTGATAAGGACTTCATAGAATCATAGATAGAAACACAAGTAGTTTCTTTCATTTTTATTACTTTTAACGGGAATCGAATTCACGACCTCATCGAATCTTACTGTTACCAAGCGATCACCTCATTCATCTCACCATATATACTTTGATTTCTTTTTCTTCGTGTTCAGCTTGGCTCCCCGAATCTTGCCTTTTAAGTTTCATACTTTGACTTCTTCTCACTAAGGAGAATCTAAAAAAAAAAAGATTTAAAAAAATAGAAAAGCGGCGACTCCCATGTTTTCATCAAAAAAGGAAAAAAGATTAATTTAAATGAAAACATTTGATTTATGTAGTCAACTCCACTAATTTTGGACTAGGGCTAGTGTTGTGATGTTTCGTCTTTTTTGTTTTTTAATATCAATGTGTGTCCAACCTTTTTCAACTCCTCTTTATTTTGATTTAACTTATTCATTGAGGTTAGTCGAGCGCTCCAACCCCATAATCTAGAAGAGAGGATTTAGCTAATGAGATTTGAATATACAACCGCTCCCTTCGCTCAGAGTTCATTCAATAAATTGTTGTTTAACTAATAACTCGCCCATTTTTTTTAAAAAAGAAACTAATAACCAACCCCAAAGTGAAATGGATAAGACATCACTTGCCAAAACTAAAATTAGGTGAGGTTACAATCAAATTGTTGCTTTCTTAAAATAAAAAAAAGGACCATGCTATTGTAATCCAGAAACAACACACTAGGGGTGTCAATTTTTTGTCCGGCCCGTCGGCCCGGTTATGTCCAGCGTGGAAAAAAATGGTTTGAACACTAATTTTTCAAATCCAGTCGGGTATGGGCAAGGGTTTGATGTCTAAATTAAAATCCGGGCCGGGTCTAGATAAGATCCTCTAAGCCTGAACCCGACCCGAATTTCAAAAGATGCATATTTTATTTTGAAAATATACTTCTATATATTGTATAATTCACAAAAACAACAATAGAAATAAGAAAACTACATAGCTTGTATAAAAAAATGTACTATTTTAATTTCGAGACTTGCTAAATTGCATAAGATAACATTATATGTTTTGTCTTTTAACAATAAATATTATAATATCTTGTAATTTAAAATAATAAATACAAATTAAACATTACTTTATAAAATTATGTTAGAGAAGATTATATCACGAAGAACTTATAATGACTTTATGATTAAAAATGCTTTTAAACGTAAAATAATTTTTTTAAAGTTTCGACAAATCCAGACATTTCGACAACCCGGATTAAAAGTAAACCGAGTCAGGCATGACATATTTGTCCGAATTTACAACCGGCAAGTCTGGACAATGCAATGCTTGTTTATATCAAGGGCGGCCCGGACCCATCCTGACCGGAAAAAATGACACCCCTACAACACACATAAACACCGTGCGGTTAACCAACTATTCAGGTGGTCTAATAGTTTGGTACGAGGTTACGACTTACGAGTGTAAGAAGTTAGGGGTTCGAGTCCCAACGGGAACAAGTTAAGTTTCTTTCTTATAAAAAAAAAAAAGAAAAAGAAAAATGCGAACTGGGGGTTCGATCCTAACGGAACAAGTTAAGTTTCTTTCTTATAAAAAGAAAAAGAAAAAGAAAAATGTGAACTTGTCGACATCCGTTTGTGCCTCAAGATGCGTGCACCCTAAAAATCAGGGGCCCAAGTAGGTCATATGTGTCGTTTGTGCTTGTCTTTCTTCGGCTGCAAAAACATTTTCCATAAAAAAGAAAAAAAAACTTTAATTTTTCTCCTTATTTTCAAATCAGAATTCAAAAGTCAGCTACCCTGTTTGTAATCTCAATCCAAAATTCAATAAGTCTCTCATATAAAACACACCAAGCAACAAAAAGAGCTTTCCATTATTCAAATCAAGTTGTGAAGTTGTTTTGTTAGATTCTATTGAAAGTGGTGAAGTGTTTTCCATCTCTGCCAATCTCAGATTCTGCTTGCTTTAGAAGCCAAGGAACAACAACAACAAACTGTTAAAGCCTCTCTGTGGCAGCCTTTACGCGCTTTGTTTAGATATAATCGTTGAAACAGTTGTGCACACAACCTGCCAAACCTCTCTGTCTCACAAAATCAGGACTACCCATCAAGCATCCATGGATTCCAGTGAGATTTCATCACATGGGTTTGCTTAATTTTGGGTTTTCATTTCTGGGTTCCTTTTTTTTTTTGGGTGAAATTTGAGGTTTTGATTGTGTGTGTCTGTGATTTTTTGTTGTGGTTTGAAGCGTACCCAAGAGTGAGAGTAAGGGTGGCACCAGAGGAGGATTTGATTGAAGAGCTAGAGAAGGGGAATGGAGGGTTGGATTTGGTGATGGGGTTTGATTCATCTTCTTTGAATGGTATTTTAGCTTTATTTTGATTTTTTGTCTGTTTGATTTAATTATGGTGATTTTGTTGATTTTAAGAGTTTTTTGTGATCCAACTTGTTTGATTAGGCTTGGTTAGCATGTTTGGTGAAATCAAAATTTGTTGGAGATGATGATCATTTTAAAATTCAAAAACCAGTTTTTACTTCTGTTGGAATTGAATTTGAGTTGGAGTTTTTTTATTTTTGTCTTTTTTGGTGCCTATATCATTTTAAATTAGAGAAAATTAAGAAGATAGTTGTTTTGAACAAAATTAATTGTTCTAGAATAGCTACGGCGGTCAAGGTCTAGCTATCCACATAGGAGAACAGGGTTCGAGTCTTGTTGATTACATATTGAAAAAGCTAGACCTTTAGTTGATATTTAGTCCAAGTCATTATCGATCTTGGTAGAATAATTCAGGTCCATTATCGATGCTGGTTATGCAGGCCCATTGTAGTTCACTAGGCTAACCTACGCTATGGTTGCCTTAATTTTTCCAAGGCTCTCTTGATTTGTATTCCATTGGTCAATAGGTAAGCGAATGACTACAATTTCAATTGTGTTCATATTTGAGTTTTTTTCAGTATGAGCATCAATGACTAACTTTTTTTTTTTTTTTACAACGATGATTAACATATTAGTAATGCTAAAGATGAAGAATTGGCATTTCAATGTGAGAGAAATAAGAGGAATTAGGATCTCGGTAGATAAAAACAGAAGAATGTTGTGTTATTATCATAAGTGTTGTTAGGAGGTTCTGTAGGGAATTGATTTCCTAGCCATTCTCACATTGAATCACCCTGGCGGTTGAGGAGGTCATGGGGCTTATGTGTAGCTCATTACACATAATCAATGCCTTTTGTGTGAAAACAGATCTCTTTTTCCTGCGGGATGTAGCGAGCACTGATATTATTACATTCACCCATATTGCTAATTTCCGAATATCTTGTTCGAGATACACTCAAAGATTTGGAGACAGTATATGACAGATTAAGTGACGTGACTTGGGTAATCTAGGCATTTATGGCCTGTTTGGTTCAAATTTTAACAAGACCCAAGGTCATGGGATTAGTTTGTAATGGGACTAACACATGGGTTTATGTATTAGTCCCTTTTATGGGACTTGTTCGGTTGGGAGTTTTAAGCTTGAGAATAAATGTGGTTCTAAAAGGTACATTTACCAAATTACCCCTCTATTTAACATACATCTCCAACAAAATCATCAAAGTCGATTTCCTTCCCCCTGTTCATCATCTCCTCGTTCATGCCTTCGTTGTTTCTTTCCCCTGTTCACCCTCTTCACGATTTCCTTCCTCATTTGTCTCTCAATCTCTCTCGTCTCTGTTTCTAATACATTTCTACCCGTCACTGTAAATTGTTGGTGTAAGTAATGGAAAATAAATCGAATTTTAGTTTCGATTTTGGTGAACTGTGTATGTGTGTAATCAAAAGAGACGTTGAGGGTATGATTGAAGGTTTCATTGTTGTTGTTGGTTGTGTTGATTGAGGGAGAAAGGAGGAGGTGAGGGATCGGCTTGTTTAAAAAAAAACAAAAACAAAACAACACACAGTTGAGGCTCGGATTTGAGGAAGAAGATGACACAAAGGGATGTCATCTCTTATGTGTATTCGGCCATGAGCTCAACCCCAGATTATCGAGAAATTAAAAAAGAAAAAAAGAAAAAAAAAAAAAGCATGAAGAACGAAACTCGTTCTAAAGGTTGAGAAAAGTGTGTAAAGAGGAGAGGCAATTTGGTCATCTGTAATGGCCAAGCATTGGGACTAGTTAGTCCCACCAAAATTGGTGGTTTACTTTAGTCACCTCTACTGAGTATTACTTAATCCCGTGGCTTAATTAATCTCCGAAGCGAACACTGGCTTAGTCAGTCCAGTGAGGTTAATCTACCCTAAGACCATGAAGCGAACAGGCCATTAGGGCGTATGAAGTTTTTTTCTTCGTTCCTTATTGTATTGTGATGGCATGGGCTAGGAAGTCTCTACTTGATGTCGATTCTTTGACTCACTTGTCCTGGAACGGTAATCCGTGAATCATCTATGTATATCAAATAGAAAAACATGTGTTCTCTTTTTACTACTCATGCATCATTATTGATCTAAGTAGTTCTATCTGATGCCTGATAGGAAATGACTTCAATAGCGATTCTCCTCCATCAATTGCAAGAGTACCCAAAAATTATGTCCCAGGCTTAGCTACTCCACCCGTTCCTTCATGCAAAGGTTCGTGCCATGCCAAGCTTTTCATTCACCACGTTCGAGCTTTCTTGCATCTTTTTCTTAGTTAAGCAATGCTTATTATCACCTTGATTAATGTCTTGCAGGAGATGGAAACAACAAAAAGGTCGTTGAGGAAAGCAGACCCAACATTCGAGCGAGTTCAGTTCCACGTCCTCGTGCTGTTTTGTCTAGTCCCGGTAATGTTTTATGTTGCTTATAAATATCTTGGTATTTCCTTCTTTTGTTGGAATTAGGTAATGCTGCAAATAAAATTAAACATTTTTGCGGGACTTTTACCTCGTCCTGGTATAAGCAACACGAACTAGTACTTAAGAATTATTGAATTCCACACATTTATATAATTATTGCAAGTGTTTGGTATGGAGTTACTTAGGTAAGAGGTAAGGAGTTCAAGTCTCATAGTGGGCAAGTTGTGGTTTCTCTTATGAATAAAAAAGATATAATTATAAGAATTGCACATTTTGTCGAAACAAACAAAAAAGGAAAGTGTCGACATAAATTCTGATGCCTCACCGGGGCATGACATCGTTGTATGTATTTTAACTTGACGTGTTTTTTCTTCTCCTCAGTTCACTTACACTATATTTTCCGCCGTTTGATTCAGATAATGATGAGATTATTGGAAAAAGGAAGCAGTTGTCTCAAGATAGGTCTTCACTGCTAAAACGGCGTAGTCCAGGACCAAACACAATAATTAATGGCAGAATCAGTTCTAGCTGTGTTAAGTCCAAAACTACAACAAATGTAAAAAGTAGTTTGAAGGAGAAGACTGACAGTAAGAATCATCGTAAAGGAAAGCCAACGCCCAGGATTAACAAGACAGAAGGAGTTGCTTAGAAAGAACACCGAGCTTCAAGTGGTATTTAACCTTCTAGATAATTGTTTAGGCTGATTTTAAATGTGCAAGTATTCAAAGGCTAGCTATATTTTGTACAGCCCTTGATTTGTGACGTTTCGCATGCGTATTTCTCACATTAGTGTCTTGACTATCTTTTTTTTTTTTTTTCCTTTCTGAACTTTTCTTCTCTTGGATGGAGTTGTGGGATCTCTTTGTATTGATTATACACTTCTTTGAGAATGAATGGAGAGGCTTTTGTCTTGGTAATTAATTTGTTATGAACATATCTTTTGAGTTGTGTTCTGATTACAATAATTTGTTAGTCTATGTTCCTTTTCCTGCTTTATTTTTTGTGAATATTCTCTTCCTATTTCGCTGAGAGAGGACCTAGCATCGACGACGCTAATATTGCATATAAAATACCTCAAGTTCACCGAATGAAGGACGGGGCATAAGTGCAAAAACTCTATGAACACCCTCAAACTGGTTAGATTTTTAAAGTGTCAATTGATAATTAGATGTAAATGAAAAAAAAAAAAAACATAACGAAAATTTCATAAAAATTAGGGAAAAACAATGTAATATGCAAATTTTAATTCTAGCTTGTGAGAAAAAAAAAAAAAAAAGTTACAGTGTCAATTTTGGTTGGAAGGTACTACTCAAGAATAATGGCACAAGGCATGCATTAGAGAATGCAAGACTAAAAATCAATCTTAAGTGAGAGGAATGACTTTTAATAAATTGCTTAAAGAATATAGAAATTACATTACAGAGGACCAAAACCATTGAAATTGAACTTGAAAAACCTAAGATCAGTGATGAATAGAGGAACATGAAACATAATAAACAAAATATTTTTTTTGTATGTGCTTTGACAAAACTTGAATGTTACTAGAATTTAGATTAGTTATTTATGCTTCTCTACCATGTCGAGATTTTATGACAATTCCCTATATCTAAGTCTTGAGCAAAGTCGAATTTCGGATCCCTCCTCAAGCATACTTCATTATGAAGGTATTTCACTAATATCTTTTTCAAGTATAGTTCTTCTAAAGGCTTGTAAAGGTACAGTTAATTTGAGGTTTTGTCTCATCAAGATTTGCTTTTGGTTGCCTTCTGCTAAAGAAGATAGGTTATAGAAAATGTTGTGTAGAGAGTTTGATATAGTCATATAGATCATCGATCTCAATAGGCAATCGATATCAAAGACCCCGTAACCCTTGTTTGTGTCAAGTTAACTAAACCATGAACTATGGAGCAAATTTCTGTGCTTCTTTCTTTTAACAAGAGTATTTAACAATTGTGCTTTAGTTATGCCTTCTAACATCTTGAATGCAATTGACCATTATGATCTATAGGCATACATGTTGCCTAGAAATGTGAATTTCTCACACAGAAGCTCTGACATTATAAGACCTCTCAAGAGAATCATATAGTCCAGTTGGAAGCAAAGCTACCAGAGTTAAATGCCTTGAAGTATCTCATAAAAATTTACAGGACATTGAGATCTTAAAGAGAGATTACAATGGAAAAAAATAATTCACAGGGTAGGAGCCCTTTCTGCTGTGCCTTGAAGTACAGTGAGTAAGTTGTTTCCGAAGGGGTCGCTTAGGTGTGCCGAAAGGTTTTCAACAGGGCCTTCACCGGTGACATAGGCCTGGATGAAGAAACCGAGCATGGCGAACATGGCAAGTCTTCCGTTCTTAATCTCCTTCACCTTCAACAACGCAGCCTGATCGGGATCACTTGCCAAACCCAATGGATCGAATGGACCACCTGGGTGAAGCTTGTCCTCCAAGTCCTGCATAATCACAGATACAGTTGAACAGGTATTTAGACCTCAACTATTATTGATTGTTCTCATATCTTATTTTCTTCTTGTGAATGATAGGTTAAATGCTTACCAAGCCGTTGATAATTCTGTAATATTCGGCACCACCAACAAGAACAACCTCAGCAACAACAGCAAGAACAAGGTTGATTGGGATGTTCTTTCCGAAGTAGTTCAAAGTGTTTCCGTCAAGGAGGAGAGCTCCAGTCTGCAAATGTTTGACAAAACTTCCTTCATTTCTCATTTAAGGTAAGATCATTATCAAGTACAATTATGCAAATTATTGTTTATTGTCAACCTCGGATTCAAAACTTGCATCGTGTTTTCTTATCCAACGGCATTTATCTAACGCAGATCTTATATATGCATGCTAGTTTACAAGTAGCAGTGTATTTTTCAATGTTTCTTAAGCGCTATAGCTGTAACTAAATTGTACTTTTTGTCGTCGCAGTATAAAACCTTCTAGTATTTAAATGAAGTTCTAACTAATAACATTTCAGATGTGATGCACAGGGCTTTTGAACCATCATACCTTGAACCAGACGGCTTCAGGGCCGCAGCTGGCTCCGAATTTGTTGAAGGCCTCGGGGATGATGAAGCCAGCAGCGCCGAGCATGGCCCAGCGGGCATGGATGAGTTCATATGCTTGGTATCTGCAAACACATCATACAAAGCAAAGCATGCCATATCAGTAAGTGGTAAAGACTTCCTTTCTTTTTCAATTTTAAACATACACAACAGTTCTACAAAAATAGACTCTTTTTCTTACTTGCTGAAGTTTTCAGGTTTCTTGCTTAGTCCAAAAGGATCATAACCATAGCTGCAGATTTCAATTGCAAGAGAAAAGGAACACAATTAGGTAAGGTAATCAATTTTGTTTACAAAAACAAATGAGTTCTTCCTAATCAATTTTATTTATCCAAATTTTTCACGGTTTGCCAAACTGGGCTCTTGCATTACCACATTTCAAGTAATTAATTGACATGATCAGGTTCTTACTCTCCGGGAACTTCTCCGGTTAGGTACTCGGGGATTTCAGAGCGGTCGAGGAGTCCTTCCGGCAAGAAAATCCTCCTGTCAGGACCTGAATTCAGATAGACACAAACATTTCAGTTTCAAGGACTCATCCAATAAAATAGTAATCTTTTTTTTTTTTTTTTTTGATATCCGTGGGTGTCCAGGCTAGCCTGATTATTCCGAAGAGGCCTTAGTGCAATCGGCCTGAGCGTACCCAATGGCCCGAGCAATCTCGTGACACAGGGGAATCAATTAAATAGTACTCTTGATCATGCACTTGTACAATTTACTTACCATACCACTTGGCAAGCTCTTCATCTAATGAAGACACCGCGGCCGCCTTAGATTTCGCAGGCGCCGCCTTCTTCTTAGAGAAGAGAGCCACGATCTTCGAGGTCGATGAAGGGGTCGACAAGGGTGTTGGCGCCGCCCGGGCATTGAGGCGGTTGCCGAGCATTTCAGAGGCCAATGCCGTGGAGGCAGCAAGAGAGGCCATTGGAGGTGTTAGTGCTTGAAAGGCTTGTGTTGTTGTGGAGGTAGAAAAATTTTAACAAACACACACAACACAAGTTTCAGTTAGTTAGTGGAGGAAGGGAGAGATACTAAATGGGTGATGATGTGGATGAGAGAGTGCCACGTAGGACTTAAGTTCTTGTGGTGTGATTGGCTGGTTTTGAAGATAGCGTAATCTAGTGATTGGGTAGTGTTGGCTGACGTGGAAGATTATGGGAGCTGACGTGGTTGGCCCTTATTGCTATTTTGATTCATCTGTTGCTTTCTTTTGGATAAACCTGAAGACAAGAGAAATCTGGGGTCTTAAGATTCTAAAAATGTCAAACCATTTGTGTTTTGATTTGGTTATCTTGTGGGGTTGTTTGGTATTGAAAAAATCATTTTGTTTTTCATGAACAATCACAAATTTTTCACAATATAGACATAGAGAACAAAAGATAGTAATTTCTTTTGCAGGTTTTCCATTTGATTATCGATACCAACTACATCGATTAATCTATATTTGTGCATTGTTGAGTCTTATATAGGGTAGTCTCCCACTCAGCTCTTACGTAAAAGAAACGGAGTTCCTTGCCACTCGGACCAACCGATTGTTGGTAAAGAATGCGGCTTTTGATGCATAAATTTGCTTAAGCAGTTGTTGAAACCTATGAAGACATTCCAAGTATGTTTAGGCATCTGGTTGCATAATTGAACATCTCTAGCAACCATGTAGCATTGAATATATCTAAAGTATGCCATGCAATTTCATGGAAAAAACACATTGAATCACCAATGTTTTTTTTACTATGATAAATGAAACAATGATAGAAATATATTTTTTTTTAAGTACAATGATAGAGATATAAATTTTGCGAAAATTGAGTTTAAGGTTATACTTGATTGATATTCCTTTGGCTCAAGAAATTGATTGTCATTTTAAGTCTCTTGATTTTATGAGACACATCTCTTTTGTGACAAGGTTAAAGTACACTAGAAATAACAACATCAAATAGAGTTCACATATAAATGACATATTTGCAAAAATTAGAGATCATTAATTCTTAAAATTGTTGTATAAGCTTAATTGATTAAAATATTCTAACTCTTCACAATTTTTGTTATTATATTCTAACATTTTGACATTTGTTATAATATTCTAACCTTTCTAAATTATTTAATTTGTATCTTATATCACTTTTTAACTCAAATTTTGATGAAGAGAAACTTAAATAATAAATTTTAAAACCCAACTCATCATCCATAATTACTAAAATAATTATTAAATTTATTATTTACCTTCATTATTTAAGTGCCATATCATCTTTTATTGGTCCCTCCTTAACATCAATCAAGGAATCCAAAGTATCATGTCCATGACTCAAACAGAATCATCATCCAAAACAGCCCCCTATCTGCTTTTTTTTTTTTACTCAATTGCTTGTAATATTGATTAGGATTTTCAGATGAGTAGAGAACTAATCCTCATTATATCCGCCAACTAGCGTTTTCCGTAGACAACAACGACAACAACAAAGCCTCGTCAATACTAAATTAGTTGGGGTCGGCCACATAGATCTAACACTTCTACTCCGCTTTGATTTAATGCACTCGATGCTGTGCATTTCTGTCGACTGCTGGATATACAACAGATTGATCTATCTAATCAGACCAATCTCCATATCCATGATTAGCAAGTTAAGAATAGAATGAACTCCACTGTATTCAGGATGTGTAGCATCACCAGCAAGAAAGACATGCACACTGTTGTTCACCTCAATCCAACTACAACCGGGTTGCTTCTTCGCTCCCGCCGCCTTCTTCATTTGAACTAAAATCCTTCCAGAGTCTTCTCTCCTTCCACAATTCAGATACATTTCAGCTAAAATCATATATACACCAGTGTTAAATGGTTCTATCTTCAAAATATTCTCAGCTGCCATCTCACCCAATTCGATGTTTTTATAAATTCTACAAGCTCCAAGAAGAGCTCCCCACACACTTGTGCCGGGGTCGACATCGTCTGCCCTCATTTGATTGATAAAGCTCATTGCTTCCTCTATGAAACCAAATCTTCCAAACAAATCAACCATGCAAGTGTAATGTTCACAAGTTGGCCGAATAAAACATTTGTATCTCATGAAATCAAAGTAATAACGACCTTCCTCAATCAAAGCCGCATGGCTACAAGCGGATAGGATGCCAACGAATGTTATCTGATTGAGTCCAATTCCTGTTAGTCTCATTTTTCTGAACATTTGCAAGGCTTCTACAGCATTTCCATGCTGGGCAAATCCACAGATCACTGAATTCCAAGATATAACATCATGTCTCGGCATAGCTGAGAATACTGAGAACGCAGACTTCATGTTTCCACATCTAGCATACATTGAGATGATAGCATTAGAAACTGCGACAACGTCCTCGAGTCCTGTCTTTACTATCTGGCCATGAGCTTCTTTTCCAAACTCCAAAGATGGCAGGGATGAACAGATAGTCAGGACACTAGTAAATGTTGCTTCATCAGGGTAAGGACCGGATTCTTTCATCCTCATAAATAGTTTTAAACCATCCTCGCCGTGATCATTTTCACTTAAGCCAAAGATTGTAGCATTCCAAGCAGTCTCATCGCGAGCAGGCATCATTTCAAAGAGTTTAACCGCCGTGCCAACCTCACCTAATTTGAAGTATCCAATTACCATATTTGTCCACGAAACAATGTCTTTAAAAGGGCTCTTCTCAAAAATAGCATGAGCTTCTTCGACGAGTCCATTTTTTATCAAGCCTAAAAGGACTGAATTCCAGCATTGCGAGGTCTTATAAGGCATTTCCGCGAAAAACCTCACTGCATCATAAATCCGTTCACTACTCGCTAATCCACCGATCAATTCATTCCAAGAATTCAAATCCCTCTCCCGCATTTTCAAGAACAACCCTTCGGCGATTTCAATCATATTATTCTCAATGTACCCAACCAACATAGTATTCCAAGCTCGAACATCCTTCGCGGGCATCTCCTCGAACAAAACCCGAGCCTCAACAATCCAACCGGATCTCGCAAGACCATCCACCATAATCGTCCAAGACGCAACATCCCGCTCGGGCATTTCTCTAAACATCCTCTCAGCCTCACCAACCAACCCGACATTCACCATCCCCGACATCACAAGGTTCCAAGACACCACGCTTCGTTGAGGCATTCGATCGAAAAACAAAACCGCCTCATCAACATTACAATTCCTTACATAACCCGCGATCATCGAGTTCCAAGACACGACATCCTTGAAGGGCATTGCATCAAACACCCTCCTAGCATTACCAACATCGCGGAACCGCATTAGCCCGGAAATCGCAATGTTGTATGAGAAGAGATCTCTGTGGGGCATTTGCTCAAACAATTCAATTCCTCGTTCAAACTCCCCATTTTGAAAGTACCCGCGAATCACCGAGTTCCACGACGCGGTGCTTCTGTTGGGCATTTCATCAAACAGTTTCCGGGCATGAACTACATGCCCACTTCGCATGTATTGGGTGATCTTGGCGTTTAGAGGTTTTGGGTCTGTGAAGGTACTTGTGCCGCCATTGTTGGTTTGAAGAGAGAAATGCTTTGATTTGATGATGATGTACAAAACACAGTGTGTTAATTGAGTGTGGTTTGGTTTGTGTTGTTTGTGGTGAAGAGTGAACCGAAAGCTCAACATACTCCATTAGTTTGAAATGGACATGCAAGAGTAGGAGAAGCAACATGGATAGAATTGCTAATAAGGAAACAAAATGCTACATTGACACCATTTTGGACACAAAACACACGCACTTCTAAGTCATCGGATTGCATCCTATCGCACAAACACTTAATTCGAAGAGTATATAACAATAAAATTGCCATATTGAAACTAGACCAGTTCACTATGCCAGGGACCCGCTTGGCCCGCCCGATAATGGCTCAGCCCGGGCTCGCCTATTTAAAGGACGGCCTAGGTTTCCGTTTTTAGCTCAAGACCGCCTGCTTTGAATAAGAAATGTATTTTTTATAAATACCTTTGTGAGGTTTGAACCTACATCCTAATTCCTAATCCTCATTTAAATAGATTATAACCACTTCCCCACCCACTTTTTTTTTTGGCTAACTCTTGAAACTTAATAAATATATTTATTTTTTAAAATAATAATAACCCCAATTAAGTCCACCTGAAAAAGAATAAGAATTTTGAGTATATTTATTTACTTATTATTTATATTTATTTTCTGTTTTGGATTCTTCATTTCTTATCTTATTAGTTTTAAAATTAAATGACGATTCCACTTTAGAAATTGATTTTTCCCTCAATTCTTCGGATTTGGAATCAACGACAAAAGTGTAGTTAGTATACCACAAATGTGGGGGCCTTTTTAGTAAGCCCGATCTTTTAAATTTTGTCATCCATTTAATTATAATTTTTTTGAAGCAATCTATTTAATTATTTTTATAGAAAACCTATATATACTAAGTTAAACATATGAGTTGGAGGGCTTTTTGTATTGGTGGGAACCTGGGGTCGCCTTTTTTGCCCCACTTTAGGCATCCCTGAGCATGAAAATTGAACTAAAAATTTCATGATTGTTGTAGGTTCGATTTAGCCCAGATGTCTGTTATGAAATATTGAAGAGTAATCACGAGATACGACATTATAATAATATGGAAAACATGAGAAATAAGTTTATTCAATGAGAAGGTTGTATACACGTCTTCGTTCACCAAAAATATAAGCTATCTACAAATCACCATGACATCAAGAAAACGCATCATGCGGGTCTATTACGACTGACGGTTACGTTGACGTTGTTGCTCGGTGATGCAAACCGGACGTCTTCTTTGTCTAGTTGGACGATGTGTTTGTACATCCGGTTGAGGTTGTTGAGGTAGCTTGTCTTGCATTGAATCACGTCGAATAGATTGATGATCTTCCTCTGGTGCTTCACTCGACTCACCTCTGCTACTGATGCTCCCAAAAATAGGAGGTGGAACCATCCCAAAATACTGGCTTCCTGTTTGGGGTTGGGGGAAAGGAACATGAGGCTGCGGCATGGTCAAAAAATTCATGAATGAGGCATCTCCACTATATGGCATATTGTAATTATAAGGAGTAGGAGTATATGGACTAGGCATGTATTGAGGCAGTGACGGATACATTTGACGATGAGGCATTTAATGGTCAACATATGAAGACGACGGCCCAGGTGCGTAAGGATCAAAATGGTAAGGAGGAAGATTCACGATCGGCGGCTTGGGTACAAACATTTGAGGTTCTGGTTGGGGTGTGGACGATGCAGGGAATGTACCCGTGAGAAGAATGAGTTGGTGGGGATGATCGTTGGCTACTCGCCACGATCATGTTCTACTCCCTCTCGAGCGAGATGAACGTCTTTGGAGGAGAACGTCGGCTACTCTCTGCAGCAATATCAGTCTGAGTAGATGGACGTGGTGGACGAGGACGTCCGGTGCGTTCCCGCACAGTCTCTGGTCGTGTTCGTCTTCTTCTCACCTCTATGGTTGCTTCGCCCTGATCGTCTTCTTCATCTTCCTGTTCATTATCCTTATTTATGTCTTGTTCGACGTCAATTCCATCATGCGAAAGAGTAGACCTTTGCCTTTCATCTTCGTCTAAAATTTTAATCCCTTCATCAAGCGCAGTAAGACCTTGGTCGTACCCATCCTTAATAAACACTCGCCTCGATCGATGCACCAAGTTACTGTTGATATACAAAAAATAAGAGCTCAAAGCCGCAATATAAGATATTAGATGTTCGAGGAAAAGTAAGAGTTAGAAGATTACCGAGTAGTCACGTAACGCCCGTCGTGTCCAATGAATCTCCAGTGACCGAAGCGATACCACGTCATGTAGTCTTGATGATCGTGCCACTTCATTAAGTCTTTCCTCAGCAATGGTGTCCCACGATTTTCCACATGTGTATGTAGCTTGCGTGAAAAGTCACCCAATTTTCATGATGATGTCCACTCAATTCGAGCGGTGCGGTTGGGCGTCGTAAGCACAATTTGGTGGCACCACTTGTACCATGCTTGAATTGTCTCATAACCCTTTCTACAGTCGATGCCACTCGACTATGTGGAAACAAATAAGGGGACACGTCGAAAGCCAACTACAAGTGACCGTTAGTACGATGTCGGGGAAAAAGACCCCGTGAGTTCGGTATATGGTTGTCATACCACATCATCCTCATGCCTTTGCGAGTCATTTGCATCACGATAGCCGATCTGACGTGCGTCGCACTTTGTGGCGAAAATGCATCGAGCCATCTGTGTAGAAAACAATAAGTTAAGATAAATGAAATTGGACAAGATTTTTTAGCAAATTAATGCAAATCGACTTTAATACTTGTGTCCCAGTGGAACGTCCATAAGCATATTTTGGCCATCCACCGTTCGCGGTTGAGCTCTAGAAATAGGCGGCGCCATGTGATGCTATGAATGGAAATCGTCCCCATGCCCACAGGTTGTACAAGAATTGACGCGCCAGCAACCTCATGTGCCCCTGTGCGAGATCCGCGACACAACTCCCTGTACAAATAAGCCAAACATGCACTCCCCCAACTATATTGTCCAGCTAATTGGAAATCCTCCAACAATGGTAGGAACATCAAATGTACGAATTGATTGGACTTGTCGGCGAAAAGACAACCACCGATAAGTTGTAGTATGTACGATCGAGCATAGCGTTGCACCGACTCTCATCGCTATCATCATCTATAGGTGGAGTACGTTACGCTCAAGCCAATCGACTTTAAGTTTACAACCAACCACGTCATCTCCCACAGGAGTTCGTCCAAGTAGCCTCTTGCGAGACATCGGCATAGTCAGATCTGTCATTCCGTCGTGAAGCATACCTTCGATAGGTAATCCAAGTGAACTGCACGTCTTGGAGTGTAATTGTGCACTCCCACAATGCATGTGAAATGTATGCGTCTCGGGCGCCATCTCTCTACGAACGCATGTCAAAGCTCAATCAAGAGGCTGAAAAATGCTACCCTAGGAAATCCCATAGAACCAGCTGAAACGAAGATATGAGATCATCCTAGAATGATCTTTGCATCGTTCGATTAACGACCCCAGCGTCTTGACGTGCGCATTGTTTCGTACACCTTATAATTGATAAGGTCGTAATGTATGAGTTTGATACGTTATTGCTGTAAATTTGACGTATTCATGTAAAACAGTTTACCTCGCCCCTCCAGGTTCGCGATGATCTGTGTGTAGATTGGAGTTGCAATAGTGATGGATCTGAAGGACCTGGATCCATTGCTGTACAACTACAAATGAATGTTAGAAAAAGAAAATGAGTGTTAAACTAAACTCAAGTAACTTATCTAACTAACTAACCTAACCTAACCTAACCTAACATAACCTAACTATGTTATTTACACAGATAGCTAATTCATAATGTTTTTATATCTAGATTGCTTGAAGGGTATTCTCATTTTAAAATGTGGGCAGAATAAGCTAATCCCTTTAGTCCCTCAAAAGTTGTGAAGCCACTATTTCCTTTTCTCTAAAAGAAATTTGCTTTTGTAGACGAACATGAAGGCATGCACATAAAAATGACAAGGCAGAGAAGAGAAGTAAAATTTCTTGGTCAATCATTTGCATAAACAACCACAACATTTCACCAGAAATTGAAAGTTAAATCTACATAGAGAAGTGGTTCAATTAACTTTCTCAGCAAATGATATTCTGATAGAATAACATTTGAACTACTAGTACTAAAATAATGCTAACAAACATAAAAAGTAAACACTGCATTTCTCAAACAAAAGTGAAAGTGGAAATTGCATCCTCGAAACTGTTCCATTGTTAATTTCAACTGAAATGCTTAACTAAGAAAATTAAAAAGCTATTAATTACATAACTAAGCAAATTAAATAACTTTAACCTAACATAACCTAACTATGTGAACTAAACTAACGAACCCAATAAAACTAAATTATCTTGACCGTAAATTGTCGAACAACAAAACTAAAGTAAAGTAATCAAACATTAATAACCTAACTAACGAAATTAACTAAACAAACTAACTAAACTAAACTAACTAACTAAACTAAACTAACCAAACTAAACTAACTAACCTTAACTAACCTAAATACCTATACTAAACTAAACTAAACTAAACAAACTTAACTAACTAAACAAACTACCTAAAAACGATTAACTAAACTACTAAACGAAACTAAACTAACTTAACCATCTTAATAAACTAAACAAACTACTTTAAGTAAACTAACTAACCTAAAGACCAAAAATAAACTAACTTAATAGACTTAGCAAACTAAACATACTAACTAAAATAAACTAACCAAACTAAACTAACTAACCTTAACTAACCTAAATACCTAAACTAATCAAACTAACTAAACTAAACTAAACTAACTTAACTAACTAAACAAACAGCCAAAAAACGATTAATTAAACTACTTAACAAAACTTAACTAACCTCCTCCTCCTTCTCCTCAGTTGGGACGTCTTGTGCCACGGCGTCGCCACTCACAGCGCTCCCTCTGCTTGACTCACAGCACCACCCTCGCCATTTGCCATCTGCTGGTCGATCTCTCTAATGCCACTCTTGGTCGATCCGTTCGATTTCCACTTCATACAAAGTAGATGTTTTTGCGGTTGTATATGAGGTATATCAAAATTATCCAATTTAGCTTATTTGTCATATGTGCATGTGCATGGTCGTTGCGCGATGGTGTGAGATTAGATGAAGACCTCCCCTAAAAGCTACGAAACAATATTGTCACATTAGGTTCGCGTGGATGGTAAGCTCAGTTCGCTTATGGATTTGAATTCCAACAACTTCAATATTTTAATAATGGTAAAATATATTATATGGCCCTCAAACTTTGAGGCTTTTTTAGATTTGACCCATCAACTTTTATTTGCATGATTTGAACTCTTGAACTTTGATTTTAGTTGAGATTATGTCATCCCAATGTTAAAAGTAACGCGCTCCCTTTCTCGATTTTATCGAAAAAAAATGGTTTGAAAGACAAAATTGAAAGCCTTGCGTTCAAACTCGACTATTCTCACACCTTCTTATTCTCTGCTAGGCTCGAAGAAGGTGTGAGAATAGTCAAATCTCAATCAAAATCAAAGTTGAATGGCTCAAATTAATTAAATAAAAGTTGAGGGGCCAAATCTAAAACACCATCAAAGTTTGAGGGCTAATTAATATGTTTTACGTAAGCGAAATGAAGCACAAAAAATAACCTAGGAAAAAAGTGTTTTGCAGGATGAATCTCGAGATCGTGTGTTACAAATCTAGAACTTATTTGCACCTCAAGATGTCTAAAACCACGATTCGACGTAAATTCGTTTGAGACGTGCTCCATACTGTTCTCCGTACGTACATCGCGAGTTTGAGCAATCACAGTTCATTGATTCATCTGACTCTTTGAGCATCTCTAATGGGAATGTAGATCGGATGTCAATGTGTGCCACATAAGACTAAATAAATATTGGAGTGAAAAAAATCTCTCCAATGAAATGTGCATTTTGAATGTCAAGATGACGTTGACAGACATTGTCTATTTTGAATATCACTTCTTGACATTCAAATTAACATCCATGTTAGATAATAAGATTTTTTAAATATATAATTATTTTATTTATATTTATATTTTCACAATTTAATTAATAAAATTACAAAAAGATATGTCACATTATCAATTGAGCCACAAATTCAAATATATCATTATAGACTTATTTTGAAGTTAAACGTAAATTAGAGCCACACGGAATAAGTATCCTCTTCACATTGAAAATGTACTCCCCCAATTTATATTTACTATTGGTGATGCTCTTACGTCACTCGCTATCAATCCTACGTCACACAAACTTCGTCCGCACCTACAGTCAACACGATTGGATCATGAAAAGATCAGCAGAATTTTAGACTGTTTCGGTAAAATTAGGTTTTCCAATTCGATTCCCGATTTGGGTTTTAGCGATTCAATCTGGGTTTAACGGTTTCAATTTCTTCATCATCATCTTCAACTCTCATCATGAAGGAGAAGCTCTGTTTCCACAAAATCGGGTCTTTTTTAGGGTTCTTCGCGTCTCTGATCTTCTAATCAATCACTGCGCCGCCATTTTCAGAAGAAAAGATTGGAGCTTTAGCTGAGAAGGATTGAAACTCAAGTACCCAATTCATGGTTTGATGAGATTTTGACGAAAAGTTTGGTTTTTGAGAAGCTCTGGTTTCACAAAATTGGGTCTCTTTTAGGGTTCTTTGTGTCTCTGATATCCTAATCAATCCACTGCGCCGCCCATTTTCAGAAGAAAAGATTGGAGCCTTAGCTGAGAAGGATTGAATTTCAAGTACCCAATTCATGGTTTGTTGAGATTTTGACATAAAGTTTTGTTTTTGATATGATTTCTATGGACAAACCTTGCTTTTTAGGTTCGAAAGGGCAGATTAGGCGACACGAATTCGTGCGACTGATCATCCAATATCTTTACTCATTAGGGTATAGTAGGTCCGCTTCGCTTCTCGAATCCGAATCCGGGATACCCAGTAAGTCTGCTGAGCTTTATCGGCTTGAATCTCAGATTCTGAGTGCAAATTGGGATGAATGTGTTGAAACCCTAAATTCAATTGAGGGTTTAGAGGAGGAGACTCTAGCTTCGGCGCTGTTATTGGTGTTTAAGCAGAGTATTACAGAGTTTTTGATGGTTGGTGATGATTCCTCTGCTTTGAATGTTCTTCAAAAACGTGTGTCTAAGTTGAGGATTGATAGGGAGAGAGTTCATAAGTTGGCTTGCGGGTTGCTTTCATTAGGGGGGATTGGGTTTGGTAAGGTAGATGGGGAGACTAGCGATGGATTGCGGCGGAAGTTGTTAGTGGAGTTGGAGAAGTTGTTTCCGCCGCCGGTTATAGTGCCGGAGAGAAGGTTGGAGCACTTGGTGGAGATGGCTCTTATGGCAAAGAGGGATTCGTGTTTGTATCACAACACGGGTGGTGCAATGTCGCTCTATCAGGATGAGTGCTGTGGTGGTGAGCATGTACCTGCCGAGACTGTGCAGGTGTGCTATAGTTTCTCTTATATATATATTGATTGACTCTTCCTATTTTAGATATTCCTGCCCGGTGTTCAAAGCAACTGCCTCGACTAATCTGGATGAACCTATGCTATATCAACCATATATTGATAATGATATATTAATTCTTCTTTTAAATGATCCAAAAAACTCTTCTTTTAAAAGAATTGTTAAAGGCCTTAATTTCTAATTCTATGAACGCTTTTTGTCTGTCTTTGTTTGAGTACTTATGAACTTGTGACTATCATTGTGGATGCTGTTCTGAACTGCTAAGGATGAAAAATGAATGTTTTTAGAATATTATATATTGCTATATATTGCAATTGTACACATTCCTATAAGTCTCATATGCTAGGTAGAGTCTTGTATGAAGCACCGACCCTCATAATTTAGTTTGCAGTATGAATAGTTCGGACACGTGCCGTTGCCTTTGTTAGCATAGTAACTTTGTAACTCTAAACTTTTGTCTCTAAAAATCAATTTGCAATGTCTATGTGTGTGTGTGTGTGTGTGTGTGTATTATACAAGGAAAAGGTACAAGAACACCCCTGAAGTCTAATGAGAAGTATGTCAGGGACCTATGGTCGATTTCCTCACAACTCAGTCCTCAAAGTCAGAGGCATTGATAGTTTCCCTCTTCCATCCATCCTTTCTTAATGGCAATTAAAATCCACTAATGTATTTGTCAAAAAAAACAAAAAAACAAAACAAAAAACAAGAAACAAAAAAAAAAAAAAAATGTTAACAAACTAAAAATAAAAAATAAAAAAAAATGAATTTGCTTCTAAAACCCAAAACTTTCAATTTGCGGCCATGGCTTTCCTAAAACCCTATCTAGAGATTATTCACACCAATCTCCCAAAAACCCACCAGAGAAGCAACTAAGCTTCAAAGACTCAATCTACCTCGTGAATTGTCACTCTGGATCTTCTTTTTTTGGTTTGCCTCTGGATCTTCTTTGAAACCCCAAATCTCAACAATTCAGGCGAGTGGGTTTGTGAATGTGGGGCAGTTTTCGTTTGAAGGGGTAGGGTTGGGGGAGTTCAATGGGTTTCGTCAGTGGTGGCGTCGAGTATTGGTGGGGAGTGGAAGATGGATGAGGAGAGGTTGATTGATAATAGAGTACATAACTTAGAGTTCTCCTTCAGTTTGTGAAACCGCATCAATGAAGTATACTCAGTTGAAGTATGTTGTTCAGATATTAATGCAATGGCAGAATACCAATGTTAATGGCTTTCCAATTTCCAAGTTTGATATACAAGCAGGAGAAAAAATCAGTAGATTATTCACCAAAAAAAAACATTAGATTAATTAACAAAATGGGAGTCCTAAAATCAGAAAAAAGAAAAGAAACAACAACAACAACAACAACAACATAGCCTCAGTCCCAACTTAATTGGAGTCGGCTATATGGATCAAACTTTTTCATTGTGCTCGATTAAGTGCAATTGACGGTGAGCTTTCCCGACCATTCAAGACAAAAAAAAAAGAAAAAAGAAAAAAAATGGCTTCTTGAAAGAGTGGAAATCGGTGTTCATGATTTCCATGGTTTCGCAGTGACGGACAGAAAAAAGAAAAACGGCACGTTTTTTTTTTTCACAATTAAATACGTTAATGAGTTTTAATGGGATGGACAGAAGGGAAACTATCAACACCTCCAACTTTAAGGACTGAGTTATTAGGGAATCGACCATAAGGTCCCAGCCACACTTTCCATTAGACTTCAGGGGTTTATTAGTACCTTTTCCCTATATATACATTTAGATTTAAAATAAGAATTGAAGATGAGGCTGGTGCTTTTATTATGTTTGAAGTCACGGTAGCTTCCACAACATCATTAGCACGGTTGTGGGCATTGAGGACTATGCAAGATGCTAGATACCATATCAATTGGTACATGTTTGAGATAAGTTATTAAATTATTGACCATAAGTTGTTCCAAGGTACTTCTATGTGAGATTCACTATGAAGGAAGGCATACTAAAGATCTTGTTAAATGAAACCAATCTAAATGTTCCCCTATGAGAGATTGAGAGTAGCAATAAATGATTGAAATTTGTACCAAGTTTCTGGTACGGAAAACTCAACACTAACATGGAGAACGATCCCCCATGGGATTAGTCAATGGTTCTAAAAAAAAAATACTATTACGGAGAACTGTAATATATGTAGTGAGTGTTTGTAAATGTCCATAACATTAGAGAATTGGAAGTCTTCTTTTATACATAAAAGAGGATCAAATATATCTTTCTACATTTAAATGGAGAAGGATATGCACTTGATAGTTATTTCATAGTAATTATTAAATGTGATTATCTAGTCCAAGTTTTATACTCTTATTTATGGTTGAGGCAAGATTTTGTTTATTAGTGGAGTATTCTATCATCTTATGACTTGTCATGTTACCTGTTTTGTTGGTGACCCATGACCCAAAAATTTATGTCTTAATTGATTTTTGTTTCTTTAATCAACCTTTTCTTGTGTTTGCATTTTACAAATCAGTGTATTCTTTATTTTTGCAGATCCTAAATAACCATGTGAATGAGGTTTGGTTTGTTCAGTTCTCGAACAATGGAGAGTACTTAGCATCCTCATCAAGTGATTGCACAGCTATAATATGGAAGGTATGATAAATTTTTGCAGTAGCCTAATAAATTTTGTGATAGCTCTTTTGATGCGACTGTGTGAACTTATTCTAAATACCTAGTTGCCGAGGGAGAACATGTGGCTAAACTAGAACGGACAGTCACACGTGTGTGTGCGCCTTCATGCGGGGTTATGTGTGGGTTTCTTGTCTGTCGCACATATGCATTTGGGTGCATGCTTTTTGCTCAAACATAGGGCCTTTCAAGTGTCTAGTCTAGATGGAGAGAAGAACCATCCGTTTATTTGATATTCATGATTGAAATTTCTTTTAGTCGATTAAAGTCTAATGGGAAATATGAAATTGAGCCCATGGTCAGGTCTGTTCGATCAAATCGTCTCTGAATTTGGTTGTTTGCAGGTATCGGAAGACGATGTTTTATCTTTTAAGCACGTTTTGCGAAACCATCGAAATCCTGTTTCCTTTGTGGCATGGAGTCCTGATGACACAATGCTACTAACATGTGGAAATGGAGAAGTCCTCAGGCTTTGGGATGTGGAGTCAGGTGAATGCAAGCATGTATTTGGTGAGACGACACCTATTGTAAGCTCATGTGCTTGGTTCCCAGACTCAAAGCGGGTCGTCTGTGGCAGCTCAGACCCAGACAAATGCATTTATATGTGGGATTTGAATGGCAATGAGCTGGAAGTTTGGAGAGGCGTGAGGGTACCCAAGGTCGCCGATCTTGCAGTCACCCCTGACGGGGAATATTTAATCAGTATATGTTCCGATAAAGATATTCGAATATACAACTTCCATACAAAAACCGAAAGGGTGATTAAAGAAGCACATGCAATCACATCCCTTTCTGTTTCCAGAGATTGTCAACTTCTGATAGTAAACCTCAACAGCCAAGAGATTCACATGTGGGACATCGCGGGGAAGTGGGACAAGCCAGAGTCCTATTCAGGCCATAAACAAGGGAAGTACGTGATTAGGTCCTGCTTTGGTGGGTTGGACTGCAAGTTCATTGCCAGCGGTAGTGAAAATTCACAGGTTCGTTTCTATTTTGATTCTTGTTTCTTTTCTTACATTTTTTCTTTTAAATATGAATTGCTTCCTTTGTGTCAATATCTTTGAATATGAAACTTCTTTGCATATTCGCGAACTTATATATATGATATCAATACCTTTGCCTTCGATAGCTCTCAACTTGTCATTTGAAGTTGTGGTTTCTTTAACCCCCAATGAGGAAATTGTGATTGGCATCTTAATTTTTCACTTTTCCCTTCTGCATGTAATGTATGTTTCAGATGCTCAGGTCATGGATTTGATGCGCTTCCGTAGCTCCATTTAAAAAATAATGGATCTTCAAGCGAAAAAAAACAAAAACAAAAAAATTTGGCATATAGTCTTTCAGATGTTTTAAAGAGCAATACATTGTCTTTAATGTTTATACTTATTTGCCACTATGCATCAAATAATGCTAAACATAGAAGGCTGTTGTATAAGAGTGATGAGGATGAAGATTTATTATGGATTGATTTCGACATTTTGAATGTTTCCGTTTGATTGAGATGGTTGTGCGTATAACTATTCGATGCAACATTTGTTTTCTTATCACATCCTTTCTTCCAAAAAGCACCTGAGAAGAGCGAGACTTGTCTCGATACGGGACACCATCTTGTTAGTCTTGCTGGATTGAATTTTTGATTACTCCCATGAGCAAATCCACCCAGATTAGGATTCTTGTTACCCATCGATTACGCTTCATAGATTCACCATCTGAAAACAGGCGCGCCCTTTCCTTTTAAAGCTTTTGAGATTGCTTTGCTTATAGATTACACGAGTCACGACTGGTACTAACGTTCGGTCTTCATTAAGTCTATCCCTTTGCAGCACGGTCATGTATATTTTCACATTTCCTGTTTTTCATTTTATCTGCTACACTTTGTATATGTTCTAAACTGCCCATGTTTTATCTTTATCTTGTCAGGTTTACATCTGGAATCGTCGAAAAAGTAAACCTATTGAGATCTTGTCAGGCCATAAAATGACCGTGAACTGCGTTAGTTGGAACCCTAAGAGACCTCATATGTTGGCATCTGCGAGCGACGATCAGACAATCCGTATATGGGGACCGAGCAGAAAACAGCGGTGAGCTTAAGCGCATGATGTTCGTGGATAGTTTCTAGTCCATGGCCAATTAATGTAGATAGTGTAATTTTGAGTTGTGAGAGTTCTGGTTTTTTCCCTTGCCAAGTTTTGTTTTGCCTCTCTATGTAAATCCTTTCCCTGGCATGCTAAGTTTTGATCCTTTAAGTTGTAAATTTACGCGGTTCTGTCAACATTTCTACATTATATTGAGGAATGCCATCAATATATTATTCTTTGCACATTTGAAAGATTGAATCTTTTAAAATGGCCAATGGCTTCATCGGCTTGTGTAAGCTTAAAACTTCTCTGTATTGTTTCAATTTAATTTGGCACGTCATTCTTGCTCAGGCGCCATGCTAATCTTCTCTGTATCGTTTCAATTTAATCAGATGTCTCTGAAGTGACATTTTTGCTTAGACATTCAGAATACCGAATGACCCTTGTAGATCTGAAGTCATTCATTGATTCAGACATGTTATATTCCTATATTTAGCCTCCACAAAAGATTTATAACTAGTAAGTTTGTTTCTTTGTTTTGCATGAAGTCAGAGATGACCCTCCTTGATTTTAATCAATTTCTCCTGAATGTCATATGAGTTGAATACTGTCAAACATAAACAATAAGGGCAGTGATTAAAAAAATTAACAGAGTTTTCAGAATGAATTGAAACCTTTAGTTATAGTGTCAGCAGGAGCCTACTAACTTCTAGTTTGGCAGATGTCAATCAAGTTTCAACGAAGAAATTCGGTGAAACAACTCCGAACCTCAAACATACGTCTCGCTCCTGCGACGCCAAACATAACCGACTCAAAAGCAAATCAAAACTTCGATGAACGACTACCAAAGCACAAAAACACCAAAAAAAGACATCAAGATGTTCAACACGTTAAGACATTTTTGCGAAGGATAATGCTAAGGTGACCCACAACGGACACTCACTACTAAGGACGCACCTTAATTTTTAATTCTTTTTTACAATTTTGTCCTCATCTCCCACACACCATCTCTTTCTTGTCTACATACACTATCACCCTCCTCAACCACAAAAGTTAAAAAAAAAAAAATAAAAATAAAAATAAAAATACGCGTTACATTTTTTACATTTTTACTACTGAATACAGGTTAATGACAAAAGAAGAACAAAAATATGTCTGAGCCCGGGTTCGAACCGGGGACCTCTAGTGTGTGAGACTAGCGTGATAACCGACTACACCACCCAGACTTGCATGCTGGAGTGGGAGTTAGTAAAATGACAACATAAAGCTTTGTTCGGTTTATGGAATAGTAAGTTGATGAGATAAGTTGCAGGTACGTACGGTTGGTGCGGAGTGTTTGGTTGGCTTGGCTATGGACGCTCTCCTCTCTTCAACAACGGTTAGACCTCTCTCTCTCTCTCTCTCTCTCTCTCTCTCTCGCCAAGTTTTCAAATCAGGTCTCTCTGCTTTGATTTCATAGTTTTTATTGATTGATAGAATGCTGGATAAGTTGTATAGGCTCTAGGGTTTTATTGAGTAGTGGATTAGTATTTTAGACTTTTCAGTCATCTGTTTTAATGGTTGTGATTGGTCTTAGAATAATCATTTGATTAATTAGTGATGGAATTAGTCAGTCAGTATTCACTTTCAGGGTATATAGAACTACTTGATTCTTTGGTAATGCTGGGCGTTTGGCCCAATGGTAAGGGCGAGCTTGTGATTGTGTGGGTTAAGCGCATGGTTCCAAGTTTGATTCCCCGTTGCTCAAGATTGTTCAGGTCACTGGGGTACGCTCAGGCTGTTTGCACCAAGATACTCGCAAATATTAAAAAAGAAAAAATCAAGCTCATTTTCCGATATGAAAAATGGGGAAGGGAGGTCCTAAGCTCATTTTCCATACTTGGAAAATAGGGAGGGTTGCAATAGAATGACAGTCAACGTAAAACTTTTGTCACTTTTTACGAAATGGGTCAATCATTTATAAACATGTCAGGGTGTAGTTGGGATTGGGGCTAGTTGAGTATCACAATTAAAATTTAAAAATTTGTACTTGGCTCACAGTAAGAATTCATGGATAGTGGAGATCAAGATAGTGGAGTGGTACAATTAGGAGTTGTAGAAGTTTATTAGATGAACCATTTTAGATGTTTGAAATCAATTATACAAATGTTACATATATTGAGATTTGAGAATGATGTTGCACATAGAATTCTAGCTGGATGTATGAAGTGGAGGAGTGCATTAGGTGTGGTATGTGACTGAGATATTCTTGTCAAATTAAAAGGAAATCGTATAAGATTGCAATTAGGCTAGATATGATTTATTAGCGTGAATATTGGCAAGTGGAGAACGAAGACGTACATAAATGAGCATGGCGGAGGTGCGGAAGCTTAGATGGATGTTTGGTAAAAACTTGTAATGATAAAATAAGAAATAGATGGATTCGAAAAAAAGTAGGAGTAACACCACTAGATGCAAAAATTAGGAAAGAGTGGTTGTGTCGTCTTGGACACATCCAAAGATGGGTTGCAAAGGCCTTATTTGGGAGCTCGGCGCAGCCTAAATAGAAGGAATTTAACTATGTAGGGGTAGACTCCAACTTGGGATGCATTCATTATGAAGGATTTAAAGAAATTACGAAAGCACGTCATTAACTACATAAGGTTGAGTTGAGTGGAAGTTTTTGAGCTATGTGGCCGACCTCAATTGATATGGAAGTGTTTGAGCAAACCTGTTCTCTTCGATTCACAAGTATCTCATGAATTTTGCTATTCATTTATTCAAATCCTAAGTTGATTTGACAGGACCTGTACCGGTCTGTATCCTATTTATTATTCTAGCTATATGGGCTCTAATAGCATTTATTTTATCAGCTTTTTTATGAGTTCTAAAGGCATACTTGGATTAGCCTTTGCACTAAGCTGTCGTGAGTCTTCATTTTGGTGGTAGTGAAAAAAAGCTGTTAACAAATTCTGAAAAAATACATGAATGATCCCATAAATTCAATTGGTTGTCTTTTTTGTTTGCTATTTCAGCGATAATATTTCTTGAGCTTCTATCAGTTTTTACTTTTTGGTTTTGTTCAAATTCTGGCGTGGACATGAATTTTTGTTGGTTGAGGATTCGAATATCTTTTTCTTTTACTTTGCAAGGTCTATTTTTATCTAATGCAGTAAGGGTATTGGCAGGTCTGGCCATGGAAATCTTTGGCCTCCAGTACCTTAAAGCACCACCAGCCAAATCCTACACTAAGTTTAAAGTGCAATATTGTAAGCAAAAAAAGCAGTTTGCAGCCAATCACAGATTACAAAGGGGTGCTCAGATCTTGTTCCTTGCCTCAGCTGTTTTGGAAAAAACTTCAAAAGAAGTCCTCTTTGAAATCTGAGTTGATACTTGTTGGCCTTGGTCACCCTCAAAAGTTGCTTAAAAAATTGATAAAATGGCAGCAAAAGCTTAAACAGCATTTTAATGTTACTTTTGTTCGGTTGGTGTTTGGTGTGATGCTAGTAGTGTCACTTTCTGTGGGTTTTAATAGAGCTCCATCCTGTAAGTATGTTCTTTTCCAATGTTTGAGTTCTGAGTGGCTATTTTTAGAACTGTTATGCTTGTTGATGGTTATAAAAATAAGATTAACTTGTATGCAGGGGCTCTCAGTGAAGAGAATCTCCTTTTCTTGGAGGCATGGAGAACCATTGATCGTGCATATGTTGACAAAACTTTTAATGGGCAAAGTTGGTTCCGATATCGTGAAGAGGCTTTAAGAAATGAGCCAATGAATACAAGAGAAGAAACATGTCAGACTGTCTTTCATCTCATTACTTATTTCCTATTTTTCTTGATTTTGTTACCCTTGCTTGATGGGTTTTCTAAGTGCAATTACTATAAATAACTTACTAAGTCATGGTTTATAACTCGATGCTTTTGGTTCATTCAGTAACAGACTAACTAGCGAGGTTTTGTATTATGTAACGACTTTAAGATTTATGTAACATTTTTTGGAAAGAAAAATGAGAGAACAAAAAACCCTACTTTAAGTTTAATCTTTTCTCAAAAACAGTCAAGGACTAGCTCCCAAGGGGTGTGATGTAGTGGCAAAGAGATTAGCGCCCAAACTTTGACTGAAGTAGAGGTTGTGAGTTCAAATCTTGGTAGCTACAGTATATTCCCTTGGTTTCTCCCAAGTTATGGGGTTGGGGCGTCCGACTTGCTCTCACCGGGTTAGTCGAACCAAAATCTTGGTAGCTATAGTATATTGCCAGGTACCTTTATCATAATATTGTCAATAGTCATTATTTCTTTGTTAGTCACTCTTCTGTGTTCTTTTTAGTTTGTTTGATCACATTGTACTTTGATATGCTCTCATCCTTTCTTAGTTCTGTAGCTGATGAGATGTGGCCCCCTCTTAACATTTGGTTCCATTTCTGAAATAACTTGCTTTGTACCACAATGACCAGGTGAATTCACCTGGTCAGATAAATGTATCGATCACTAGAAGATGATTGTATTCTTTTTTCTCATTTTGGATAAATAGAATTTTTTCTGTCATAGTGCCATCTCTTATCCTCATTTCTTTCTGGTTTTGTTCAGATAATGCAATAAGAAAGATGCTTGCGACCCTCAATGATCCTTTTACTCGGTTTCTTGAGCCAGAAAAATTTAAGAGTTTGCGGGTACATCTTTTTGTTCTCATTAACTCTTGTACACCTAATTCAGGTTAAATATATATTTAAAATGTACTGTTTCTTTGATATTTTTTCTTGCACTCTTCAAATTCTTTTTAGTTCCTTTTACTCTTTTAAGACATGTTCATCTTTGTTGAAGGCAGTCTGGCACTCAAGGTGCTCTTACAGGTGTGGGTCTCTCAATTGGATATCCAGTTGGGTACAATGGATCAGCCACAGGGCTCCTTGTTATATCTTCCACTCCAGAAGCCCCTGCAAGTAGGGCTGGGATCTTGTCTGGAGACATTATTTTGGCAATTGATGGTACAAGTACAGAAAATATGGGAATATATGAAGCAGCAGAACGCTTGCAGTAAGATTTCTTATTATCATGTCACTAGTTTCCCTTGACTACCTTGAAGTTTCGATTTTGGATGTTAATACATATGGTAAAAGTTCTTGTGTTTTGTGCTGTGTAAATTCTTCAAGGCTGTCTTTTGTTTCATTTTTACCATACAGGTTCTATTGTTGTTTATCATAATTATTATTCATCATATATATGCCATGCCATTTGTGATGCTTTGATTCTGGTGGATTTCTATACATTAGTTCGTGACTTGTAATTTATGCAAAGGAGATTGACTATAATCAACCACCACTTCTAACATACTTCTAAGAAATCATCTTCAAATTTTAACATATCTGGTTAGCTAATTCTGTCTGTCTAAAAAATGCCTGGGTGACAACATTGATGCCTTCACAACAGTAGAGTGAAAGATTATCCTTATCCACGTCCTCCCTCCATTGTTCAAGGCATCAATTATGGCTGAAGTCAAATGTATGTTGATCTTCATTGTTGGGGAAAAAATGCTTGTTGATTTCCGCCAACTCTAGAAAAAAAATGTTAAATTTAATGTTATGCAATGTGAAAAGAAGCGATTGTTCATTGTGGTGTAATTTGTCTTCGTAACCAATTTATGGTCATTCATTATAGAATGAGATGCCAAAAAACTATTGCAGGGGTCCTGAGGGAACTTTGGTGGAAGTAACTGTTCACAGCGGTTCTGAAACAAAAAGTTTGTCTCTGAAGTAAGTTCATTTTCTTGCTTTCTTTTTTTGTTTCTTTTTTTTTTTCACATTTTTTTTTTTGAAAAATATGGTAAGCGCAAATTAGCTTAGCTGAAGTATCTCCATCGCACCTTTGTCAGTGAGCGACCATTTATTAATTGTATTTCACTCGTCTAAACTTGGATAAAGGGACTTGCTAATTTTATTATTGTAGAGTTGATCACTTTTCATTTGCAGGAGAGAGAAGGTTTCATTCAACCCTGTGAAATCCAGGCTATGTGAAGTTTCTGTTGCAGGAAAGGACAAATCCCGGGTAGGCTATATCAAATTGACATCGTTCAACCAGAATTCTTCCAGTGAGTTTTTTTGTTTTGGTTATTTTGTTTTCATTTTTCATTTTTCTTTTTCTTTTCATTTTTAATCAAATTGACTTCTTTACAACTTTTTTTCCCTTTTGTCAAACGAATAAGCTAAGATTCATTGACGCCAAGTTGTGAGTTTTATTCTAAGAGGCTGTTTTAACTTTCTGGAGTTAGCTACGAGTCTATGAATATGAGACCTTCATTTAATGGTTTCTCGCCAAGAAAAAAAAAAAAATGCCAGACATATTTTTGGTGTCTAATGCTGGTTACATTCACACAAAGCTAAAAGCCTTAACATGACTTGTATAGACAACTCTAATACCATTTAATCCACTTATATTGCGTTTTATTTGACACTTCCCTGTGCCCAGAGATTTCTCAAAAATTTAATTTTAAACCTTTCAATGGACCAGGTGGAAGCAGAAATGGATTAATTTCCGGTTCAATTCTAATTGAGATAAAATTTATCTAGTCTCAATTGCTCTTCTGACTGTTCATTTTGCATTGGGTCTCATCTGTTTGATCTATCACTGTATGCCTGCAAGGAATTTTATTACGTTCCTTCCTTCCTAACTAGTACAATGGCTGGTAAAATATGCTCATCTGCACCTGAATGGAAGGATGTGCTTTCCTTTGCTTTGAACATATCATCTGCTTTTTCAATCCATGGATCCCATTTGTTTTCTTATGGACCAGGATGAAGGTAGTAGTTTCGAGTTTCAACAAATTGAATAAATAATTATTGTTAGTTCTCATGTGGCACTTAATCGAGCACAATGGAAGAGTTTGATCTATGTAGCCGACCCCAATTAATTTGGGACTGAAGCTATGTGGTTGTTGTTGTTGTTACATTAATCTGGGATCTTTTTAAAGGAAAATTCTTTTTTGGAACTCTTTCTATTTGGTTATTGGGTTTTTCCCTTCGAATTGAGACAATCTAAAGCTATTAGTACTCATTATAGTGAGTTGGTTGAATCAATGGATCACTGGAGTTTCTGTTATGTTGTAATATGTTCTGAGATAGAGTTCTTGTAGGTGCTGTCAAGGAAGCAATTGAAACTTTGAGGATGAACAATGTGAACTCCTTTGTTTTGGACCTTCGAGATAATAGGTGATTTGATTCACATTGTAAAGTTTTATGACATAATTTTTCCCATAATAGGGTTTCTAAATTATTGAATATTGGTGGTAGCGGCGGCCTTTTTCCAGAAGGGATTGAGATTGCAAAGATCTGGTACGCTTCTTCATAATTGTTACTAAAGAAGTGCATACGCAGAAAGCATGTTTATTTTTGTTTTGTTGTTTTCAAAAAAATAATAAATTTGCATACCTACTGACTCTATATCCTTTTCCCTCTTAGGTTAGATAAAGGTGTAATCGTTTACATTTGTGACAGCCGTGGTGTTCGAGATATATATGATACAGATGGCAGCGGCTCAGTAGCAGCATCTGAACCTCTTGCTGTGTTGGTATGCTTTCCGATAGCTAATTTAGCTTCAACATTCATTCTAATATTGAGTTAAATTGATAGGGTTCATGGGGAAAAAAAGAAAGAAAGAAAAGAAATAGGTACTCTATTAATGAGCGCAGTGTTTTATTTCTATTATTTTTTGCATGATATAAACGATTAATTATTATATATATATTTCAAGGATTGAACGAGAAAATTAAAAGATCCATAAGGATGATAAAAAGAAGGGAGAAAATATGTGATTTTATTGAAAAATATAGTATCAATTTACTATCAAACTGTTCTTGGAAGTATTTACGATATCTTTTCTTCTCATTTCAATAGAAACCTTGACACAGTCTGATTCTGTAGTTCTTTAGTTAACAATGTGAAGATTATTAGTGTGGCATGGTTGATGCATGTTTCTCAAATTTCGAAACTGTTTCACTTGAAGTGCGAGCATTGTAATCCTTGTCACAAATCTATTGTAATGTTCCGGCGTAAAAATGTTGACTCACTGGTTCCACATTTGCTTTAGGTTAATAAAGGGACTGCTAGCGCAAGTGAGATACTAGCCGGCGCACTAAAAGACAACAAACGCGCAACCCTATTCGGAGAGCGAACATATGGAAAAGGGTATTCCTACCTGTTTCTAATGGAGCAAATGGAGACCAATATAGCCATTCTCTAACTATTAGCATTTACTTTGTGCAGGAAGATTCAGTCAGTTTTTGAGTTGTCCGATGGATCTGGCTTGGCCGTCACAGTCGCTCGCTATGAGACTCCTTCTCACATTGACATCGACAAGGTTCTCTTGTGCTTACAGAATGATATTTTGCTTTCCCTTTAAAACTGACACAAGATATCTATTAACCAGTTTGATCTGATTTCGTAAACTAGGTTGGTGTGACCCCTGATCATCCTCTTCCGGCAACATTTCCATTGAATGAAGATGAGATTTGTAGCTGCCTCAGGGACCCTGCATCCGGTTGTTATCTGAACCGAGTTAAGCTTTTTGCAATGCGATAACCCCTTTATGAAGTATGCATCTCGCTGCTCCTTGTCAGTTGATTTATTTATTTTTGCCAGTCGGCAATCCATTAAAATGTACAGCACTGTGGATTCTATTTGATTCTCAGTGTCTGCATTTTGATTTCAGGAGAATTTCTTTTCTTCCTTCACTTATTCATGACAATTGTATAAAATTTAACAAGTTTTTGCATAAATTTACATTTGGGGTATCCGTGAATCGGTTCCCTTATTTGCTTAATTTGCAAATGAAATAGATGGACTGCAGGAGTAAATCCATGAAATGTACTTCATCAAATTTGAAGTTATAAGCAGAATATACTTGCCTCTTTTTCTTCTTTCTGGCTAAGTAGTTTTTAAATCCATGTTCTCTAGGAAACTTGTTATCTCTGTCTTTAATGTGTATTGTTAAATGAGCAAATCTTCTTGACTTGGATTCCTTGCTTCCAAGCATAAATTCAATCGGTGATTGCAAGGTGACGCCTAGGCGTCTGCTTAGGCAGCTTAGATGTTGTCCTTCTAAATAATTTTTAAAAAATTAAAGGGGCAAATTACAATTGATTTTGGTGCTATAGCACCTACCAAACAACAAAATCTTAACAAAGTTAATGTTATTCAAGTACCTAAACGGTTATTAGTATCTTTGAAGTATGTATTGAATGCGAATTGTGAGTAGTAAAAAATTATTGTTAATTAAGGATCTATAAACAACTAAATAATAATTCAAGGGCCTTTAAACAAATATTTTTTGGCTGCCTAGGTGATGCCTGGGTGCCATCTAGGCACCGCCGTGCCTAGGCCAGGGAAATCGCCTCAGGATTAGCAATCTTGTCACCTTGCAATCCTTGAGAAATCAATGGTCACTAAAAATGGAGAGTTCAAGAAGTATGCAAGCATATTTATTTCTAAGCAACACCTTGGTTTTGACCAAATTATTTAGGCTTGATAATTGATGGCAAGATGAATTACTTCAGTAATTGCTGGTTTAGATGTTCAAAACATAGCCAAGATGTTGAAGGTGATAACTAGATCAGATTAGTACCGTGCACTAGATTTTAGCTTCCCTGTGAAACATAATTTTGCTTCTGTTTTGACTGGTCTGCACAAGGGAATGGCTGCTATTATCAATAAATTTGAACAGAAGGGTTTATATAATCAATCACATACGTATATCGTCGAAAAATTCAAGCAACATGCGCATGAAATTACAGCTGAACATGAATATCGTCGCAACATCACAAATTAGTAGGGCTCCTAGGAGAAATTCCTATATCATATTAGCATACTCAATCAAAAAAGAACCACATTCAAGTTCAACACTATAAATGGATTAAAATGGTATGCCAGCCTGCAATATAAGCTATAAGAGAACTTACAAGGCTCTCTGACACTCAATATAGGAACAAAGAGGCCTTCAAAGACAATTCGGCGGGAGAAATTACTCGGCCATGAATCCGCAGCGATTTGTATGCCTAGATTTGAACTTCATCGCCATCACGACATGAAATGATCATTATCGAGCAAATCTTAAGAGGCCTCATAGTAACTTTGTATTTGGTTGCTATAATAACTTTGTCCATGAACCAAGAAAAGGAAAAACAGCAATCAACAACCTCAATAGCAATGGTGTGTCTCTATGTCTCCCTCTCCGGCTAAACTTGCCCTTCTCCATACCTAGCCCAGGCGGCGCACCTGCTGTGCGAGTAGGCCTCTTCATGGGCCCCTTTCCAGACATCCGTTGCCCATCCAACTCATCCCAACCACCAAAACTGCGCTCCCGTTTATCACCATTAGCTGCGCCATTATCCGTTCCTACCCATGACTGATACCCCTGCCTTCGCTCAGATGTTGCACTGCCTTCTCCTTGCTCTTCTTCACTTTCTTCGACATTACTGGTAGTCCTAGCAAACGGCCTCCTTTTGGCCCTGGCATTTCTTTTAGGTCTGTCTCTTGTGGTTCCGAAAAGTTTATCGAGGGCAAAGGAAAATATTGATTGTCCGAGTGGTAGTGCTAAAGCCATTAGGAAAGCTTTGGGGCCATTCGCTAGTAGCAGTGATATAATGATTACTGGAAGCATCCAACCATAACTTCCGAATACCTGCACTGACATTGCAACAAAATTTCAAGAGACCAACGGATTACCAACCTTATAAGACAAAATACTAAATATCTGAATTCGTAATGAGAAGACGCGGCGAGGACTTATGAGTAAAATGAAAATGAAGTTCAGAACGTAGATATGTCATGTTCACAGGTTAACTGATTTAAATTACGAATACGAATATCTCTGGCCAGTAGATTTGTGGTCCAATTCATAGATTAACAAAATAGGTAAACCCAACCAGCAATTGCTCCACTTCTAGGGTGCTGAGCTGCAAACCTCAAGGTTTCGGGTTCAACTCCCTCCATCACCTACTCTCTTATCGAAAAGAAAAAATGGCGTGTATAAATTGAAATTGTTCTTGTTAGTCCTTATACCAATTACACTTCCACGGAAAAATGAGGATATAGATGTAGGCGTTCTAGATCAGAGCAATGCATACCAATATGAATTTAATGCCCGGTACCTCACTATTGGTGCTTATGGTTCAAAGCGGCAAATAAATTCTCAGATGATGTGCAAGGTTCAAGTCATACACTTAGGCAAGAAGCCTTTTATTCTCATCCAAATCTGCTGTTAATGGATACATATATTGGAATCAAGACCTCAGAAGATGAATGATTTCCCAAGAACCAGATTCTCCTCTTGAACAATTTCATAACAACTTTTTGTCAAAATATTTATTTTTCTCTAGTACAGATACCATACACTTTTCCACTTGATATTCTCATCATTTATTTCCAGGGGAACATCCTTAAATCTCTAGTGAATTTGCTATCACGTCACCTGTCCAAATAATCAACTAGGTTTAAGACGAATCGATCTAGTTGTAGTAATCATACTATTCTACTTAGAATAGTTTAGTTAGATAGGTCTGACCATTCAGTTTACTCATCCTAGCAATTTAAAACTCGTTTCTCACTTCATTTTGGGAAAAGCAACTATATTAGCTGCAAATTTCGGGTGTAAGCTCGCTACAAAGTAATGCATACATCTAGTTAATTCCTCAGTGTAATTATGAAAGAGTTCAGCAAAGGTTTCACAGACCAGCTTACTTATCCTATATATTTTGAGATTGTTTCAGTATTTGTTATGGGAGATTGAGAATATAAGCCACACATTTTGGATGCACGTAGTCTCCCGACAAAGCAAATACACCTAGTTACTCACAATGTGAATTTTAACAGTTCAGCTAAAGGTCTCAATATTAACAAGATCATTTGTTTGAGAGATTTCGTTGTGTGGAGCTCAACGATATTAACTTCGTATTTTGGATGTAGGCTCTTTATAAACCAATCTTACATCTACTTATACAATTCAGATCAACTAGAGCTTTACATATCTAATGAACGACGAGTAATTCAGCCCAGGTTGTGTGAAGGCCGATGGTAGGAATTCCCTATTAGAACTACTTAACAACAATAACTTGCCCCTAAAGCAATTGTATTAGGTCAGCCTTTTACACCAAATATCACTACGAGCACACACCTTGATTTTTTTATTTTTATTTTATTTTATTTTTTACAATTTTGTGGTTGAAGAGGGTGATGGTGTGTAGACAGGAAGGTGGTGGTATCTGGGAGGTGAGGACAAAATTGTAAAAAAATTAAAAAAAAAAAGGTGCGTGCTCGTAATGATTCTAGTGAGTGTCCGCAGTGGATCACCTTAGCATTATCCTATAAAATAAGCTAAATAAACTAGGTTCATCTGATTCTAGTTTCTAGACCATAATTATGAAGACTCAATGGTCTCTACTGCACTCAAGTACTCAACATATAATTTACCAAATGAATAGCTAATAGCATAACCTTATATACCTTTAACTCCAATAGATAATGGCATAACCCTTTATAACTTTATCTCCAACAACAACACCAAAAAAATTAGTTGGGTAGGCTCCATAGAGCAAACTCTTCCATTGAGCTCAATTTAGTGAAATTAATGGTTTGTGAAAAACTCCAAACTGCACCGCACACGCGTGCGCGAGCTCGTTGATCTCTGCCAACATGGATATTCTCCACAACTTAACCACCTTCAACTCTTAGTTTGGGGTTTTATCTCAAAAGGCCTCTCCGCCTCAATACTAGTTAAGGAGAGATCATCACTTATATACTTCAATATGAAGTTTCCTTTAATCGATGTGGGACTATTATTTCGATCCCACACATCTCAACGGTTTGCTTTCCAGATCCTTCTAATCATTTTTAACCAATGCATCCCAAGTTAGCTTCGATCTCCCTCTACATTGCGCAACTATAAATTATAAATCAAGCATCAACAAAATCTTCAAAGAAGGACAAAACTCATCAAAACAACAACAATTCAAGAAAACTCAAAAAAGGGTAAGAACAAAATCAAACCAAAACCAAAACCCAGAAACAAAATCAACTTTTTAGAATGTTTTGATGCAAACTAACCTTCAAAATCCAAATACTATCAATAACCTCCTCAAGAACTCCAGAACCTTCATCGCCCGCCTCGAGATCCTCATCATCATCCTCATTATCGCTCCACCACCTCCTCTTCTTCTGCTTATCTCTAAAACGAAAACCCACATCGCCATCTTCACCATCTTCATCGACCCATCTCTCTCTGAAGCTCAACTGAACAATAACCACCCTAATTCTTCTTCTTGTTCTGATAGTTCTCACATTGTCGATGAGGTTTGAATCGATTTTCCCACAATTAGTAGTGTGAAAACATGGGTGGGAAGAGAATCTGAAGAGATGAAGAGACTGAGAATTGTGGGTGTGAATTGTTGTGTTTTTGGTGGTGTTTGTGATAGAGAAACAGGGGAGCCACTGAGCCTCCATGGCTAGAAAACTGAGCTCAAGTTCACATTTTCTATCTGAAAGATGATAAGGGACTGTTTGGAAGCATTTTAATGAGCGTCAAAACACGTTAAAAACCTGTTTTGCCCTTATTTTATACTGGGTGGTAACCGCACGATGCACATCGAGATGAGAGTCGCGCTTGCATCGAACGACACCCACAAGTGAGTGTGCCTAAATGGATGCCAAAAATGAGTCAACCCATCATTGTACTTGATTTTTACAGCAAATGATTAGAGAATTTAAGAGTTACTTAGTTCAGTTAATTATGATAATAATTATGACCTCTAAGTCAGCCTACTTAAATTGAAGTACGAATAATTCAGTGCATTTTCAAAAAAGAAAATAGTAGAATGACAATAACAATGTTATACCGCAACATACATTGACTTATAAAAGTATTTTATGTGACCCGCGTGTTATGCATCAAGATCTATGTATGCTCGCATCTCGAGGCGCGCATGGACGACGTGATTATGCAAATCAATTTATTATTATAAAATAATTGAGTATATATTTAATTATTTTGATTTTTTTTATATTTTTAATGGAAAATGCACAAAGTGCATTCCATATTTCCTATCAAATCAATTGCATTGTAATTTTTTTGTCAAATAATTGTATTGTAATTAGTTAACCATTACAACTCTTAAAACCGATATCCACATCTATAAATTATGTTAGACTAGATATCATCGCTTCAAAAGCTTTAGATCAACATTTATTTTATACGCTCAACAAATACTTATGCTTGCAGGAGAACTTGTCTAGATCAGCAAGCACCTTAAAAAAAGATTGTACCAAGTCAAGTCGTTCATGATTAATAAAATTTTAATTTTACTATATCAATTTAAAAAATTTTATAAAAAAAATAAAAACTGAGAAAATGAAAAAAAAAAAAAAAAAAGATACACGTGATAGCACGTGCATCAACCAGGGCTTTATATTACCGTGATTCGACGTAGAGAGAGAGAGAGAGAGAGAGGAGCGATGAAGCCAGCACCGACGTACCTGTTCGGAGGAGGCCTGGAAGACATGGGATCGACGGTGGCGATGGACGTGGATGACTCGGACGCCCTCGAGATGCTCGCTGAGGGAGTGGGCCACTTCGAGACCAAGCTCGTCGACTCTGATTTCTTCAACAAATTCGAAGACGACTTCGATGATTCCGACATCAACTGAACCCAACCAATGTAAAACCCTAAAATTTCACTCTTCATTCAATCGATCGATCATGCTCTATAGTTTCTGTAAAGATACCGTCTTTTGATCTAATGGCGTTGTTTGGATCTTCTATGATGGTTTTTTTGGAGTTTTAGGGTTGTGTTTGTGGTTTGGGTTCTAGGGTTTGTGACCTGAATTTGATCCTAATTTGAGAGCCTAGTTTGATCTGTTGAGAATTTTTGGGATTTCGATTCATCACTAGAGAACCAAAAAAACAAAAAACCCTAATTTTTGAGTTCTCTGTTAGGGTTTCTTGTTTGATTTTTTTTTTTTTTTTTTTTTTAAGTTTGTGAACACTTGGTTTGGTTTATAACCTAAATTTACCTCTAATTTGAATCTATAGTTTGATCTGTTCACAGTTTATAGAATTACGATTCATTACTAGAAGAAAACCCTAATTTTTTTTATTTTTTATTTTTATGTAGTTTGGTATCCAATTAGGTGCATTGAAATGTGTATTGAATGGTTTGGGAATTTAGTGGTACATGGATTAGTAGATTAGATGAAGGAGAAGACTCTGTCTCCATGTCGCGGCTATTGAATTGGTAGATATTAGAGTTGATTCTGTGAGAAAATGAATCAGTTAAAGGTCTTGTTGTTGGAATTGTGGAGATCAGAATGAAGTTGGTACTGGTAATCATCAGAACCGTGTGGATTCCATGCCTCTATAGTTCATTTTGACATTGTGATAGCAACCTAGGGTTACCGATCAAGTGAAACATTGAGGGTGATTGTAGAATCACCAATCTAGGGGTTTAGTTGGTACTTGGAAAGTCATGAGAGATGAGTTGCACTTTGGGCAGAAGAATGAATGTATATCGTGTAGAATCATCATGTGCTTGTGCTGTAGAATCATCGATCCTTGTTAAGCTAAAAGAAGATTGATGAGAATACAATTAGGTCAGCTATGTTCTATGAAAGTGAATGTTGGACAGGAAAGAAACAACTCATACATAATATGAATGTAGCGAAAATGAGGCTGCTTAGGTGGATGTGTGGTAAAACTCGTAAAGATAAAATAAGGATTATGAAATTCAAAGAAAATTAGGAGTAGCGTCAATTGATGCAAAATTAGGGAAGTGTGGTTGCAAAGTTTGGACACATTTAAAGGCGGTCTGCAAATGACCCTGCTAGAAAATTCGATATAGTAGAAACTGAAGAAGTTCGACAGTATAGGGGCAAAGCCTAAGATAATTTGAGATTGATTAGAAAAGATTTAAAGGGTTGACTTAGAAGCATGCTATTAAGGGCATTGAGTTAAGTTGAGTGGAAGATTTTGATCCATGTAGTCGATCTCAACTAGTTTAGGATTGATGCTTTGTTGTCTTGGATGTAGAATCATGAGTTTAATTTAACAATGATCACACTCCATTTTGGTCGTTGCATCTTCCAATAGCCTCGTTCAACTCTGTCATAGTTTTTTTTTTTTTTTCTTCATATCAAGCTTTGTTGCCGCATATGCATTGCCATTGTGTTTCCTTTCATTCTCCTTATTTGATGAATCATCTCACACACGTTGTTTGTGTTACATGAAAGGATTCAGGAAATAAAGTGGAGTAGAATAGGTTTGTATTTACTATCACACAGACTTGTTGAACTGAAATTAGCTGGTGTTTCAAGAAGTGTTTTTTTTTTTTTTTTTTTTTTTTTTTTTTTTTTTTTTTTTTGGAAACCAGGGCAATGAAGATAGGATTAACCTGAGATGCATTAATTAGGAGGGATTTGAATGGTTTGGAAAGCTCACCATCAATTGCACTTAATCGAACACAATGGAAAAGTTTGATCCATGTAGCCGACCCCAATTAATTTGGGACTGAGGCTATGTTGTTGTTGTTGTTGTTGTTGTTGTTGTTTGTTTTGGAAACCAGGGCAATGAAGATAGGATTAAATTTCTCAGTATTGCCAAAACCAATGAGACAGTGAAGCCAAGCGTGCATGATAGGAGTTTTTGATTCAGAGCTACTTTAGTATTATCTGCTATAATATGAATGAGCTCTTAAACTTGACTTCCTTAATTTTTCCTCGTACATATTTGTACAATTGTCTCTGATGGACACTTAGTGATGAAAATGGTTTCTTATTATCTCCCTCTTTGAGAAGCCATCAAAGAAGGCACCCAGTTCCTCTTCCGTTCAAACTCATGGACTGTTTTGTACTGATGAAGAAATGTCTTGTAAGTTTCTGCACATTGTAGGTGGTAAGCACAGTGTTGAATTGCTAGTAGAGTAGTGGCTCCTACAATAGTAGGTTGCATTGCCTTGAGAATCGACGAGTCGAAGACCAGGAGTTAGATTAGAAGAGGGAGAACTCTGAGTGAAGTAATCTGATTAACAATATTCCAAAAAGTCATTTTATAGATTGTTTACATAACTCTATATTTGGTGTTGATATTTTCAGTTCAAACACATTTTGTGTAGCAACTAGGAACCTTTGATATTTTTTTCATTGATCAGTGGTGTATGTACTTTAGCCCAAAATAACTAAGAAATGTGGAGGCATTTTATCAAAAAAAAAGAGTAGACAGTGGAGGCTACCTCGAAAAGTTATGTAGAAGACTTGATCTTGGTCTATAGAATTTCAAGATGGTTAGAGCATCTACTAGGAGTGTGGATTGAATGTCAATTTGTGCCACTTAAAACTAAATATACATTAGAGTGAGAAAAACCTCTCCAATCGAATGTGCATATTAAATGTCAAGATGACGTGGATAAACATTGTTTATTTAAAATGTCACTTTTTGACATTCAAATTGACATTCATGTAGGATAATATGATTTTTTTAAAATATTTAATTATTTTATTTGTACTTTTATTTTCACATTTTAATTAATAAAATTACAAAAAAAAATATCACCTCATCAATTGAGTCACAAATTCACATCTACCATTGGAGACATATTTTGAAGTTTAATGTCAATTTGAGCCACATGTGATAGACATCCTCTTCACATTGAGAATTCACGCTACAATTCATATTTATCATTGGAGATGCTCTTATGTTATTGAATTAAAGGCAGCTAGGCACAAACTCGTGATTGCAACAGGTCAATTACATTAGCAAAGGTCACCAAGAGTCATGAAGGTGTTCATTTTTGTTAACTCATTTGTTTTTTTTTTTTTGTAAGTAAAATAAAAGTTTTATTAATCATCAAATGGCTCGATATAAGATTAAATATAAAATCAATTGCCCGTTGACTCGGTTAATTTTACTTTTCATATAGTGTAAATTAAGTCATTTTGTTAGTCCAGTCATTGTTATTGATGACGTGACAAAATGCAATCGCCACGTGGCAATGAACCAACCGGCTCAATGAACCACCGGCTCAATGAACCAACCAAATCAACCCCACCCTTGTGTTTTTTCTCTCCACGATTTCTCTCTTCTCTCTTTCTCTCTTGCTCTCTGCGTTCTCTCCTCCACACCTCTCCCGCTCTCCTCGCGATTCGCTCACATCTGCTCGCGATCGCTCTCCGCTCGCGCGCCGCGCCTCGGGACCGCCTTCCGCGCGCGCCTCTCGCTCGCGACCGCGCCGCGCTCGCGCGCCGCCCTCGCTCTCTACGCTCGCGCCGCCGCCTCGCGATCGCCTTCGCTTTTCGACAGCCCGCTTTCGCGCATGCTCTTCGCACTCGCACCGCCGCGCTCGCGATCGCCTCCCGCTCTCACATAATGTATTCAAACTACTCTATGTGTTGTACATATTCAAACACTTCTGTGTTTGCTACCCATTGTTCACCATAAACAATCCTTTCGTGCTGTACTTTTCTGCTGAGAATGTAATTATAGGATCGCTCCTTGTTACTTCCAAAGTGTAGTTATTAATGGATAGATCTATCTATTATCTTTGTCATATTGACCATGATGGTAAGGAAACATAGACCAAGCACTTGATTATGTTCCTTCACCATTGGGCGCGGCCGCGTTGAAAGCCGAAGACATTTTGAACTCATGGCCCGAGGTAGAAATAGGACGTATTCTTCGAGATTATGGAGAGGAAAGTAATTGGCGTTTACTTCAAACCAGTGCGCGAATCTCGATTGTCCGGGGGATTGCACACCACCGGGATCTAGTCAATCTTGTGCGGCATTCGTCACCAAAGCGTGCATATATATTCCTAAATGGTGAAGATCATAGTTGTGGATTCATGTTAGGTGTTGCCCATATGATCGTGGATGCATCATTGTTTCTCTATTACGCTTTAACCAAAAACTCGAGTTTTATTCCGTATATTGTGTTAATCGCGATTCAAGTGGTAAAATTGGCTAAGCCATTAGACTCTGGTAGTTAATGTATTTTGTGAATAAATCACAGTGGGAGGCAAGGATGGATCAAGACAACCACAAGAGTATTTCAAGCACCGAGATAGCGGTGAACGATGAATTGAACATACTAAAAGATTCTCTCTATGATTGTTTTGATCGCCTTTCTCCCGGTGGTAGGCTCGCCGTCATCTCCTTTCACAAACTGGAGGACAGGGATTGTAAAGCAGACTTTTCTCGACCTTATCGGCGCGGACGATGAACTTGGCAATGGGGAGAATGTCGGTGTTTTGAGCCAACATGACAACGCAGCGAATAAGCATGGGTAAAACATAAAGTACATGGCAATGGAAACAAGCTTAATGAAGCCTTCAATGGCATAATTTATCAATCAATAGATGCATGCCCGTAATTTTTGGTGAACGGTCTTCTTTGCTTCGGAGGTGTCAAGTGTTGCTCGTTAAATGTATTTGTAACCAAATTGCAATTTTGGAAGTAAAGGCATTCATCATGTTATACTTGAATGTTTAGCTTTTGAAGTTGTCCCCATTACACTACCGAAATGTAAAAATAAGCATATAGTTTATATCAAACTAATCATTAAAATCAATCAAAAAGAAATTCTCTGAAAACCATATCAAACAATGACATCTTAACTTTGAATTGAATCTTTTTTTATAACCAAGAATACATGAACCGAACTACCAAAAAAAAAAAAAAAAAAGAATACATGAAATGAATAATTTTTGTGATACTGTAATGCGAATACAAAATTTATACTTACATTGAGTTGGGTAATTAAGGTTACCACAACCGAATCAAATTTGCAGACAACAACCCGTTCAAGTCAAGTAAGATCGATGCTATAACTACTTGGTCGCAAACACATTTCAAGATCTTTGCCACCGCAATAATCTCGCAATAATGTTAAATTTGCCTATATTTACCAATAATCCCCGCAAGAGCATGATCCATCTTTGAAATGGTGAAAGCGAGTCGCGTCCCTTACCACAATTTCTCTATCCACAATCATATATATATACTTAATAGCAGAATAGCAATCACAGATTCTCAAATTCTTCATGATCCTCAATGTGGTTTTCTCAGGAGTACTGATTAAGCCAAAAGCTATTGCAAGCTTCTCACTATGATGACTCAATATTTGCTCATTCACCTCTACGTCAAGATCGTGCAAGACGACATCTCGTGTCGAACGAAACCTTTTTTCTTGATCTTCTCCCACACGGCCGCGAGGCGAGAGGCGGTCGCGAGGCGCAGAGCGCGAGGCGGCGGTCCCGAGGCGGCGGCGCAAGGCGACGGAGGGCGGCGCGAGTGATGCGAGCGAAGCGCGAGGAGAGCGGGAGAGGTGCGAGGAGAGAACGCAGAGAAAAGAGAGAAAGAGAGAAGAGAGAAATCGTGGAGAGAAAAACACAAGGGTGGGGTGGGACCAAAAGATTGGTAATTTTATTTGTTAACTCGTTTGTTAATCTCACGCTTGATAGAATTTGTGCATTCACATGCACTCAATTGAATGACTTTCACTCGACAACCATGAAGGCTTTTCCCGATGATGGCACGGTCAAAATCCGCAATACAACCCACACAACATGTGCCAAATTCGTTTAAGATACAGATAGTTCGTCTTTGTCCTCGATGCGTTTTGCACTTAAATTTCTAAAACTTTTTGAAACTCAAGTCTATATATGTCTTTAGCAGAGTACTGCTCTGAAAGCCTTTGGCGCCATCTCTGCCTAATCTTTACATTTACCAATTTAAAAAATGTTTTGGGGCACGCAACAACAACATGCAGTCGAATCGTCACTGATAGTCAGTTGTCTGTCAGCTTTTCCTTTTTGTTTTTTCTATTATGTATTTTTTTTTTGCGTGGTTGATTGTCAATGCCTAGTCAACTGAGTGCTTATGCTGCATGCCCTTGCAGGGGCACACTAACATTTTTTGATCTTGCATCACCATGCAACAATATTGCAGTGAGACAACAAACAAGTTAATTGAGAACTCACGTCAAACTTAGCTACAAGTCTTCCATTATATGAGATGTGGGAATCCAACTTACAACCATGAGATTATGAGTTTTTGGTTTTCATTACTACTAGAGCAACAACTCTTTTGGTTTCCCCAAAACAATTATATAAGGAAAAAATTAGAATGACAACAATAATATCACACCAAAAGACACATTTGCTCATATGAGCCGTCCACATGCTATCGACTCACGTGTTATGCATCGAAACTTGTGTATGCTCGCATCTCGAGAGTATATGACAACTCATGTGAGCCGACGCTGGTCATTCGTGACGTGACATTCCAATCTCATTCAAGTACTTCTCATTATTTAAAAGGCTTCCGAAAAAAATTACTTAAATTTATGATATCTCAAAAAGAAAAACAAAATAAAAATGTAGCCCTAACTTTTCAGGGTAAATTTTTCCAGCATTAAATCAAACCTAGAAAACCATAAAAAAAAAAAAAAAAAAAAAATTATAAAACCTAAAATGCCATTAAAAAGAGATTGTGAGAGTTTGGAAGAAGAAAAAGAAAGAAATGGAAGTAGAAGGAGGAGGAGGAGGAGAGGAGGAGGAGGTGATGGTGACGCCCGGAGAAGTGCTTGGAAAATCATCAAAGTTGATAGCAGGGAGAGGCACTTACCTCTCCCCCCACAACCAAACCATCTACGCCTCCCTCTCCGGCCGCCTCTCCACCGTCGATTCCCCTCACCAGGTCGGTCCCTTCCCAGGGCATCATCGTAATTTCATCCCTCTCTCCTTCTTATTCATTCATTCATTCGTTCATTCAATGTGTTCAATTGATCATCTGTGCAGAGAAGCACTGTCGAGGTCACTGGTCTCAGGTCCCACGCCTCCGTCCCCCGCCCCGGCTCCATCGTCCTCGCTCGCGTCCGTAACCTCTCTCTCACTCACTCGCTCAATTGATTTCATGGATATGTTTGTGTTCTTTTTGTTTGATATTGAATTCCCCAAAATCCCTAAAAAAATAAAATTTAGGGTTTTTGGGGTTTTGGGGGTTTTTGCGCTTTTAATCCATGAGATTAATGAACGTAGCGGAAACGAAGATGCTTAGGTGGATGTGTCATAAAACTTGTATAGATAGAATAAGAAATATACAACAAAAAATAGCATCAGTCCCTACCTGGATCAGACTCTTCTATTGTGCTCCATTTAGCATAATTGATGATGCGCTTTCCAAATCATTTAAATCACTCTTAATTAATGTGTCCCAAGTTAACTTTGGTCTACCCCTAGCTCGTCAAATTTCTAGAATAAGAAATATAAAAATTCAAAGAAAAGTAGTAGCACCAATGGGCACAAAGATTAGGCCTCTAAAGACGGTGTACAAATGTCTCAACTAGAAAACTCGACTCAATGGAAACTGAAGGATTTCGATGGGGGTGGGGGTGGACTGAAGCTAACTTGGGACGCATTAATTAGGAGGGATTTGAATGATTTGGAAAGCAAATCATCAATTACACTAAATCGAGCAGAATGAAGTTTGATCCATGTAGCCAACGACGACTAATTTTGGGATTGAGGCTATGTTGTTGTTTTTGTTTGTAATCCATGAGAATCAATGCTGCTAACCTGCTACTATGATGGGAATATCAGCGATAATGATTGTTCTGCTTTTGTTTTCTATATGTTATTATCGATTCGACATTGTGGTATTTCTGTGAAAGAAAGAATTTTGGCTATGCTATGATTTACTATTAAGTTGATATCGGTGTCGACAATAGGTTGTTGCCACCTTTAAAATATGAGCATTGGCTTCTTGTAGGATTGGTTACCATAATGGTACGACATAGTTGAGGTTAAACTGTGTATTTTCAATGATCAAGGAGTTATTTCCATGGATTAGTTGGTAAATGTTGCTTTATTCTTTGAAAAAATGAAGTTTGAGATTCTTGTGTGTTTTGAAGGTGATCTACAACTAAATGGAAATGTTGGATCCATGTAGTGCCTTGGTTGTTGTTATTAAAGGTGTGCTTTTTTTACTATTCTACGGCTATGTTGTTTGACATTATTCATAATGGATATTGTGACAGTTACTAAGGTGATGCCCAAAATGGCTTCAGCTGATATTATGTGTGTTGATTCCAAGTCTGTTCGAGAGAAGTTCTCTGGAACTATTAGGTATTTCTCATTCCAATCCCTCCCTGAAGCTGATTCTCAAATTCTTTTTGAGCTTTTGCTATTTCCAGTGTTTGTATAAATAATGCATCTTGACTTCTTGAGTTATCTTAGGTCTATCCTTATACCTACGGATTCGTTCAATTCTAGCAAGTATAGTTTTTTGAGCTAAGGCATTTGTAGGTGCTAGCATTCCATATATATATATATATACTAGTTTCGAATATGTGCTACGCACTTTTGAGTCCGCTCGCTATGCTCGCCGCTCGCTATGCTCGCGGAAAGTCAATTTTTAACGTTTTTTTCATAAATTTTTTAAAACTTTATTCTTATTATTGAAAAATATGAATGAATCTCACTTTTGGCTTTTTATAATTCTCTCTTGTTTGACTAAAAACAAGAGTAAAATATAAAAACCAACATGTTATAACAGTACTACATCTGAGCATTAGACAATATTAATACACAACATTAATACAATATTAATTGTTCTTAAGCCATCGAAAACAAATTAAATGGTAAGGGGGTGTAGTGGTAGAATTTTCAAAGTCAAATTTCACATAACCAATCATCTATTATGAGGTTGTATGAAGATATTCAAATATTCCTCGCTATTGTCATATTTAGAAGCCAATAGAAGTTCATCCAAGACCAAAAGATCTTGTCATGAAGGCAATCACGCCAGTGAAGAGAGTTTCTTCATCCTCCTCCTTCTTCAAGTCCCAACAGTTCTACTGAAGTTAAAGAATGAGAAGCTTATGTTGCATCTTCTCGAGAAGAAAGATAGTGTTCATTGATTCAAATTGTTTCTACTTGCTTTGGAATAAAAACTATAGAAAGAAACAAGTCAGAAGAAACCCTTGCATTTGATTTGCAATGATAAAATATAGAACAATACAAAACCCCCTAAACAATTGAAAGTTCTACATAATGCATGTGTGATGATATTATGATTGAAAAGAAAATATTGAATTAGCAGCAACTGCATAGCTTCCGTCCCAAATTAATTAGGGTCGGCTACGTGAATCAAACTCTTCTATTGTGCTCGATTTAGTGCCATTGATGGTGAGCAACAATACCACAATTGATCAAATAACTTCAAAACCCAACTTTACAAACTTGGTAAAGAACATACATTAAGAAAACACTTTCACAAAAAAAAAAATCTCCAAGTCCAATAAGAGCTCAAAATTAAAGCAAACTTCACTTCAACCACTCCAAATATATCGACAAATCATTCATTTGCATAAAAAGTCATACCTAGACGACTAATTTGAATCTAGCTTTTAAAAGGAAATGCTAATATATCTAAGACAGTTCAACAACTAAACTTGATTCATGAAAAAAAAATTCAACTTGATGTAGTTAAAAATAGTCCATAACTTACCGATGTCATTAACGAGATACCGAAAGAAGAACACAGAAAAAAATATAAGAAATTGTTGTCATTTGAACGTGTCAGACATAGACATCCCAAATAGAGACCGAGCTTGCTCTTCGCTCCTCATACCATCTCTTCCCAATCTCTCAATCAATTAATCGATCGAAACTCTATCAGAGTTAGCGGATCACAGAACCAAACTCCACCCAAAAAAGATCAACCAATCGATTAAGCAATATGCCTACTAAAAGTACTGAACTACAACAATAGATTAACGGAATAGAGGAGTTTTAGATAGAAGAAAACAAACAACACGACCACCAAGTTTAATGAAGAACATCAGATTACATCCAATCCAACAACAACGAAACCCAAAAAAAAATTGTGCGAATGAGGGAAATTTAAAAAATAAAAAGAAGATATGGTGTTCCCATAGAGGAGACGAATCGTTTGTAAGTGAGTTGGTTTTTATTTTTTATTTTTATTTTTATTTTTCCCAGCTAGAAAAATACCTAATTTGGAGTGTTGAAACCAACTATCTAAGAAGCAAAATTAAAAATTTGAACCCCCTCAGAGCTATGCTAAATAAATGACCTATTAATCTAGTTCTTGAAATGCACCTAGCATAGTTCTAATTGGCAAAAAGAAAGCTTGCATATTGTAAAGCAATTCTATTTTATCCAAGCTTGCTCTGACATGTAATAATGATGCACTAAGTTCATAACAAGCAGAGATAAGAAGAACAAACACAAAGACCGCACGTGTAATATAGGAAAATCTAATGGGTTATAAATAGCCTCACAAGTAAGGACATTCACAATTTAGTCATTGAAAAAATCATGATACGACACAAATATTACATATTTAATATTTAAAGATTAGAGATTTTCTAATATATATAGAGAGAGGAACATTCTATAATTCAATCAAGCGAGTCAAATGCATAAAAACTACAGCTTCTCAGCCTATATACATTCTATGGAGCACCAAGAAATTTCATGACCTATAATCATTTCCAATCACCCATATAGTGCCTAAAGTTGTAGACATCATGTAGCTTAAAAACTCAACTCTATAGGATATTTGAGAGCTTAGAAAATGCACATACACTGATTTTATATTTTATTTTCAATTCATGCATACTCTTTTAGCGAAATCGACTGAAACGTTGAAATGTGCAATAAACCACATCCAACAATCATTAACACAGTAAAAGATCACTTGAAGCATATTAGTAAAAAAAATGAATGACCACCAAAAATATAAAAAATTGAATGCAAGGACTATCTTGAGTATCTACAATGTTAAAAAGCAATGCAAGGGAAGTACAGCAACAACATATAGTGCAAGGGAAGTTATAAAATATAAAATCAGTCTTCTTACCAAAGACTGACACTGAATCACAGTATCTACAATGTTAAAAAGCAATGCAAGGGAAGTGCAACAACAACAACAACAACATATAGTGCAAGGGCAGTTATAAAAAAAAAACACATTAGATGCTCTTTGGTACTTGATAGTAGCAAATGCAGTCAAAATGAACTCTTCCAGGACAAGTGTTGGAGGGGCTATGTAGTGCTAGCTTCTAAAGATAACTTAAGAATGCGCCTTTTGCTAAAACCCGCTCACGTGGATTTTGCTAAAAAATATCAGAAATAAAAGAAATGCTACACTTAAACTCCAAACTCACATCATAAGTCACATTCACATAAGATCACAATATGGTATATACACAAATATTTGTATCCGTCATTCAGTAGACTCCAAAAAGGGTTTAGTTTTATAGTGTAAATCTGCAAAGTCAAATCTAGATGTGAAGTCTTCTGCCCTCTTTGATTGTTGATGGTATACAATGCAATTGAATGGTTTTAGGTTCATAAGATGAGTTTCCCAATACAACGTAATGGTTTAGCTTCACGATAATAGAGCACACTTAGGATTCATTGCGTCCGTATCGACAAGAACAAGAAAAATCAAATTCTAGCACCTGAAAAGAAAAACCTAGACGTCACTTCAGAATTGAGAAAAATTTAAAAATTCATACCACTTCCATAAATTGCTTAACTTTAGACTTTGAAAACTTGGTGCTTAGGATGACCTGATTTTAGTTCCTTATATGCAATTGTTTCATTGTTGTCTATATCCATGGGGTTAAACATCTCTTTAGACCCCATATCTGGTTTGAAAGGTTCTCTACAATTATCTAGAGAGAAGAGGAAAAATAATTAAAATACATTTACATATAAGAATTGATCATCCGATTCGAGAACCATTACATTGGCCAGCGGATATGTCTTTTTCCTTTAATTCAAGAAACCCAAATAAAATCACTTTGTAAGGCCTAAAAATCAAATAATTTAACCTTTTAACCCACTTTTTTGACCTCTTGTCCTGAACTGCTTCATTCTACTAAAGACAACAATACCAAACTGTGTACCTTTTATAAAATTGGTAGCAATAGTTTAATAGGAAGTGAAAGACTTTCAAATATCTAACAAACAACTTGCACACACACGGTTAACACTTAATATGCCCAAGTGATTTCTAATAGCTAACAACCAATTGCTCAAACTCGCAATTTATGTATTAATATTGTCTGTGACTTCGTGTATAATAGCCTGTAAGATGCCCTAATACAAAAAAGGTTAGGGCAATAGAAATAGAGAGTGAGAGAGTGAGAGTGGGAGAGAGAGACATAAGAATGGAGTTTGTTAGGGGATACCAGCATAAGACCTTGCGTGCGATGCTTGCACCAACGAAGATAGGTTATGCGAGACATCTTCGATTTTATCAGCGAGAAAAGAAACCAAAGATGAATGGGAAGAGAAGACGAAGAGAATGAGAAGAGAAGAAGAAGAAGATCCACTCAGAGAGAGAAAGAGAGATCGATAGATTTAGGGAGGGCAGAGGAGATCGATACTTAAATTTTTTTTGGAGGGATCAATACTTAAAATCGGGATGAGGGTGAGCGAATTGAAAAATGGACGGACGCGAAGGAGAATAGAAAAGCGTAAACACGAAAATCAGACACGCGAGGAGACATTGAAAGCAACCGTTTAAGGTCTTTTTTATTAGGGTAATAGATACATATAAATACATACAACCCATGTAGCCGATCCCAATTAATTTGGGACTGAGGCTATGTTGTTGTTGTTGTTATTTGGATTTGTCCTTTTCAAAAGCATGATCAAAACTCAAAGAAGTTGACGAAGTTTTCGTCCAGCTAAAGTTAAACTTGGTTCTTTGGCAGACTATACCAATTGCCTAATACGAGACCTGTTAGTAGATTTGTGATGCTTGTTCATAGATTTCTGATTAGTTTGATATGAAGAAAAAAATGATGGTGATCCTAATTGTTTGTAAGAATTGCAATTATTTATCCATTTTCAGTTGTACATGAATTCAGGATTGTTCTCTTTATTTCTATTTCAGAAAGCAATCATTTTTTTTTCTTATGAATTCTTTTCCAACTATATATGCAGACAACAAGATGTACGAGCTACAGAAATCGATAAAGTAGATATGCACTCTTCTTTTCGCCCAGGCGATATTGTTAAGGCTCTTGTTGTATCCTTACACTATTTCTTGCGTATTTGGTATTTCAAAATTGTTTCTTGTAGGTATTGCCATTGGAAGTGCTTTATATGTATGCAACAACTTGATAGATTGATATGGTATTATTATGGTTGAATTGATTAGTACAAAATCAATCCTTTTTGTTTGAACTCCAAAATTTTTGGTGATCCTTTTGGACATTGCTTCTTCTCCTTGCAACTTGCTAGTAGTTTGGAAGTGAGTGTTGGGCGGTAAAAAAACAACACATACATAAAATGAGTGTAGCGAAAATGAGGATGCTTATGTAGATGCGTGTCCATACTCATAAAGATAAGAGTAAGAAATATAGCAATTCAAAAGAAAGTAGGGGTAGCACTTATTGATGCAAAAATCAGGGAAGGCGGTTATGGTGGTTTGAACACATTCAAAGACGGCTTGCAAATGCTACAGCTTAGAAAACTCGACATTGTAGAAACTGAAGAAATTCAACATTATAAGGGTAGACCTAAGATAACTTGTGATGCATTGATTAGAAAGGATTTTAAAGATTTTGAAAGCACGCCATCAAAAGCACCCCAACTAATTTGGGTTTGAGGCATTGTAGTTGTTGTGGTGGTGGTCTTATCATTTTTTCATTGATATATTTGTCACTCATGAGCAGTTATGCCCTTGTAAGTGAAACTTGCTATCATGATGAGTTGATTAGGAACAATCATGCTATTGTAAACCTATCTGCTCCTTTATTGTCCTTTTCTTTTCTTTTGAGTGGTTTACGTTGCTGTCATTGGCTTCATTTCATATCTGTATTTTTTTTAGAAACTGGTATCTTACTATAGCAATTGTTTACCTTGACATTTCTCCCTAAAAAAGCTCTCTCTTGGAGATGCCCGAGCATATTATCTATCTACTGCAAAGAATGAATTGGGTGTAGTATCTGCTGAAAGCATGGCAGGTAAACTTTTTAAATTATTTGGAAATTTTAATTGATCTGTGTCAGTCGTTTGTTTATGGCTTGTCTACTTAAAAGTTATTGAAATAATGTTTTAATGTTCCTTTGGCAAATTTTTGCATATGGGTATTTGAAATTTGGTATTGAGCTTTCTTCTGGGTCTAGCACCATAGCCTCTTATGTTGTTGTTCTTGCTGCTTGGTCTGCCTTGAGTCATTCCCTTATCATTTGAAATGGTTTATGAGTATTAATACCCTTTACTTGTCAAACTATGTTGGAACACTGAAGAAATAAAAAAAAAAATCTTAGCTCATTTTTATGATTGGTTTGTAAAGTTATAATGTTTTGGCATTAAAATATGTCAGTATATATCAACCGTAAGATCTTTGAAGGGTTGGTTGACTGGTGAAGCTGAGGTACCTTTGGAATATGATACAATTCTAAGCGAAAGAAAATATTTAGGGCCACAGTAGGCCAAGACATATTTATGAAACAAGAATACTAGACTATAAATATAGTTAATCTGGATTTGCTGTAAAAACCTAAACCTATATATGAACTTACTAGGTAGGTCAGAAAGAAGGGGGATTAGGATAGCCTTAGATAGTGATCGAATGAGGGAAAATTCTTTAGAGAGGTATGAACACACTCAAGTTCTCATTAAAGAAAATTGTCTGCGCTGACTGAGAAGAGAAACAAATTGATTATTAATGGCAATAACTGAGGAAGTTGATGATTTGGAATGACAGACATATGTCATGCAAATTGTGGAGAATAGATTTAAGTCAATAGATCTGTTATAAAATAATAAAAGCTTATAGTTTGTTCAGGAATCATTTGAAAAACTAGCAAAAGATATTAAGAAATGTAAGAACTATCATAGGAAAAGCAGTGGTAAATTGATGCATATGAAAATTATATCCATTATAAAAGTTATAAATTGGCCTAGACCCAGAATGATATTTTCTACTGCTTGTGCCTTGCCCTTCTCTTTTATTTACTGACTCATGGATGCAATAATAGCCAATCTGCCATATTCTTGGCCATATCTGGTTTTCAAGATTTATTTCAGTCACATGTCACATAAGTCCCTTTTCTCCCAGCTCGCAATTTCACTACATTATTTTTGCGAGAATTTATTTCTGAGACTGAGGCTATGTTGCTGTATTTTTGAAAGAATTTATTTCTCTTAAGCCTCAAAGGTAAGCTATGAGTTTGATCTGTCACGAATCCCCAGTGCCTGATGCAAGTGGTTTGCCTTCCATTTGTCTCGGGAGGTGAATTAACTTGTGGAGACCAAGCTAGCTAGACTAAAATGAAAATACAATATTCCATTTTGATTAATAATCGGAAATATATTTGATTAATAATCGGAATAATCAATATTTCATTGACCACTCTAAAGGGTGTCTCATATCAAAAACAGCAGTGACTACTGAGGCTATCTTGATATGGTGGCTTGCAGGACTTGTGGAAAGCCAATTACCATACATTTGATGAGAGAATATTTATACATAATGGTTGCCTTTGAAAATCATTGCAAAGTAGGAGTATTAAAATATTCTGATATTTCATGTTTACTGTAGGCGCAAGCATGGTTCCAATCAGTTGGACAGAGATGCAGTGCCCTGTGACAGGACAGATTGAACAAAGAAAGGTTGCTAAGGTTGGCCGTTAACTATTCTACGGTGAAGAAGTATGGTAAAGCAATGTGTTTCCATCACCGGCTGGGTTTATTGTTTGACTAACAAATCATTTTTGAATACAAAAGAATAGGTGAGTGAAGGGTTTCACAAGAGATGCCTTGGCAGGTGAGTGAAGTTGTTATTCACGTTGCATTGATATCTTCCTAGAATTAGGTGCAAAATATTAGTGCGAGAAATGAATATGTTCAATAGGTGACAAACATATTTAGGAATATATCTTGATTGATGTTTCCTCAGGTTCTGTTGCATTTCATGGTGAATTTTGTAACTGCAAAGAACAATTACGGGTTTCTCTGATGTTTCCAGCTCCAATGCTGCCACCCTTGCTAAATCCAACTCGATTCCTCTGTTAAGTCCACAACTTTTACTGGCTTCTTTGTTGTTGCTTCCAACTCTTATGCTGCCACCCTTGCTAGATCCACCTCTGGCCCTGTCAAGGGACCACCACCACCACCACCACTTAAAATGCCACCTACTCCACTCTCAGTCTCCGCTAATTCCACTACCTTTAATGGCTCCTCCACCTTTGCTGATTCTACCCTTGATAGATCCACCTCCACCTCCAGTGACACTGGTGCTCCCACCACCACCACCACCACCACCACCACCACCACTTGAAATGCCACCTACTCCACTACCAGTAGTTCCTCGGCTAATTCCACTACCTTTACTGGCTCCTCCACCTCCGCTGATTCTACCCTTGATAGATCCACCTTCACCTCCAGCAACACTGGCGCGCCCGCGCCCACGCCCACGCCCACCACCACCACCACCACCACCACCACCACTTGAAATGCCACCTACTCCACTCCCAGTAGTTCCTCCGCTAATTCCACTACGTTTACTGGCTCCTCCACCTCCGCTGATTCTACCTTTGATAGATCTACCTCCGTTGATTCTACCCTTGATAGATCCACCTCCACCTCCACCTCCAGCAACACTGGTGCTCCCACCACCACCACCACCACCACCACACTTGAAATGCCATTTACTCCACTCCCAGTAGTTCCTCTGCTAATTCCACTACCTTTACTGGCTCCTCCACCTCCGCTGATTCCACCCTTGATAGAGCCACCTCCACCTCCACCTCCACCTCCACCTCCAACAACACTCTCCACCTCCAACAACACCGGCATCCCCACCACCACCACTTGAAATGCCACCTATTCCACTCCCAGTAGTTCCTTCGCAAATTCCACTACCGTTACTGGCTCCTTCACCTCCGCTGATTCTACCCTTGATAGATTCACCTCCACTTCCAGCAATATTGGCGCCGCCGCCGCCACCACCACCACCACCACCACCACCACCACCACCACCACCACCACCACCACCACCACTTGAAATGCCACCTGCTCTACTCCCAGTAGTTCCTCCGCTAATTCCACTACCTTTAATGGCTCCTCCACCTTTGCTGATTCTACCCTTGATATATCCACCTCCACCTCCAACAACACTGATGTCGTCGCCGCCACCACCACTTGAAATGCCACCTCCTCCACTCCTAGTAGTTCTTTCGCTAATTTCACTACCTTATTGGCTCCTCCACCTCTATTGATTCTACCCTTGATAGATCCACCTCCAGCTCCAGCAACATTGGCGCTCCCACCACCACCACCACCACTTGAAAAGCCACCTACTCCACTCTCCCAGTAGTTCCTCCGCTAATTCCACTACCTTTACTGGCTCCTCCACCTTCGCTGATTCCACCTTTGATAGATCCACCTCCACCACTAGCAACATTGATGCCTCCACCACCACCACTTAAAAAGCCGCCTACTCCACTCCAAGTAGTTCCTCCGCTAATTCCATTACCTTTAATGACTCCTCTCATTCCACCTCCAATGCTGCCACCGATGCCCCAATCACCAGCACCTACTCCACCATTACCAATTCCATCAGCAACTGCATTACCTTTCCCAAACTCACCCATGTCGGCTGCGCTGCCTCGACCACCTCCTCCTCCACTGAGTAACTTGCCGCCGACGACGTTGTGCTCGCTGCCAATGCTACCAAGGACGCCACCATCCAACCCTCCACTCATACCTCCTCCCAACTCAGTAGCCCCTTTGCCAATGCCAAATTTATCACCACCACCACCACCACCCTTCCCAATGTCTCTGGCGAGGGCGCCTGCTAGAACAGTATTGAAACAAAGCACGAGAGAATAGCAACATTGCCACGGTCAGGTCTCATCATGTGATGAGAAGATAAGCCTATGATGCACTATCTGGAAAAGTTCAATTCAGGAAGTCTACGATACACTAGAGTTCAATTATCCTGAGAATTAAAGGGATATGAAGTGCTTGATATATATAATAATAAATAGTTGCTAGGTTGTGGTTATCATGAAGGTGAAATAATTAATGGCTCATAATGACTTCAGTTGCCATTTCTGCAACTCGGTTCCCACTAAGTCTGCTCTCTTATCTAACTCTCTCTATGTGGAGAAGCACTAATCAACATGTTTTGATGATCAAATATAAAATTAAATAAGGTGGTCGTGACTCATCATGATCTTTTTTTTTTTAATAATTGGTGAAGCAGAGATCGAGATTGGCGATACACTTATATGTATATGTGAATTAATTGTAACCCAAAAATAAATGTGAATTAATTAAACTTGCAATATACTTTTGAAATGATATTGTGTGACAATGACCTATTAAACATTTAATTAAGCTATTTTGCGAAGTAGTGAGGCATTGCCAAGTAAATAACTGTGAGTCTCATACCAAAATAGTAACCATTGCTTAATTAATCATGAGAAATGCTAAAATGACTCAGAACGTACCTGTTGACGTAGACACCTTGAGTTCCACCCAAAAGCAATTGATTTCATGCTGCTGACATCAGCAAGTGTGTCGATCGGATGTCATTTTTGGGTCATTCTAGCATCCCTCATTAATTATTGCTTTGGTGTAGTGATTGGAACCTAATAGTCATTCTCACTCCTCACTTAAGCCTCTATGAGATTTTAAATTCGAATATCTTAATTTTTTGAAGCATATATTTTGTATTGTGTGGGGTGTGCATCCTGTGGAACAGTGAAGGGTGATTCTGAACACCACAATATCGAAAAAAAAAAAAAAATAGGTCAACAGTAATGTTTCATAGTAAAATAATGTCCAAACGAACTAGTGCAGTTGATGATTAAATTTTCTATTAGAACATTAAATTCTTATAAAAAAGTTAACGAGGTAAAATTATATTTATTAATAATTTTCTTATGAATTATTTTTTCCATTTTTGGGTGAATAGTTTTTCCTTTGCTTAAGTATTATACTGAGAAGACTTATCTTTTTTTTTTTTTTTTTTTTTTTTTTTTTTTTTTTTTTTTTTTTCTTGAAGCAGAGAAATCGACTGTTCTATAAGAGATTGTGAAAGAAAATATTAGATCAATCATCCTTTTGAATGATCAATTATTCAACAAAAGCTTAAAATTGGGAAAGCAAAATATAAGAGCCCCAACTAACTTTCCTGCCATGAACAGTTTGATCATTGTAGATCAATAAAGTCAAACAAAATGGTGTTGCAAGAACATTTCTTCAGGACCTTCGTTTAAGGAGTGCGAAAATGATTGTAGCAGCAACGCGGATTATTTCTAAACCTAATGACAAAACGAGAAAAATAAGAGGATAATTTTTTTTCAGAAATTTTTTTTTTTATTTTTTGGCTGCGGCTATTCCGACCCCACCTTTTGCTCCCTTTACCCCATTACTTCGTTTTACTCCGATTTTGAATTTTCTTTACTCCGTTTACCTCAATTTTTTCTAAATTATTTCGAAACTATCTTTAGCCCTCAATGACTCTAACTCCTCACCTACCCACGTTCGAACTCACGTAGCCCATAATTAAACTCCTCACCACCATCCACTCTTTGATTTTTTGGCCTTACCGAACCCTCAATCGAAGTCTCCAGTGTATTTCTAGTCATTTTGTGGGTGGAATCTCGTCAGATCTGTAGGTTGCGGTGGTCGGCAAAGTCGAGGAGCATCACATATTTCTTCGTCTATTACCGGTGTATTGGGTAAGTTTGATGCCCTGATTTTTTATGGATAAATGCGGAATAAGCTGAACAAGAATAACCTTAGCCACAAAAGACGAGTCAACTTGTCCGATAGGACTTCAGGGTTTACGGTGCACCAGGATCGCAAGGTCAAAAGTACAATCCGACAAAAAAGGCCGTTAAGCATTTGAAATTAAGGAGGAATGTATTTGGGGTTCACTGAGTAAAATTTTGGGGTATATAATGCAACGTGGCCACCGATAACCACATTTTCTAGGTACCTAACGGTTAAGGATTACCGAAACTCATAAAGACATGTCGAACATATTTGTCCGATGTAAACTTAAGTTAAATAAGACATTATGATATGGGGTACACTAGTTTAATATTAGGGTATACGCAACATGGTGGTCGAAAATAAACCAATAGTTTTGCGAAATTATGGTTTTTCAACACTGTCCCACCTAGTGTCGTAACCGGAGTTCATTAGCCGTGTTTCATTTGTTTACGTCATATATTATGGTATGGGGTATGTGAAGTAAATTAGTGGAGTATGTGTGATCAGCAACCAAGATGTGTCGTCAACATTTCAAATGTGGCGGTTCAACAATACCGTGGGTCTTTTAGGTTTGTGGCTCTTTGTGACCGATGGTACTGTCAACTTTAGTCAGCAATTAAAAGTGAGGTTATAGGAGTAAAATTCTAGGGTATATAAAATCTATCGACAGGTAATAGCCATTATGCTTAAGCACCCGAAAGTGCATCGTGTCGGATAGGTATTTAGTGTATGGCGGTCCTGCTTAACTAATAAGTATTTGGAATGGACATATAAACATCAAATTCTCGTATCAGATTATCGAAATAGACTACAACACATTTTGCATGTTTACGTTCCCAATAAAACAGAGGTTCTCATACGTTCGAGTTCATCAAATCATCAATATAAACATCATATCACTTGTAAAAAGAGATGCCAACAAAAAATTCATCCATGTTCATTAACAAAGCAGAAACTATGACAATGTTTGTGTGTTCTATACACCCATTTACACCTATATGTATCAACAAAAAGAAACCTCACACATGCACTATAAAAATGGGTGCATGTTGCATTAATCATCGTCAAGTTCCACTGCATCCACGAGACCAACTGGTTGATTCCACGGTAAAATATTCAAATCCACCAACCATTCTCTACTTTGGTACTCCGCATACGGTTCGCATTGTGGCACGGTTGGTGGTAAGGATATTTCACTGCTCATGATTAGCTACAAACAAAATTAAACATATAAGCATTCAACAATGAACATTAATACTTTAAAAAAGTGATAACGCGTAATGTAAATAACTCACTCTAATGAAATGGTTGCCGGTAACAAGGCACAACCATATGAAACATCTGTCGGTTAAGGAAGGTGTCGGACCTCTTGTGGGGAACCAAATATTGGACCCAGACTTACACAGGACAACAACACCCATCCTATAACGATTGGCCATAATGAGCCTCATGTCCGAAATTGTAAGCCAACCAACTCCAAAATCGGGGCACTCAAAGTGGATATATGCATTTCGGACCCGAGCGTAATCAGTGTCAAGCTGAAAGTGCTATCTGTAGGTGACACTTTTATGGTCCATGTCTTCAACCAATTCCCTCCTCCAACCATCTTTTAAATCATAGCCAAGAGCATGTGCTATCGCCTGATACCCACAATGACCATATGCAATAACATCCACTATTTGACGGCGGTAGGCGTGCCACAGTACTAGTATCTCACTAACATACTCAGATGCCACCAGGAGCGGGTCGTGTAGCGCCTAGGTGCGGTGTAGGGGATTTCATCTCCCTTGTCGCTACCCTTTCCGCCTCTACAATGTTTGGAAGAAACACTTCCACTTCTACTTGCCACTGCAGATTATTGCGGTGGTTTCTCACTTGTAGTAGACTGTTGGGTTGGTTTATCACCCATTGCAAACTCTTTTGATATTTTCTCCTTTGCTACGGGTTCTTGAATTGCTTCCTCCATTGTTGACTTCTCGGGTATGTCAATTTTGAACTTTTTCTTGGCTTGCCGACCACTTTGCTTCATTTTATCCTTTGGAATATCAGTAATAGAAATGGATCCGGGCCCACTGATTTCCCTCAACTTTTGCACAATCTCTGCCCTCAAGTCGGCGATCATGTATTTCTTCTCCACAGCCTCTAATTCCAAACAAATGACAAAGAGAATGTTCTTAAGGGGAGCAGTGGTCTTGGTTTTGCTCATGTCTTCCACAATTTTTTTTGGCATGCATTGAGCCTCCCAGTATTTGCAAGACCCACCAAACTGTTTATAACGATCTGAATTTAATTCGCCGTTATTAATGATGTGGTTAGAGCGTGGATGATAGCTCAGACGCTCGTGGGACCAGTAGCTAAGCTAGTGTGCGCCTGGAGCTAGTTAAATAATTATTTTGTGTGTTGATTTGTTTAATTTGCAATGTTTATGTTGAAATATATGAAACGACATCGTAATGTGTGTATGTATATTACGTTTGACGTGCGAGACTGTGTGAAAAATATTCGCCTCGATATGCGTGTCGTCACGGGTACCGGATAGTTTAAAAGACTAAATACTAGGCCGAGTAAAATAATAGACACATAAAATGAATAAAATGAGCTAAATATTAAAATGTAATGTATATTTGATGGTTAGGGTCATGGTAGTATGCGTATGTCGCGTTTCAGGACGCGAAATTGAGCGTCGGAACACCCGTAAGACGACTTTATAGGCTAAGAACAAGGGCAAGTGTGCCATTAGTGTTACATTTAGAGTCATTAGAGGTTGAATAATGGAGCAAATAGTGTTCATTAGATTGCATTGGGATGCACAAGTGAGGAGAGATGCTTATAAGTGTATAAAAGTCAAATTGACTTTCATTTCCACTACATTTTCTCTCTCCTTATCAACAAATCTGAAAATAGAGAAGAAGAAACAAGGGTTTTGGAGTTTCAAATTTGATCATTTGAGGAGCTTGGAGTGGTTGATTCATCAAAGCAAAGTGAGATTCACAATCACATAAACTTTCTTTATCTTTTGGTACAAATTTTTGAGGTGTTTGTGTGAATCCAATATGGTTCGTTAAGTGGTTGTTTTGGTGGGTTTTAAGTGCTATGAAGTTAAGTGATATATGTTGTTGTTGGTGGTAATGTTTAAAAACCAAAATTTTCAATCAAACTGTTGTCCAGAACTAGATTAGCGCGCTAATGAGGTTATATAGCGCGCTAGATGACGATTAGCGCGCTAGGTGAAAAATATAGCGCGCTAATGTTTTCCTGACGAAGAACATTTAGTTGTCCAAATCTAGCGCACTAATCCTAAGACCTAACGCGCTTGATATTGCAGATTTTAGAATATTTTTACTAACATAAAATATATATTTAGTCAATTATAAATGGAAATAGGTCATTTTGAGCGGTAATTTGGATATCGGGGATTCGACAGAACCAGAACGAGGGTTATTTATCGGGATACGGAGTGCGGATTGAGGTGTGTAGTATCCCAACTGAAATTTCTTGAGCAGTACCAATACCAGTACCTTATTTTTACTTTTGCTTTTGAATTCATATTCTGTTTTTCAATACTTTATTCTTGGTTTTGGTTTAAATGGACGGACGCTGAGCCTCTCCTTCCGTGTCATTCCTGTGTGTATGTCCACTAGGCCATAGCACGTGTGCTAGAGATCTCGGTGAATAGTTCGACCCGAGAGTCGCATCCGGGCACGTGTAGGTATGTCGTAGGTTCTACGCCGAACACCTAGCGAAATCCAGATACTAGCATTGCTTAAGTGGGACTCGCCGACAGTAGCCTGTGGAGAGTCCGAAGTATGGCGCTAGTCTGACCCTAGGCTCTAGGAACACACTTTGAGCTTTCACTATTACTTATCCATGCGATGATCACAGTTGCCTGTATTTATTTCCGCATGTTTATTTAATAGTTTTGTTTAAATCCCAGTATTTACTTTCAGTATTGCTCACTTAATTTCCTTGAGAATACTCACTCTGGACTCGTCATCTCCCTTTTTGTGATGGCTTGAGTGCAGATCCTAGTACGAGTCGTGACAAGGGCAAGCTTCCGAAATACCAGTGATTCAGAGATATTAAGCCAGACTTGTACGTTTGTATTGTATATATTGTGTTTTCATTTTTGGGGAAATGGGATTATAAGATACTTCAGGATCCTATATTTTGACATTTTGAGAACTTTGAGATTTATATCTGATATATGTTGTCATAAGGGTTTCCACACTAGGTATCAGAGTTAGATGCATGACTATAATGTTTAATATTTTAATTTTACATGATAAAAGCCTTCCGCTATGGTTATTTATTATGATTTCAAACGATATTAACAGATGATTTGAGTTCATTAACAATCTAAATAGTAAATTATTGTCTATTGAGGTTAATAATGATTAAATGGTGGATGAGATAACATGTGGGACATGATTAAATAGTGGATGAGGCTAGGTTGTGGGACACATGGCGCCGGTAGCCCTGTGGGGCCCACATTGGCCCCTTGTGGCAGTTCATTTGGAAAAATGGGCCGCTACATTTGGTATCAGAGCAAGATTGGTGAACTTCGGGAAGTTGAAAGTTAACTCTGATATGGTTACATTTGTGGTATAAATTGAGGATAAACCTGATGAATAAACTTTAGAAATGGAAACTCAAAGGAATTACCTAGAGTCCTAATTGAGAAGTGAAGTGAGATGGGTAGGAATCAGGGATATACGTGTGATATTTTTGGTTGTATATTACATACGATACACGTATATACACTAAGGCTGACTAGACGCACGTTCTTTGATGCAGATATCGATGAACGGACAACCTTCAGATACTACTCAACATGAGGTTGAGGATACCAGTGATCCGACTAGGCCGACTTTGACGTTGGAGTCATTGGCGCTGACTATGGATGATAGATTCGCATTGTTGATAGACATGATGAGAGCTCGGGATGTTCGGGAGACTACTACAACTCCTATTACCATTTTAGCTGCACCGATGACTACTACTCAGGCAGTTATAGCTCCCACTACAGTTGAGACTCGAGTGCAGCGACGATATCGAGACACTACCGAAAGAGCTGTATCAGTAGTAGTACTAACAGATACTACAGTGGTCATTACACCTACGACTACTGAGCAGCCAACAATGGCGTCTACTTTAGGGAGTTTGATGACAATTGAGGCTAAGAAGATGAAGGACTTCATTAGGTTCTCGCCAGGATACTTCTATGGAGCCGGGGACCCAAAGATAGCCGGGAGGCGGTTGTATCTCATGAGCGGCTTCGTGAGGTGCTTCGGGTTGAGGAGATTGATCGGCCGAGACTATCGAGTATTTGCTTGGGAGCTGATGCAGCGGTATGGTGGAATACGTATATCGCGACTCATCCTGCTGTGACTACTTGGGCAGAGTTCCGAGTGCTATTTATGGACGAGCATATACCTATAGAGGTCAGGGCCCGATTGAGGGATGAGTTTTTATCTTTGGTTTAGAGTGATATATCTGTCACGGTGTACATAGAGAGGTATTGATATCTATTGTCGTACTCCATGGACATAGCAAGTACCGATCGGTTATAGATATATTATTTTGTCCGAGGTTTAAATGAGAGGATTGCGAGCACGGTTGTATCTAGTTGAGCTCGTGCATTGACATAGATTTACGACAGGTTCCTCGCACACGAGACATACTTGGTTTAGAGGCCGATCGATTTGCGATCAATTCAGACGCGTGTAGAGACAACATAGTCGACCGCCTTCGAGTTCTCGGTCTGATCAGAGATAGAAGAGATAGAGGAGAGATAAGGACCGACAGAGACAGGGCTAGAGACCTCGTCGAGGTGATTGGCTGTCTGATCAAAAAGCGATAAAGATCGTCGTGATGACCGAGATTGACGTGATGATCACCATGCGGCATATTCTTCGACTTCTGCACCAGTTGATCATCCTAAATAGCAGTATAGGCAGGATAGAGATCAGAGAGGCCAGAGTCAAGGCTTGACCAGGGTCGAGCACAAAATCAGAGAAGTTCTGGCAGATCGGAGACTTGTGTTTGTTACCGATGCAGTCAGGTTGGACATATTGTGGCAGATTGTACCAGACTAGCACCACTACCACCATGACGGAGCAGCCATAGATAGGGCTCAAACCGCACTTTTTGGGGTCGCGCAACGGATAGGGAGGCGACCGGACAACTTGCCGAGGGTACGCTATCTCGTTTGTGGTATTTCCATGCATATTATGATGGATTCTGATACCACATTGTCATTTATTTCTGGACGCATGGTAAGAGAGTTAGGGTTACCTACACAAACCTTAGATATACATTTTGTTCTCAGTCCTGCAGCTGGGGATAAGATTTACCCTAACCGGATTTGCCGAAATTGTATTGTACAGATTGAGGGACATCAGCTACCAACTGATTTGAGAGTGTTAGAGTACCTGAAGTTCGACGCATGTTCAGAATGGATTGATTATCACGCACGTATCGATCGATCCAGTTTCAAAGAAGATCGCGACGTTTGACATCGAGGGATTCCAAAGTTTACATTTGCACGAGTTGCGACGCATTACCTATCACTCGAGTGCGATTAGCTACGTCGCGCAGAGATGGAGGCGTACACGGCTTTGGTTGAGCCGAGCTTAGACGAGTAGTTAAGGTTGAGGATGTCCGTATTGTCCGCTAGTTATCGACGTGTTTCCCGATGATTTGCTAGGATTGCCACCACCGAGAGCTATTGAGTTTATTATTGAGTTGATTCCGGAGACTCAACCAATCTACATCATGCCATATATGATGTCAGCATCGGAGCACAAGGAGTTGAGGTCCCAATTAGTGGACTTATTGTAGAAGGGTTTTATTCACCTCTAAGATGTCACATCGGGGAGCCACGCTTCTTTTTGTGAAGAAGGACGACTCGATGCGGATGTGTGTGGACTACTGTAAGTTGAATCAGGTGACGATTCGAATCGTTACCCACTTCCGAGGATTGATGATTTATTCGATCAATTGGTTGGGGCCAAATTCTTCTTGAAGATCGATTTACGTTCGTGGATACCATCGCTTGAGGATTCGAGAGGAGGATGTAGAGAAGACCGCTTTTAATACGCGTTACTGCTATTCGAGTTTGCGAAAATCATGCATTTTGGATTAACTAACACATCGACGATCTTCATGGACTTGATGCATGTAGGGTTTTGAGGCCATTTTTGGATCGATACGTCATTCTGTTCATCGACGACATCCTGATTTACAGTAAGACTCGTGAGGAGCACGAGAGGCATCTCGTGGATGTTTTGACGACAATCGAAAGAGCACATAATTTATGCCAAGTTTAGCAAGTGCGCATTCTGGATGAGTGAGATGAAATTCTTGGAGATGTCATCAGTGTTTAGGGCATATCAGTTGATGGTGACAAGACTCAGGCGATTATTGACTGGAAGACACCCGAGTCTGTATCTGACATCTGGAGTTTCCTAGGTTTGGCGGGATATTCCAAGCGTTTTGTACAGATTTCTCGATGATTGCAGCTCCGATGACGAGGTTGACCAAAAATGATGTTAGTTGATTGGTCACATGAGCCGTGTGAGAATGCTTTTTGGTAGCCGAAAAGGAAATTGACTTCGGCGTCAATTTTGGCATTACCTATAGCAGTAGAGGTTTTTCGCTTTATACCGATGCATCGTACACTCGGTTGAGTTGCGTGTTGATGCAGGATGAACACCTAGTGGCCTATTTATCTCGATGGTTGAGACCTCACGAGGTAAACCACCCAAAGGCACGACTTGGAGCTTGTGGCGGTCGTGTTTGCACTAAAGACACTGGAGGTACTACTTGTATGGTGAAAAGTTCGTGTTATTCACGGACCACTAGAGTTTGAGGTACTGCCGTTCACTCGAGGGATTTGAACATGCAACATCTGGAGATGGCTCGAGTTATCGAAGGACTATGACTTCGCAATCGAGTATCATCCGGTAAGACGAATGTCATACTGATGCGCTCGAAGAGAACGACATCGAGAGCCGGATGGTACTGCGGCATATGACACATGAGCACGGGTTGCTTGAGGCATCGTCGGTGTTGTGTGGACAGAGGCTGACGTGAGGCTATTGCTGAGCTACATATTTACCGTTAAATGCGAGTTCATACGGTGTCTCTTAAGCGTGTTGCTGAGTTGCTGAGAGCTGACGACCGATATTTGTGGATCAGTGACCTGACTCAGGATCAGGGGTGCATTGAGTGATCTGAGGGTTTAGATAGGTGCTTAAGACACAAGGACCGTTTGTGGAGCTCAGATCGGAGCTCGGGACAACTTTCTCGAGGACGCACACCGGCCGCGATACACGCTCATCCCGGGTTTGACCAAGATGTATCACAATTTACAGAGATTGTTTTGGTGGCCGGGGATGAACTCGACGTGGGTAGATACGTCCGAGTTGTCGTATTTGCCAACAGTGAAGGTCGAGCACATGACGAGACCACCGGTTGCTACAACCGCCGCCCATTCCTCGCTGGAAGTGGGAACACATAACAATGGACTTCGTCGCTGGCCTACCGCAGATACGAAGAGATATGACGCAGCTTAGGTAGTCATTGAAAGGTTGACGAAGTCGCGCATTTCATACCGATCGCCACGAGATATTTAGTTACACAATTGAATACTATCTTCGAGAGAGAGATTGTCGATTGACAGATTGCACGGTGTATCGGCTCCAATGTTCGACAGAGATCCGAGATTTACTTCGAGGTTATAGGAGAGTATGCAGAGCAGCTTTGACACTCGCTACAATTCAAAGACTGTGTACCATCCTTAGTCGACGGCAATCGAAGCGTTTGATTCGATTCTCGAAGATATGCTCGTGGCGTGTATATTACGGTTTGGTGGATCGTTTGAGGATTACTTACTTTTGTGTGAGTTTGCTTACAACAACAACTATCAGCGAGTATCGGGATGCCACCATTTGAGACACTTTATGGTAGGCCCTGCAGGTTACCAACATGTTGAGCGGCACTGGAGGATACAACGGCTTTAAGACCTGAGGTTGTTGACCATACTGAGAAGGTGAGAGAGATCGAGCAAAGGACTTTAAAGCGGAGCAGATAGGGAGAAGAAATATGTGGACAAGTACCTGAAGGGTCTGAGCTACGAGGTTGAGGACTTGGTGTTTTAAAGGTTTCACCTTGGAAGGGTTATTAGAGGTTTGATATTAAGGGGAAGCTGGCACCAAGGTTCATTGGACCGTTCACAGCTGAGGAATGCGTCGGCAGAGTGGCATACCGTCTGGAATTGTCATCGCAATTAGTACGGGTACAACCAATGTTTCACATTTCCATGTTGAGGCCGGCTATGTCGGGACCAAGACCTATGGTTGATGTATGTCGGATTGAGGTGCGACTGATGTGTCATATGAGGAGGATATGAGGACTCATGAAAAAGGAGATTATGGATAGTTGGCATCTTGGAAGGACTCACTGGGAGCTTAGTCTACTATGCGACTACGGTATCCCTACTTATTTGCTTAGTTAGTGTTTAAGTTTAAATTAAATTTCGGACGAAATCTCACCTAGTTGGGAAGAACCGTAATAACCTCGAATTTAATTTGCCGTTATTAATGACGTGGTTGCAAACGCGATCGCAAGGCGCTAAGACGCTCGTGGAGCTAGGTAAATAGTTATTTTGTGTGTTGATTTGTTTAATTTGCGATGTTTACGTTGAAATAGATGAAACGACATCATAATGTGTGTCTGTATATTACATTTGACGTGCGAGACTGTGTGATAAATATTCACCTCGATATGCGTGTCAATGCGGGTACCGGGTAAGCTAAAAGACTAAATACTAGGCCAGGGAAAATAATACACACATAAAATGAATAAAATGAGTTGAATATTAAAATGTAATGTATATTTGGTGGTTAGGGTCATGGTAATATGCGTATGTCGCGTTTCTCGGACGCGAAACCTGGCGTCGGAACACCCAAAAGACGACTTTATGGGCTAAGAACAAGGGCAAGTGTGCCATTGGTGTTACATTTGGAGTCATTAGAGGTTAAATAATATAGCAAATAGTGCTCATTAGATTGCATTGGGATGCACAAATGAGGAGAAATGTTTTTAAGTGTATAAAAGTCAAATTGATTTCATTTCCACCACATTTTCTCTCTCCTTATCAACAAATCTGAAAATAGAGAAGAAGAAACAAGGGTTTTGGAGTTTCAAACTTGATCATTTGAGGAGCTTGGAGTGGTTGATTCATTAAAGCAAGACGAGATTCACAATCACCTTTGGTACAAATTTTTGAGGTGTTTGTGTGAATCCAATATGGATTGTTAAGTGGTTGTTTTGGTGGGTTTTAAGTGTTATGAAGTTAAGTGGTATATGTTGTTGTAGTGGTTGTTGTTGGTGCTAATGTTTAAAAACCAAAACTTTCAACCAAAACTGTTGATTAGCGCGCTAGATAACGATTAGACGATTAGCGCGCTAGGTGAAAAATATAGCGCGCTGATGTTCTTCCTGACGAAGAATGTTTAGCTGCCCAGAAATCTAGCGCGCTAATCCTAAGACCTAGCGCGCTAGATATTGCAGATTTGAGAATATTTTTACTAAGTAACATAAAATACATCCGTTTGACTAAAAATCAATTATAAATAGAAATAGGTCATTTCGAATGGTAATTTGGATATCGAGGATTCGCGGAACTGGACCGAGGGTTATTTATTGAGACACGGAGTGCAGATTGAGATGTGTAGTATCCCAACTGAAATTTCTTGAGTAGTTTCTTATTTTTGCTTTTGAATTCATATTCTGTTTTCAATACTCTATTCTTAGTATTTTGGTTTAAATGGACTACGTTGAGGCTCTCCCTCCATGCCATTCATGCGTGTATGTCCACTATGCCATAACACGTGTGTTCGAGATATCGATGAATAGTTCGACCCGAGAGTCGCGTCGGGGCACATGTAGGTGCGTCGTAGGTTCTACGTCGACCTCCCAGCGGAATCCAGATACATGCCTTGCTTGAGTGGGACTCGCCGACAGAGACTATGAAGAGTCCGAAGTATGGCGCTAGTCCGACCTTAGGCTCTAGGAACACACTTTGAGCTTTCACTATTACTTATCCATGCGATGATCACGGCTTCGTATTTATTTCCGCATTTTTATCTAATAGTTTTGTTTAAATTTCAGTATTTACTTTCAGTATTGCTCACTTAATTTCATTGGGAATACTCACTATGGACTCGTCATCTGCCTTTTGTGATGGCTTGAGTGCGGATCCTAGTACGAGTCGTGGCAAGGGCAAGCTTCCTGAATACCGGTGATTCAGAGATGTTAAGCTAGACTTGTACGTTTATATTATATATATTGTGTTTTCATTTTTTGGGAAATGAGATTGTGAGATACTTCAGGATCCTATATTTTGACATTTTGAGACCTTTAAGGTTTATATCTAATATATGTTGTCATAAGGGTTTCCACACAGGTATCAGAGTTAGATGCATGCCTATAATGTTTAATATTTTAATTTGTCATGCTAAAAGCCTTTCGCTGTGATTATTTATTATGGTTTCAAACGATATTAACAGATGATTTGAGTTCATTAACAATTTAAACAGTAAATTATTGTCTATTGAGGTTAATAATGATTAAATGGTGGATGGGATAGCATGTGGGACACAACTGGCGATGGTAGGCCCGTTTGTGGTTCCGCATTGGCCCTTGTGGCGGTTCATTTAGAAAATGGGCCGCTACACAGTTGGTGAGTCTATGGTTGTGGATCCCACACACAACTCTAACATGCCAGCAGTCATATTCAACGTGCTTCACAAATAGCTTAAACAAACACCCGTACTTCTTTGTGCCAGCCATCTTCTTCTCTTTATCATTCTTCATTCCCTTTGCCCTTTTAAGGCTATAGTTCCCGGTTCGGTCCCAACCAATTGTCATTCTAGCTAGCCTCCAACTACCAGTCGCATTAGATTTAAGAATAATTTCAAAAAAGCCACATTTGGCAGCTGTATCTTGAGCCCAAGCGAGGGCCTCCTTTCTAGACTTTAGTGGCAATGTCGGTATAAATGCCATCGTAAAGTTCGGGAAGGCCTCATCCTCCATGGATGTACTATCCCCGTTTGTAGCAACTGTGTCATGCATACTGACCTACAAGAAACAAGAGAAGAACAAATTAAACAAGGATCATGTCAAAAATCCAATTTTCGATTCAAAATGAGAGGTGGCGGTCGAAACAAACCTATAGTTTAAATAACATTTTCGGTCAAAACAGACAACATCATCCAAAGGTGGTGGCCAAAACAAACCGATAAGTAACAAATGATAGTGGTCAAAACAAGCCGATAAGTATCAAAGTGGAGCAGTCAAAACAAATCGTCAACAATTTTCTTCTATCGGTCTTGTGCGACCACACACCACATGATTCATGACCGTGAACACCAACTTATAAAATGACGAAAAATGCACGAAACATATTAAAACTTACATCTTCTTGTTGGATTTCGGTTCATTCAATATACTCTTCAGACATTGTGGCAGCTACGATGCAAAACTCACCACCATAGAGGAAGCCCAAAAAAATCGAAAAATGAAACACTAAAAAACTAATAAAAAAATCACCAAACAACGAACACAAATCGCAAAACAATGGTAAACGACTTAATAACGAACTTATCGAGTCGATTTTTACAAGGGTCGCCAGAGTTAGGTCGACCGGAGGTTAGTGTGGGAGTATACTTCTTGGTGTTCTTCCCGCTTAGCACTATTGATTCAAACAATTTCGTGGGGTATGAAAAGTAAAAGCCTCTTTATATTCAGGGGCATCAAAGTCATTTCACAAAGAGGTTAAAAAAATTCAAAACTGGGGTAAAAGGAGGAAAAAGTGGGGTCCGAATAGCCGTGGCTTTTTTTTTTTTGAATTTTGGGACGATCATAAAAGGTTATTGAAAAAATAAATATAAGGTAGAATAAATAGTGAATGAATAGTTATTTCCTTAACACTCTTTTATCAAGGTTATCGATATGGAAACCTATCAAATCACTAGTGTCACATCTAATACATGAAGTGCTATGGTGCCTCAACATGAACACGTTCTTGTCGTCCACCCTGCAATACACCTTGGGATGCATGCTCTCTCGAGAATCAAGGGAGGCAAGCAATTGCACGTAGGACATGTGTCTTAGTTGGGGGCACCATAGACACATGTCTAAGTTGTTAGAACTTATTGGAACATAGATTCTGACTTTTTTTTTAAAGAAAGAATGAAAACAACACCTTATCTTGCTCCCACCTTGATTCACCATAAAAGTTTCATATAGAGACCAAAATACCTTCCTGTAAATTAATGACTTCATCTTAAGATGGGTGTTGTGAAAAAAAGTTGATTAATAGTTGTCATTGACTAATTTGACTGGGATCAAAATCGAAAAAAATAATGTTTTTTTTGATTTCCAAATGGGACATGTTTGTTAGAACAGAAAAAAAAGTCCCAAACTGTGACGACCCCAAATTTCGAGGCAAACCGGGCACCGCCACGTCGCCGGACATGTCACCAAGCCATGCCACGTTACTTGCACACATGTCCTTGATGGCCTGCGAACTAACCATCTTATAATTCAACTTAGTCAATTTCATCGTTTAAAAGATTATTTTGTCGAAATATACCATGTCAAAGAGTTTTACCACTTAATTTGTTTATTTTGATTATTTTTAGGTCATTTTTAATAGCGAAGTCTTAATAATATGCAAATCAATAATATAAATGAGTCTTGCATTAATTAACAACCTATAGGGTGGAAACCCGACAAAAAGATACCATGTATATCAATAAAGGCGACAAAAGGTATAACAAGTGCCAATATACATGTATCGTAATAAGTCTCCCAAAATGATCCCAAAAAATAATGTATATGTATAAATACAAACACCTACGAGTAAGCTAGTGGAGGCACTCTAGATCGAGGTAGTTACCAAGCACCGTCTTCCCCTATTGTCGTAGATTTGCGACTTGCCACCAACAAATAATGACAAGTTCCAGGAGTAAATCCCGTAGAAATTCAGTTAGTATTCACAAGAAATCCAAGAAAACTTACAATTCATGCATATAAAGTAAATGAACAGAATGTAAAACATGAATACAAGTCGTGAGATAATCAAGAATATGGAACGCGAGTGTGGTGTATAGTTGTCGAGCCCTAAGAAGTAAATACTAAAACGAGAAGGTCCTAGAGGCGAGGAAATCCACGCCCCCTCTTCACTGGTCGAAATGAGGAACTCGTTAGTTAGAAGGTAGACTTTCGCCAACGCCTCAAAGGAGAGGAACTCTGTGATGGAGGTAAACCTCATGTCATCTCACTCTCGAGATCATCGACTTGCGGAGAGATATCTCACGCGTAGTCTTAGGTATGACCAACACCGTAGCAACAATCGGATCGTCATCAACGAGAGAGCCGGAAAAAGGGCCATATCGTCACTTCAACCATACACAGATACATGCAGGAATAGAGTAAACATGCAAGCTGAACTGGCGAAAAGAAATGTGTAATAAATAATTTACAAGGAAAATAAGTAAATTCTAAGCTGACTTTCTCGTGGGTTTACTTACCTCAAACAATCGCAAATATTTCTCCAAAATGTCCCACTCACGCCTCGAGATGCGCGCTCGACACCCGACTATAGTCTCATAAGTCTCTGGTGTCTAATTATACCACTTTTGTTATTTTAGAGTCACGTCAAGTGGATTTATAATGTAGGACAAAAAATTTAAATTTTTATTTTCAAAAGTTTAGTTTCGACACACTTTTCGAGTTATACCGAGGTGCCGACGCCCAAAAAGCCTCAAAACTACTTTTTATATTTTTCCCATTTTATTTTTTATTTTTTATTTTTCTGAATTTCTCAATAATTTTCTAGCTATTTTTTGATATTTTTTGATTTAAAAATATAATTTATTTAATTTTTTTTTTAATTTTTAATTAATTAAAATTAATTTAGGGGGGTTGGGCCGAACCGAGTTCTCCCCAGTTCGTTGGGCCCTCGGTTCGGCCCAACCAGGGCCACCAGGGTTCGGCCTGGGCTCGGCCCAACCACATTGGCCTCGCCAAAGCCCACCTGCTAAGGTGGGGTAGCCAAGCCTAACTGGCTACCCCCTTCTCCCTCAAATCGTCTCTGCAAAGGCGAATTTTTTTTTTTTTTTTAAAAACACAACAACAACAACAACAATTACAACAACAACACCACCACCAACAACCCAACAACAACATCACCATTAAAATTTAAGTTTCTCCGCGAAAGCTTATAAAATCAACAAAACTCACCTCGATTTGGAGATCGTCACGAGCGTCATTACCGAGAGGAGCGAACACCGCAAGAGATGTGAGTTCGATTCGGGGAGTGATAGAGAGCTTGGTGAGGGTGAGATTAATGGAGATTGAGAGGTTTTGTTGGAGGAAAAAATGAAAATGAGAGGGAGAGAGGAAAAGCTCGGGTAGAAGAGGGAGTGAGTGAGGGGAGAGGATTTTTTTTGTTTAATTTTTGGAGATGTGAGAGAAAAAATGAGGGATGGGTCGATTTGATGGGTGATGTGGGGTGATGTTTGAAGTGAAAACTAATCCTTGACTACCCTATATACTCGCGTTACGCGCACACCGCAACGTTGTATACTCTCGTCACTACACGTGCACAACTCGACTAAGCGTAATTTTTAACTAGCGCGACGCAAATTATTAAACCATAATAAAATAAATAAACACGCGCCACACAAAAATAACAAATTTACCTTGTTAGGCGTGCCCTAGACTTTTACGCAACGTCCACGTGGGTTTGAGCTTGGGGTTCTAATATGTAATTTATCAGTTAATCGGGATTAATTAAAGCGGGCCGTTACACAAACACTCAAATAGCACCACTCCTATAGATAATTTCGTGCAACTCTCTTAGTGAAGACCCACACATCCCAAACACCTCGCATCAAATCGGTAACGACCCATTACCGTAAACTGGTGATTAGTGTTAACTCGAATTCTAATTAACCCGAGTTAGGCTTGTGGTTAAGTCTGGCGTACCTCGATTAGCGTGTGTATGGGTTTGTTTGATGATTTGTGTTTGTATGGAATGTTTAAATGAATTTATAGGTTGTAGGATTAATAAGAAATTAATACAAGCCTATAATTAGAAAATAAACAATTAAATGATAAATTGCTAGTACACTAAATGCTGCGAGGGGTTGTGAAATGATTGCGCATGCCCGAGAATACTCGTAGGCATGTTTGGTGAATTTATTGACGATAAAATACACGAGGTATATATATAATTGATATATAAATATATAATTAAAACTATAAGTTTGAATTGATTTGTATGGATCGTTGGATCGCCCGAGATAAGTGTAAGTGACGATTATGTTGAGATGTATGTCACAATAAGCAGTGTCACTTTAGTACAATACTCACTTGATCAGAGATAGAGAAGAAAGAGAGAGAGAGAGAGAGAGAGAGAGAGAGAGAGAGAGAGAGAGAGCAGTGGAGGGTTTGTTCCAATAGGGAATTGATTAAGAAATGTTTTGTAGTGTGATTTAAAGTGATCAAACCACTCTAGATCAGAGATCATCATTGTTGGTAAGTTTAGTTTTGGTTTTGGTTTTGGTTTTTGAATTGAATTCATATGTAGGTGATGATTTCTATATGAATTGTTGTTCTGGATGGTTGAAAATTAGTTTAAACCTCGTTAGATGTCCTCCCTGATGTTGTGAGGAGTGTATCGATGATGTTGTTCTGTTTGGTGGATTGAACAAGGGCTGCTACCCTGTTCGCTGTCGAAACAGTAAAGGGTGGAGTGCTCTCCCCGTATCAATGGAGCACGCCTTTTCATAAAGTGTAATGAACCCATTTGGCGGAGTGCACCCCACCAAGTGCGGAAGCGTGCTCCCACTTCAGAAAACAACAAATGTGCTATGATTTAGTTAACTTTTCCCGAGGTTTTAGGGATTGACTTAGGGGTTCGAAATATAGGGTATTAGACCTATATTAACCACAAATGCTTTGTGATGGGTTTTGGAATACCAGGAAAGGTCGAGTGACCTAGAAAAGTTAAGAAATTGTGACGAAACCTAATTGTGGTAAGTGCGATTCGTATTCTTATTAATTATGCATCGTAAATTAGTATATTTAGTTCCTATAGTATTATGAACTGAGATTGGGGGTAACGTACTTTGTGATTTGACTGTTTTTATATGTGGAGAATCCCAAAAATGGTTGATAAGGTGGACCGACTGAGGATTGAAAATGTATGTTGGGAAATGGATTCCACCCTTTACCCTAATGAATGGAAAGGTTTAGGAGTTTTATTATCTTCTTTACGATGTATGAACCTTCTTTGTATGTATACACTGTTTGAGATGTATTGTTGTAATATAATGGGGTTGGGAGGTCTACAAATATGTTTTGGTTTTGATAAACTCCAGATTTATGTATATTAAATGTAATATCGAAAAAGTTTTAATTTTTACTGAGTATTACTTTGATTTATAATTTGATATCGATATACAGGTTGTGTTTATCAGGTATGAAAGGAGAAGCAGTTGACTCTAATTAAGTTTAATTGATGTACCGGGGCTTAATTAAGGTTTCAGGTCATGGATTCATTAAACCTTCAACGCCACCAACATCGAAAAATGGCGTCCATGGTAATTGTCACAGGGCCAATTAAAGAGGGGTTTTTCGCTAGGAAATTTTTCTCACTCAATCGAACATGTGGTGCCTAAGGGCCACCTTAGTTCAAAGACACCAATACTCAATTAAAGGTACAACAAGCAATTGGCAACAAGGAAATGTTTTACTAGCTCTCAATGGGATTACAATCAGAACTTTATGCATACATGCCACTCATGCATCTACTCATGCACTCCTATGCATTTTCGTCATGCATTTCCTCTCTTGCTCTACCTAGAACATCTGGCTTTATAGACCAGCCAACAAGTAGTTACAAACCCGAACTAGGACACCTATCCTGTCTTTAATGATCTAAGTAAAACTCCACTCCCTTAGTGGTCAAGGCAGTTACGTAACCGCCTTGCTCCCATGTTGCCACTTGGTTCCAGCCGCCTACAAACTCGGGACGTGCCTTGGTCATGCCCATGACCAAGGTAGTTAATGAGCTTTTCATAACCGCTTGCACTTGGTCTCCCCACGCCTCAAGGGACGTGGCTCATGTTTCTTGAAGGGACAGGGCCTGCTTAACCGTGCCTAGGTCCGCCCAGGCGCGTCGGTGCTAGCCGGGGCTCGGTCGAGTCCCACCGGCTCGGGGTGGTCGGAGCATGGGCTCGAGGGACTTGCCTTGGCATGGTGCCCAAGGCATGCTCGAGGGTCCACCTTGCTACCGTGCACACACCACCCCTAGGAGAGACCACCTCCCCTTATAGTAGATGTTAAGCCGTTTCCTTAGCTCCAATAGGAAACATCCCAAAATGAGACCAAGCGTACTTTGACCAGGGTCAACGCCCAGGTCAAGATTTGTCAACTCTGGCTAAGGCATGCCTTGCCCGAGCCAAGGCGTGGCCTTGCTCGTGCCTTGCATGACCGTGCTCGTGCCAAGTGCCTAAGTCCATGCATGACCGTGCTCGTGCCAAGGAACTTGCCTAAGTCCGCCCGAGCCTCGTGCCTAGGTGTGCCCGAGTCCCGCACTCGAACGTGCCCGTGCTTCGCGCCGGTCTCGCGCGCCATGCTCTGCGCGGCCATGCGTCTAGGCGTGACCGCGTCATGCGCCAAGTGCTCGCCGCATCACACGCTCTGCGTGCCCGCGCCCGCGCCGCGTGCCCGCATCTCGCGCTCGTCCCATGTGCATGTGCGCGCCCGCATGCGCGCTTATCCAGCGCGCCTAGCGCTTCGTGCGCGAGCCTACGCGCGCCGCCCCGCCTTAGTCATCGCGTCGCAACCAACTTCTTGGAACCACCCGAGCCCTCCTAACTCGGTCATTGCTAGGTTTCCGTTGCCAAATTGCCCACCTACTCGGTCACGCTATTGGGGGTGTGACAAACATCCCCCCGCCGAATTGTTCGATGCCCTCATCGAACACTCCGCGTCTGCCTGTCCACCAGACTGCTGCCCACCAAAGCAACATTTCTCCATCTGATCCCGTACTTGCAGCGCCACCAGCCTTGGTATACTACCTTTGCCCCTGCCTCGCATCGCTGGAACAAAGCACGACCCCCTTTCATCCATGATCAGCAAGCCATGAAGTGATGGGATCACAGCGACTTTCCCAGCCATCAAGAAATCATTTCCTGCAATGATTTCAAAGTCATCTAACGGAGCAGCAATCAAATTCACCTTGCCCTCCCAAGTGTGGATTCGAATGCCCACATCTGAGGCTACGCCCATAGCCTTCCTTGGTTCGGAATTGACTGCTTTCACCATGCTTGCACTCTCAGCAAGCTGTAAACCAAGCCTCCGAGCTAGGTTCTCCGCAATAAACGAGTGTGTGGCTCCCGAATCGATCAACACCTTCACTGTTTGGTTGTTGATCTGAGCCTCCACGAACATCAGCCCTACTGATGCCCCAGCCTTGTGCACATGCACTGTGTTCAGCAACTGTAATGGATTCATCCGAGCCTCCGGTTCATCCGCAACAATCGCATTCAACTTCCCTTTCTTTGGGCAATCCCTTGCCCGATGAGGACCGTCACATATAAAACAGCCCTTTTTCCCCATTGATGCTTTGGCACTAGCATCAAATTTTGAAGAAGGCTCCTCCTCCTTCCTGGATCCACCAGCTCGATCCTTCTCCTTGTACTTCTTTTCTTTTGATTCAAAAGAAGCACCACTAGTCTTGTAATCCACAAGACTATCCGCCACTGCGATTGCACTCGACAAGTTCTTCACGCCTTGCCTCCGCAACTCCGACTGCGCCCATCCTTGCAATCCAGCGGTGAAATTAAACAACTTGTCCTCCTCGGACATGTTTTTGATATCCAAAGAAGAAGGAAGAGAATTCCTTCACGTATTCTCTAACCGTCCCCTTCGCTTCAATTGGCGCAACGCCTCCCGCGCTGCTGCCGCATTCGTGGGTAGGAATTGATCATTCAATTCCCGTTTTAGCACCTCCCACTCCACAATCTTCGATCTCGCCCAGTAGCATCGCATCATCATCCACTCTGGTCCTCCACCAGAGTTTTGCATCGCCGTCTAGGTACATGGAGGTCAAAATCACCTTTTGGCTCTCCTCCGTTCGAGCCGTAGCGAAATATTGCTCCATATCCCAAATGAAAATCTCAAGTTCCTTTGCACTCCGCTTGCCTGAGAATTTCTTTGGCTCCAGTACCTTTGTTCTAGGCTTCGCCGTAACGGTACCCTCCGAGGATCCGCCCACGGCTCGCTTGAGCGAGCTTATCTCCATAGCCGTGCTCGTGGCAGTTTCACTAGTGTGTTCTCCCACAGAACGCACCTCGGACATAAGCTCCCCAAATCTGGATTCCCACATAGCTATCGTGGCTTCTTGTGACTCTCCTCTAGCCACCAAGGATGCCACCAACATTTCCAAGCCTTCAAGGCGTTGCTCCAACCTCAAGACTCGCCGTGTCCGCCGGGACCGCCATTGTTGCCATCATCTGTTCTAGGTGAGCTACCCTCTCACCTAGATCGCTCGCTGCTCGGGTCGCCATCGTCGCCGAACGTGGCTCTGATACCAATTGTCACGGGGCCAATTAAAGATGGGTTTTTCACTAGAAAATTTTTCTCACTCAATCGAACCCGTGGTGCCTAAGGACCACCTTAGTTCAGCACACCAATACTCGAATTAAAGGGACAGCAAGCAATTGGCAACAAGGAAATGTTTTACTAGCTCAATGGGGTTTACAACTGTGGTACTCTATGCATACATGCCACTCATGCATCTACTCATGCACTCCTATGCATTTTCGTCCTGCATTTCCTCTCTTGCTCTACCTAGAGCATCTGGCTTTATAGACCAGCCAACAATCAGTTACAAAACCGAACTAGGACACCTATCCTGTCTTTAATGATCTAAGTAAAACGCCACTCCCTTAGTGGTCAAGGCAGCTACGTAACCGCCTTGCTCCCATGTTGCCACTTGGTTCCAGCCGCCTACAAACTCGGGACGTGCCTTGGTCATGCCCATGACCAAGGTAGTTAATGAGCTTTTCGTAACCGCTTGCACTTGGTCTCCCCACGCCTCAAGGGACGTGGCTCATGTTTCTTGAAGGGACAGGGACTGCTTAACCGTGCCTAGGTCCGCCCAGGCGCGTCGGTGCTAGCCGGGGCTCGGTCGAGTCCCACCGGCTCGGGGTGGTCGGAGCATGGGCTCGAGGGACTTGCCTTGGCATGGTGCCCAAGGCATGCTCGAGGGTCCACCTTGCTACCGTGCACACACCACCCCTAGGAGAGACCACCTCCCCTTATAGTAGATGTTAAGCCGTTTCCTTAGCTCCAATAGGAAACATCCCAAAATGAGACCAAGCGTACTTTGACCAGGGTCAACGCCCAGGTCAAGATTTGTCAACTCGGCCAAGGCATGCCTTGCCCGAGTCAAGGCGTGGCCTTGTTCGTGCCTAAGGCATGACCGTGCTCGTGCCAAGGAACTTGCCTAAGTCTGCCCGAGCCTCGCGCTTAGGTGTGCCCGAGTCCTGCGCTCGAACGTGCCCGTGCTTCGCGCTCGGTCTTGCACGCGCCATGCGTCTAGGCGTGACCGCGTCATGCGCCAAGTGCTCGCCCGCATCACACGCTCCTGCGTGCCCGCGCTCCGCGATGCGTGCCCGCATCTCGCGCTCGTCCATGTGCGCGCGCCCATGCGCGCTCGTCCATGCGCGTCCATGCGCGCTCATGCGAGCTCGCCTTGCTGCGCGCGTCCCAACTCGATGGAACCAGGTAGAGCCCTCTTGAACTCGGTCATTGCTAGGTTTCCTGCTGCCCAGCCCAGCCTACTCGGGTCACGCTATTGGGGGTGTGACAGTAATCCCCAACGACATGATCATCACTCCGGTTACAGTAGCGATTAAACCATATCCCACTTCATCGATCGACCTTTCGATTCCCTCGATAATTGCGACACACACATTAGAGTTTTTTTGAAGAGCTTGTATGGGCAGGATATCGCCCGCCCACGTCACTACATATGAGTCGGCCTAGTCGTGACAGTTTGATTTGAATTATGGAGCTTTAAGGACAACGGGGAAGAAATATTTTGTGGCGTTAATGTAATAATGTTGGTGATGATTGAAGGCGAGGAGAGAGAGGGTTTGATGAATTAAACTGGATAGATAGAGGTGGGTTTGATAATGTCGAATGACAAAAGTTTATCTCATTACAAAATAATAATTTTTAACGGAAAATGTTAAAATGACACTTTAAGTAACATCCCAAGTGACAAGATATACACCGCGCGTGTTATGCACCTGACATTATTTTGCATAAACTCATTTTTACCTAGGGCCGCGCTTCACCTCACAAGAGTGTAATTTAGGGTATGCATTCTAGCATTTTCTGAATTTGATCAAAATTAGCGCTCAAGCCAACTTTAGCTACAATCATTATGCGGCGCTAAATTGAACTTGTCTTTAATTTTATTTTATAGTTAGTTTTCTTTCATAGTTGGAAGTCTTTGATTTGTTTTCTCTTTGTTGAGAAGTTTTATGTTTTCTTTTCTTTGTTGGAAAGTTTTGTTATTCGTTTTATGGTTATAATAGTTTTGTGTATTGTCATGAGTTTCAACGTTGTAGATAACAGTTTCTGATTGTTAAACTGTTTCAATTTTGCATTTACAACTAAATTAATGACAGTTTGTTTGAACAAATAAGATTATCGAATCAATGTAAATTCTATGTCTGGTCTTGTATTGAGCCATAAATGATTAATGAAATTTCTCTTCAAAAAAATAAAAAAATAAAAAATGTAGCTACCATCACGTTTGTGCACCAAATCTGCTCCCGTTCTCGCCTCGTTCGAACTTTCCATCTGCAACCACCTTTTGTCGTTCACGCCATGCCGGAGCCGCCTATCACCACTCCGCCATGGCCCACATTCTCTCTCCAAGTCATGATTATTCCCATTTTAGGAAGCTTTATTTTTTTTCAAAGGTTTATACAGATTGATACGAACTCGAATGCGCATATAATTAATTCCTCCACATCTCATAATTGTTCTGGTGGTCGTATTCCACAAATTCCCTTACAAAATTGCCAAGTTGTGTTCCCACACTCATAGACATCAAGCCAAGCGGCGCATATCAAAGACTTGAACCCACATTGGTACCTCTTACAGACTCTGCATATCTGATCCTCCATCCTTACCTCTCACAAGAAGATGAATGTAGCATCTTCCTTAAATTATCATAGATAGAAATTAAGAGTTAGAGCCAAATTAAGAAACTCGACAAAAGATAAGTATGAGTTTAATATGTCACAAATCCCCAGTGCCTGATGCAAGTGATTTGCCTTTCGTTTGTCTCGGGAGGTGAATTAGCATGTGGCGAGCAAGCTAGCTAGACTAAATGAAAATATGATATTCCATTTACATTAACAATAAATCTACTTGAACTCATGAGTCCGGACTAATAGGGAGGTTTTTAAAATTTTTATAAATATTTAAAGGGTATCAAAGTAATTTTACAAGTGATTATGGTTGTTTCATTAATTGCTTGAGGATGTATTTGAAATTAAAAAAAGTTTTGAGTCCGGACTCATGAGTCCAAATAACACTACCCTTACATTAATAATTGAAATAATCAATATTTCATTGACCTCACTTAAGGGTTTCTCTTAGTAAACACAGCAGTGACTTTTGAGGTTATCTTAGATTCTTAGTATAGTGGCTTGCAAGACTTAATGTAGAAACACCAATTACCATACATTTTTTTGGGTAAATATATTGTAAATTGGTCCCTAAAGTTTACTATAATATGCACTTTGGTCCCTATAGTTTAATTATTTCTAGTTAATCAAAAGCATCCTTGGGAGAACGACTTAAATACGATGCCGTAGTTTCCAATCTCTACAGTCCATGCGCCTTTCTTCATCCTCGTGTCCACTTTTTGGAGATAAAAAAATCTTTGCAAACCGTTTTTGTTATTTCCGCTTTATTCCCCCCAAACACCCCCACACACTACCCTTCATTCACCGAATTCCCCCAAAATTGTAGCAAGACAATAACGACACCCCAAAGTTATACCCAGAGTCGCACCACGTCATGCATTTAGTGTGCGGGCTCGCGAGTAAATGAGTATGACTTTGGAGAGTGCACACACGGTACATGATGCATAACACGCGTGGTATGTCTCGATGACCGTATGAATAGCTCTCAAAGTCGATGTGAATTGGGGGTGTAAATTCAGTGATGCCAAAGTCATATATCGGCCTTGGGATATGTCCATGCGCATCTCGAAAACATACCAAAGTGTTATGCACCGTGAACCGTATACACACCCCAAAGTCACATATTATTTTTACGCGTTTGTACATACGAATCGTGGATAAAATGAGTCGATTTCACTCACCGTCCCAAAACTTTATCTTTTTTACACTTTGGTCATAATTTTTTTTTTTTTTTTTTTTCAAAATGATCACTAAACCTTTCAAAATTTTCACACATGGTCATTCCATTCATTTTCGTTAAGTAACCGTTAAGTAATAGCGATGTGGCACTAAATAATAATAATAATAATAATAATAATAATAATAATAATAATAATAATAATAATAATATGATTTTCTTCTTATTTCAGGTCTCATTTGATTCTTTTGCAATTCTTGAGAAGTGGTAAAGTAAATTTCCTTTGCTGTGTTGTAAGGAATTTCAGATCTCTCAAGGAACGTTTAGTTTAAACTTTGTAGCCTCACGGATAAAACAATAGGTTGAAAGGGCCACCCCCTTTTTAAAAAAAGTTGACATTTTTATATATATTTGATTGAATTTTTATATTGTTTGTATAAAGTTAAAAAATCTCGAAATAATAAATTATATTATAATTGACAATAATATTTATTAAAAATCAAGATTTATTCATATATTTGTCTAAAACGTACCACTTTTCTAGTGGACTTTTGTAGTCTCATAATAATAAATTATTATTATTATTATTATTATTATTAACATTATTAACTAAAAAAATGAAATAAAAAAGAGACGACACAATTCTTTTGATAAGAAATTAAGAAATCATAACTTCTATATATACTATGAGGCTTGAACTCTTGACCTTTTATCCAAATATCTGTATCAACTAGGAATTCAAGCCATCCACTTGATTGATTGGTGATATGACACATTATTACCTTTTAAAGGTTCTAGGATTTTTATTTTTATTTTTTTTCAAAATAAAGGTTCTATGATCTTAAATCCAAACCACACGTCCGGTCAAACCGAAATCAAGACCAAATTGAAATATGCCAATCTAGTAAAAAGGAACGATGCACTACAAGAACATGATAGAATAACATAAAAAAATAGTGACAGCTAGAATCTGTTGCTAAACAGCAACAAATCAGCAATAGCTGTGCATCAGATAGTTCGTTTGACTCGGTTGACCCAAAAGCAACTATTCAGCTAGAGATTTGTGACAAAACGTTGTGACATATTGTATGTTATCACAGATCTGTCGCTGATTTATCCCACCATATATTCCCGCTCAATCTGACAAACATAGAGATACGAGTAAACGTGGCTGTGACAGATCTGCTATAGATCAGCGACAAACATAGACTCTCTCGCTGATCTGTAGCAGAGTGTAAAATATATAAAAAAAAAACAAAACCTATCGTCCTCGTCCCTTCTCTGCCTAAACCATCCCCAAACCCTATTCACGACCATCTTCATCTTCATCTCCAACATCATCACCATCGCCATCACTATCGCCACTACCATCACCGTTGTCATCCCGATCTATTTCATTACAGCTGTGGCTCTCCTCCTCCACGACTCCGCCGTCTCTCTCCTTCCCCTTCATACACCGCTCGCACACCGACACCGTCGGCCCGAGCTTCGCCCCGATGGACTGGCACGAATGGCATAGCAGCCTCCTGGAGTGTCTCGCGACCAGGAAGTTCGCGCAGTGGACATTCGAATCGCAGTACCAGCACATGCTCGCTTGATCTGATTCCGGTACATCCTCGCTGGAGCACTGCATAGCTCGCATTCCTTCATCGTTGATGATGATGATTTGCTCAAACACCAAACCCTAGCTAGGTTTGCGCCGTTTCTTCTTCTTCTTCTTCGCAATTTTGAACTCTGTTGATTCCGTATGTTTTGTTCTTCTACTACTGTAATTAGGAAATCTAAGCTTTGCCTTCAATATTTCCTTTTTAATTGATAATATTACTAGTTGGGGTTTCCATGTAATTCGATTCAGAAATTTGGGCGGGTTTCAATGAAATTTGATTTTATTTTAGGGTTTTTTGGTCTCCCGTTTGTCGATCTCTCCATTATTGATAATAGATTGTTCAATGCATTGATCGATTAATGGAATACTGTGTTACAATTACTTCTTGTTTGATATATTCCATGGTTAATTTAGGGTTACTCAAATAATACATTGTTTGTTTTGTGTTGCTTTTTTTTTTTGGACTTCTGGTGATCTAATGTTTTTTTTTTTTGACTTTGAAATAACAAAACATAAATTTAGGCCGAACTAAGATCAAACCCAACTAATATTCGGGATCCACCAACACTTAGGGACCTACATCATCCTTGTATTTTACCATAAACTCTTCAAATGGATCGTCTATCCTTCCCTGATAGATCCATGACTTAATGAAAATGCAGTACGGTTCCCACGAGCATGTGAACAAGTATTTGAGAAGTAAACTATGTACATGATCAGTATCCTAATATTTCAACATCAACAAAGCTTTAAATTAATCTTAATCTCAAAAAGAAACATGATAAGTGATAACAAGTGTAATTATGTACATAAACCAAATGTTCAAACACACTAAAAAAAGTCAAATTGTTATTGGAAATAGAAAAAAAAATTTGTAGTGAAGAAAATTTGACGGCCAGTACAAATCACAAATTAAACATAAATAAAGGAGCAAACTGTATCTAACTAGTTGAAGGGCAACTTCCAACATATGTATTACACTACACTACCTCTATGTTTTCATTTTCTATGAGTAAAGATTAGGATAATACTGGCTAAAGCATCACATAAAATTCTGACACATCTTGGTATTTACAAAAAAAAAAACTTCTATTAACATTGTTCTTTTCCAAAACTTTTCCATGTCATCCATTTAATTTTTTGACATATTTCAGTAAACAAATATTTTAAGTTTGTACAATATCATAGGTAAGATGTCATCGACAAAGAAAGATAAACACGTGTCTCTGGGGATAAGGCTCTAAAAGAGGCTGCAAATTTAAAATAACCATCTTGAACACTTACTTTGAAATAACAAAACATAAATTTAGGCCAAACTAAGATCAAACCCAACTAATATTCAGGGATCCACCAACACTTAGGGACCTACATCTTCTTTGCGTCAAGTACAGATGCCACCCCTATGTAAACATGTATCTCGTGAACAACATTATAAATTACCAATCTATTCCAAATTCTCCTCAAGAAAATATCTGATACTTGTTCTATTACATTTTCATATGTTATTTAGTAGTGAAGTTAAATTGCGATAACCAAGATACAAACAAGTACATCTAGAATTATAAGAAATGGTTATAAATTAGTAGATAGATACACTGGTAATAATATTTATGATGGTAAGATTCATCAGCTAAAAAACTTATACCCGCCTTACCCTTAGCTGAGGTGTGAATTCGTGTTGTTTGGATTTGAATAGGTCTGAAAAATGGTTTCTTTGGATTGATGTTGTGCTTTACTATTTCAAATTTTGTGTTTTGTTGGGTTTATGAATCGAGGTTGTTTTGATATGTGAGGTTTCTTTGAATTCATGTTGTTTGAATTGGTATAGAACCGGGGTTTCTGAAAAATGGTTTCTTTGGATTGTTAGTGTTCTTATTTCAAATTTTGTGTTTTGTTGTGTTTCTGAATTGGGGTTCTTTTGATTCATGGTGTCGAGTTTTCTATGAATTCATGCTATTTGGATTCGTATAGGAAAATAGGTTTTTGATAAATGGTTTCTTCGGATTGGTATTGTGCTTTAATTTGAGAGTGAAACAAGTGATTAAGACCCCTCAAATTAGTGGGGAAATTTATTTATTTATTTATTTATTTATTTATGTGGGAACCTTCGGCTTTGGAATCTTGATTAGTGGCTATCTCATGTTAAGATCATATCTTATAGGATCGATCAATTTTTGTTCCAAGAAGTTTCTACTTTTAATTGAACATAAAGATTGCCATCACCTTCATAACCAAAAACAAAATTGCAATCACTTTTCTAATTATACGAAAGAAATTACAGATGACCAAGAAGTTGTTAGGCCAACATATTGAAGTTGCATTAAGCTTTCAATCATCTCCTTGATTCTCTTTTGTCGAAACCCTTTTGTTGAACCCTCTCACTTTCAAACCCTTCTCTCTCTCTCTTTCAATTGATGTTGTTTTTTTGGTTCAATGGAAAGACTGTTCGAGAGGAGTTGCGAAAATGGAGCGTTTGTTCAACTGCTTTCTTTGTTGAGGTAAAATCAGTCTGCCCATCTCTTTATTTTTCTTTTTTTTTGTTCTCATTCTTCTTGTCTGAATTTATGTTAAATAAAGCAAATCATTCTCTTAACATTTTATTAGAGTGAGAGACTTAGTTGATTGAAAACAAAAAGAAAGGTGTAGTGAATATGCATCTAGATTCATACTTCAAATATGTTTGGAATTTTTGTGGAAATTAACACTTTCTCAAATATGTTTGGAGTTTTTCTTATTTCTTAAGTGGTGTTGGAATTAAACTTAATCTAGGAAATACTGTGGTTCAATTCATGCTATTTGATCATTTTTTTTTGAATTATGAATATGCATCTAAATTCATATTTCAATTTTGGGTGCTACCTATTCATGCTAAAACTACCTATTCTTGTAAACGTCAGGTATATGGAGAATAAGAATCTGGTTGAAGCCAAAAATATAAGAGAGTGTAAAATCTAAAAGCTTGCTGGGTATTTATTTCTCACTCTCCAGCTCTTAGTTTCTCTAATTTACAATAGTTGTTGGATTATTTGAATAAGTTCAATTAATTCGGGGTTGGATTAGTGTTTTGGAAGTTTTGTGCTTTCCTCAACGGTTTATGTTATGAGGCTTAAGATATTCAGATAGGTAGAATGAAAGAAAAGCTAGGGGTTGACATGGTCTACCAAAATTGAATGTTTGATGAAATGTTGAAATGAGATTTTTTCATGTTCACTCCAACTTTTTCAAGTGGAGATACTGAGCATAAAAGAAGCTATTTGGTTTCATGGGATGAACATCACCAAATGCCAATTTCTGACAATAATTGAGAAAATAATTGATGCTAGAAGTCCTTGGTAAATGCAAGTATCTAGTTGGCATGTATGCATTTCGAACAAGTGTACGGAGCTACTCCCTTGGTTGTCGTGATCTTTAAAAAGTTTTCCAATTTTTGAGATGTTTATCTCCTACTCATGTATCCGTACATTTATATTCAATCTAAGTATTGTGAATTTATTGTATAAGACGCATATTATTATAATTTATGCCCATCTTATAATAAATTTATTTGTTTTATTCATTATGATTATGTTAATCCTGAAATTCAACCAAGTCTTTTGATTTACCCAGGTTGACTTGCATGTATGCGTCATGTAAGGCGGAAGAAAATCATGTCTAAGCGGAGGAGCTTGGTAAGGGGATACAACAAGATCACCAAGTGATTCTCAACCATGAAATTATTGTTTTTTAGGCATGCAATTGATTTTTTCCTTTCCTGCTGTCTACGCTTTTTTTCATCATCATATATATATATATATATCATATGGTATATAGATTAAAGTATATAAACAATTATGTAGAGTATTAGATTTGATCTGATTGTGCACCATATCGTTCACTCCAAGGTTTTGTTGATGATATGGAGGTGAGTTGGGGGGTTTGTTCATGATTTTTTTGCAAATGTATTTTCTCTATATACGTTGAGAGGAGCTTGTTTTTCTCTCCCATATATTGGCTTTGCTTACATTCTATGAAATGCTGTACATCACATGGCTTACAATCTTTTCTAATTTTTTTAGGTATATTTTGCTGCTTGGCAATAAGATTTTATGCAAGTGAGGAATGGTCAACTTCAAATGTTGAAGGTAACATGATTTTATTCTTGATCGTATACTACATATTTTATTACCACTCACAGTCTTGGACATCATTTCAAATTAACGCTGGTTATAGCTAGTGATCTTCGTGTTCTCTCTTGTTATTTGTATGTTGCCTATGTTGTTCGTCGACTTTTCTTTTTTGTTTTCTTTATATAATTTTATTTTTAAAAATATATGTATATTTATCTTTATAGGATTTGCAAGAAACCGCCAAGTCAGAAGTGGACAAAGTAATGCTTACTGATGCGCCACTATTTCCCCCCTGGACAGCTTAACTCATCTTTCTAAGTTCTTATCTTGAACAATATTTTACATAAATAGGTATTCAGATAGTTTTAGGAGGCACGATAGAAAATAAATCCTAAATGTTTGATACTTATCTGCTTTAGAGCAATGCTAAGTTGACACCAAGTATATGCGCTAAACACTCATAACCCTTTCATTTGTTGTCATTTATGCATCTAATGAACTTTAGATATCCTCAGGATTTCCTTGTTTTATATTGCTTACTAATGTAAGTTCTTACTAACATTACTGCCATTGGTTTAGTCATAATTATGAATGTAAGTATTAAACAATTCTTCTTGTTTTGTTGTTTGATGGGATGGAATGTGCATGATATCTTTCCTTCTCTGTGAATTGAATCTGTCTGTATGTTTGTCTGTCTGTGGTTTTTCTCTGAATGTATCATAATGTTATGCATACATAAATATTTGTGCTTTAATAGCATTCACAAAAGTTTTTCATTGATTAGTAAAGAAGAATGACATGAATGAGTGAATGGTTTGGAAACTTATAAATGCATATCATATATACCTGTTATGAAATATGGTTGGGTGAATCATTAATTGAATTGAAAACTCTTAAACTGGGTCCATTTGAGAGAATGCTTTCTCAGTGTATGAGTTGGCTTTAAGCAGGAGAGCCATGTGAGCAGACAAATTTAAAGTGAACGTCCTACATGTATACAAATTTGTTCCCATCTCCATATTCAAGTGAAACCTATCCAAACTCTTTGTTTGATCTTTCATGTGTTAATATGATGTGATCGGTAATACCGATAAGCATCACACAAACACCTCATATTTGTGTGCTATAAAGATTCTAAAGGTCAACTGCACAAATCCGTAGGATAGAGAAAAATAGAATGAAAATAAGATTCTATGCAACCCAATTCTTTTGGTACCAATTTTTGCATACTTTACCATTTAAGTAGGGATGCAATTAAAGAAATTGTTCATGTGTTCAATGCTTTCATTTCGGTTGCAATTTGCGTGCTCACTCATTGTTGAATATCTCGAGTTGTTAATATAAATTGGATTTAGCGTTTTAGTTCATGTTAATATGATATTGTGAATTGTTGAGGAGATGTGAGTCCTTTTAGGCATTCTCCCACTGATGTTTATTAGGTTCTGATATTTTTGGTAGTCTATTTTATAAGGAGACTCTGTAACTTTTTGTAGAATATGCAAAACTAATGTTGAACTTAATGCCATCTATTGGTTGCATGTCGAATAATATTGATGTTCCTTTTAATTTTCAGGATTTGGATGGGATCCCACTCTGCTAGCTAAAAAAGTGTAGTGCTTATCTATGTACCGGTGAAAGAATGCTATCAGAGTGTTTTGTGCACATTGTATGTATGTAAATTTGTGTAGCCAGCTTGTGTAGTTGTTTGTTGATTGTTGAATAATGTTGATCCACTACTTTATAGTATAGTAGTAATTATGAAATGTTAAACTCATTCTTTTGTAGACATTGTTTGTAAAATTTTGATATTTTACATATATTTTTCCAATTAAAGTAATATTGGTAGCTTTTAAATTGTTTTGACAAATTTTACTACAGGATATTTTTTACTATTTATTGTTTACAATTTTTTAACAAAAATCACTATTCAAAAATTAGTGACAGCTCACCGTGTTGCTAATTTGTCGCAAACGTATGTGCTGACTAGGCACTAGTCAGCGACATACGCTAGTCTGTCGCTAAACAACAACATATTTGCGACATACATGTCTGTGCTGACTGGACTTCGATCAGCAACAGACGTGTTTCTATTGCTATTCAAAGATAGAAGTTTGTCACAAATCTGTCACTGAACAACAACATAATACCTAATCTATCGCTGAGTTGCACCAGCAACAAAGATTTTAGCAACAACCCCTATCTGTCGCTGATTTGTTGCAGAGTGGTTTAAAAACAAAACTGTACCAATTTAGCATTATATTAAATTGTTGCTGATTTGGTTCTTTCTTATAGTGATGCAGAGTGTCTCTGTACTCCTTTACCTACTGAACTCAAAACCCTAAATCACAAGATCTAGTGTTGGGGCCGACGACTCGCCTTCATCGTCGCCGTCGCTGTCGGCCCCCTCATCTCCAAAAAATCTAAATCTCATTATCGCTTCTCTCCCTTCCCCTTTTTTGTTCATATTCACTTCTTCTTCTTCAAACACGTCGACCCCCATCCCCCTTCCTTTTCTTCTTCTTGTCCCACACTCGCAGGCCACTTCTTCTTCTTCTTCTTCTTCTTCTTCTTCTTCTTTTTCTTCTTCTTTTCCTTTTTTGTCCTCCCACTTGTCATCTCTGCCCTCTTTGCCCCCTGCCAGTTCTGCGCTCTTCACACCATATGTCCCTTCATCTTCTTCTTCTTTCCCCTTGCTCTTTTGTTGGTAGATCCGACCTCTGGTCTATTGGGTTTCTAACATTGCGAAGTTGATGGCCCTCTTTTATCACATAGTGTCTAAAAAGGATGGAAGAGAGACATTGAGATATAATGTCGATCTCTAAGCCATATGCGAAGATCGTCGACGACCTAACCTGAGGAGGTAGCGAGCGGTAACTTGAATGGCGAACATTGCTGGCGGCTAAAGTTTCATCATATCTTTCTAGTTGATTCTTTCTTAATTGGATCTATGTAACGGCCCAAAATCTCTATCCGTGTTTAATTCCTTAAACAAGATCAACGACCTGTACTGTGGGATCCACACCGTGATATATCTATTTACCAAGGCAAGGGCCGAGGTATATTTTATATTTGTGGTGATGTATACCTAGTGTATTGTATATGTGTAGACTATTAAGTCAATTTTATACGGGTGTATAGGTATCGAGACAAATGGGGACGTACCTCGAGTCGCGTGTCGACGTGGGACCGAGGTAACGACCTATGGGGTAAGCTTAATCAATTTGAGTTAAATGTGAATTTATGTTGGTTTTGTAAGTGGCTAATGTGGTCACATTTAAATATAAACATTAAGAGCCTAAAGTTAGTGCAATTAAACAATAAGCATTAGATGTGCATCGAGACACACATTAACTCATCATGAGACAAGGTGTCAACATGTTGAGTCACTCAATGGTGACTTGAGGGACAAGTGGGACAAGGTGGTCCATGAGATAAACCTCGAGATACATGTGCACACAATGATCTATGGCTATAATTCAAACATATCTCAACATATTCGAATGCACCTATAAGTCAACAATTTCATTTTCTCATCTTCATCAAATCGATTTGGCAAGGAAAGAAAAGAGAAGAGAGAGTTGCTGGTGTGGATTTGGAGGAGGAGAAGTGTGCAAACTAGTGAAGCTTTGGTGAGGAAGAAGATCATCATCAAGCTAGGTAACTTCTCCACACCATAAACTTTGTGATTTCATGAATTTTATGTTGTGGTTGATGTTTTACGTTGGGATGGGTGTTAGGGACCTCTTGTAATGTGTATAAGGGTCCCTAAGGCAATAACAATGCCTATTTGTCGCACAAATTCAGAATTCAAAGTGCAGAATTTTGGGTTCTGCTGCACATAGCGCGCTAGGTCGATAATCTAGCGCGCTAATGTTAATTTGCGTGCTAAGTCGATAATCTAGCGCGCCAATGTTAATTAGCACGCTAGATTTGTGAAGTAGCGCCTTACTTGATTTAGCAATTATTTCGCTACTTTATGCTTTTAAATTCCATTCTTTATTTTGGAAATGTGGCATATAATTCTCCGCTTATTACTTAAATATTACTATACTCACCGTCTAGTTTGTGACAATGGTGTAGGTCCGCCGAGCAAAGCAGCCAGACGGGGAAGGAGAAGATCGACGACTTTCTCTGAGCATTTCAGCGATTCTCCAATCTCATTTGTACGACTCGACTTTTGTTGTACTATTACTGTTTATGTCTTTATTGTACATTTTGGGTCGTGGGTTGTACATTGGGTTGAGTGAATAGTCCATATATATACATGCATGTGATGCTGTATTTTCTTGGTTTCCCACACTTAGGATTTTTGAATAGTAAAAGCTTCCACATAATCTTTAAAATACATGATAATATGAAAATGATAAAGAGATTTTACGTAACTCAGAAATCTAAATATATCTGGACATGTGTAGTGAATGAATATAAGGACAAAATGCTGACTAATACGTAATGAAGTCTTGTATGATTAGGATTAAGGCTTAATTACGGGATTAGGCTGGGCGGTGCCCTGTTTAGAAGTTGGGGCCGTCACAATCTAGGAATTTTGTTTCGCTTCTTTATTATTAGCAAGAATGTTGTCCCCGTATGAATGGTTGTTGTCCCTACTTGTGGGGAGGTTGTCCCTGTTAAGGGTTGGTGTCGCACCACCTTGTGTGCGTGGCGTCATATCTTAGTTCCGAGCTTTATTGTAACAAATATATATTATTCTCACTGTAATAGATTGTTGTGCCCTTTTAGGTTAGGAACATCAATACAATGCAACCATTTGACAAAAAAAACGTTACAGTTCTTGAGATTTGTGCCATTGAATGGCATCCCAATAAAATCTGTCTATATATGCATGTAAGGCAAAAACAATTAAATAACCTTCCAAGAAAGTCTCAACCCTTCATAGTCGGCTCTTCTAAAATAATTAGAACTCTTTAACCAAAACACAACACTAGTCCCTATTTTCACTTTTCAATAAATTATCTCTCTCTCTATCTCTCTCTCTCTCTCTCTCTCTCTCTCTTTCTCTCTCTCTCTCTCTTTTAATGGAGTTTCAGCCAACAAAATGCAATTTTGGCATCAAAGTAGAAAGGAATCCATTCACATCTAGGCTAACTGAATTGGGAATCTAGTCATGGCCAAAGTAAGATATAATATTATCATCACTTGATGAATTTAATTTTTTTCGTATATATTATTCGCTCTCATTCTAATTATTTATTTATATAACTGCTTTAAACTGAGCCAAGTGAAAACGTTTGGGTTCAACCTAACTAATTTGATTCTATGAGGAATTGGACTTTATGAATCCTATAATTGTTTCATGTTTATTTTGTTTGCTTATCATATTATAAATGTTTGAGTGTTATTTTGATGAATTGTGGAAACCGATTGATTTTTTTTTTTGTCAAATTTTTGATGTTCACTATATTTGGTGCAATAATATTAATCGTCCCATTGTTATAAAAAATTATATGTTCATATAACCACTTTAACTTGAGTTGAGTGGAAGCATTTTGAAATAACCGAATGAGGTTACAACTGAATATAATGCTGGTTGTAGCAGGGAAACATAAATCAATGCAAGTACTTGAAAATAAAGTATGCAGAAAAGTAAATCGAACCAGGACACCAGATACGTTATTGTAGTTCGGTCCAAGACCTACATCTGCAGGGCACGCTTTGATGTAAAATCCACTAAAATAAAAGAGTTACATATTTATGCAACACCCGAAGCAGTGATCCCTCACTAGGCTTGCAACACTACCCTTCACCTTCACAATTGACTTTACGCATGTCTCACGTTACTTACACGGTGATGCTCCCCCTCACTAGAATACCCAAGCTTTCACTCGATGCATCGAGCTCCCCTCGATGGAATACAAGTCTCCTACTTGCATTGTGAGGCCCTCCTCACTAGAACACCCAAGTCCCATTGGGATCTTACACCTCAATAAAAAGAATGAACAAAATAGGATCACTATACAAAGTAAATTGAAATAACTGGTGTACATGACTCAATCACTTTGACAAATATATAGACCAATGTAAATTGCACAATCTTAACTAAACTAGCAAGATCTGAACAATCTCTATCTCTAAATAACCACGTTCCTCCATGATTAACAAGTGGTGATAATTGTTCTGAATCGCAATCTCCAACCTCTTCATAATCTTTAGTTAGCCATCAGTCAGTTGGGGATAAAATTAAATCTTCAACTGTCTGATCTAGAAATCCTGTTGCAATCGCATATCATTATCCAAATCTCCAACTGTTTCGGATCTGATTTGAGCACATGTATCATATGTTGGATTTCGGATAACTCATTTACTGATAATGTCGACTGAACAAGTATAATGAAAAATCTAAATTGTCGATATAATCACAACACTAACAATCTCCCCTTTGTCGTTATGTTGTCACAATTAGTAAAATGAGTTTAGGAGCATAAATAGAAATCATTTAATTAGCTAGCATTCTGCTCCATCATAAAGATTCACACGAGTCTTCAATAATGTTTAGTGATGCTCTTCGAAAAATTCATGAAAATGAAAAGATATTGTTGATACACACAGGTAACAACAACTTCCATGGTGGTTGCAATTGCTTCAGTCATTTGGTTGCACCACATAGTTAGCATCTTCAATAGTCTTCAGTAAAAATAGTAAACATCACAGATGCTGAACCAAATACTATTAGCAGAAGTATCTTCAAGTATCTTTAGACCAAAATACTTAAGAAATAAAGAATAAATAGTATCTCCAAAATATTAATAACTCCATCTCAGCTCCTCCTCATTATAGATTATCCCTATTTGTGATAACATATTGAAAAATTATGATCAAGGAGAGACATACCTGATATCTTCAGTGAGGTTTAAAGTTTGAAGCATAATAAACATACCCAACCAAATTCTTGTAGTCCATTTTTTGTGTTTCTCTAGTGACAGCTCCTTGTTCTATTGGCCCAATAATAATTGAGAGAGGATGATCCTTCTGTACTCTGGTTGATTGTTCTCGGCTAACTGAAGGCATATTGTATCAGTAAGTGGCATATTCTGATCATCATTTTCTGTAGGATTAAATGTAGTAAATGCAATTTCAACAGAACCAAAATCAGTTGCAACAGGAATAACATCATTTTTGGGTGATGCTTCAGGGGTGGTTGCAACTGGGTCACCGGGGTCGATTGTAACTGGAACATATTCATCATCACTCATATCAACTTGTGGAGCTACATTATCTGATGTAGGGATATCAAATGCAACATTTATGGACTCTATAACTTTATGGGTGCGTCGGTTGAATACTCTATATGACTTGCTATTTGAATAGTATCCTAGGAAGATTGCTTCATCGCTACTTGTATCAAACTTCCCCAGCACCTCCTTGTCCTTTAGTACAAAACATTTGCTTTTAAAGATGTGAAAATGTGCAAGATTAGGCTTTTTACCTTTCCACACTTCATAAGGTGTTTTGTGAGTGAATGGATGGAGATATGTTTTGTTGATAATGTAGCATGCAGTGTTAACAACTTTTGCCCACAGTTTAGTAGGGAGTTCTTTAGATGTAAGTATAATTTTCGCCATTTCTTGCACATGTCTGATATTCTTCTCTACCACCCCATTCTGTTGAGGTGTTAAAGAAGCAAAGAATTCTTGATGAATTTCTAATGTTTTGCAGAACTCTCAAAACCTTGAGTTTTCAAATTCTTTCCCATGATTAGTCATGATCCTCACAATGTGTTTACCAGGAACTGCCCTTTCACTCATCAGCTTCAAACACAAATCACTAAAACACTCAAAAGCATCTGACTTTTCTTTTAGGAATAAAACCCAAGTGAAATGAGAAAAGTCGTTAACACATACCTGAATGTATCGCTTTCCCCGATATACTAGTCACTCGAGTAGGACCAACTAGGCCAATATAGAGTAGCTCAAGCACTGCTGATGTATTGCAGTTATCGACAGGTTCGTGGCTTTCTCGTCTCTATTTTCCAAGCTGGCAGGGTTTAAATATTCTAATAGTAGCGAGCCCGATTTTATGTAATCCACGAACAGCCTATAAATTTGATAGCTTTCTCAGGTGCCGGTAGTGGATGTGGCCCAATTTTTAGTGCCAAACTTCAGTGATGTCTGCTGCAGAGTTGTAACAGGACCTACTAAGCTGTTGCAACAGGCAGCAATTGTTAGATGACCTTTCTCTGGTCTTAATACAATATCCTATTACATCATACATATTACATGTCTTTAGTGAAATTTACATAAAAATTCTGGTCACACAAATTACTAATGCTTAGTAAATTTCCCTTCAAATCTTCAACATAAAGGACACCTTCTAGGACTGGCATGCTTGAGACTTCTAGAGTTCCCTTTCAAATAACTCGCCTACATACTCCATTTCCAAATGTAACATATCCTTCTAGGCATGACTGGTAATCGCAAAGAATACCTTTATCATCGGTCATATGTTTGGAGCAACCACTGTCGACATGGAATTTAGTGGTATATGAGCAGCATGACACACAACCTTCTTTGGGACCCAACGTTCTTGACGGTTATGTTGGTGATGATCTTGTTCCTTAACAGCTTTCTAAGTGATCTCATGCTGCCATCGTGCGAGTTCTCGAATCATTTTGAAACATTTAGGACGTATATGTCCTTTAATGCCACAATAGTAGCACCTAGGTTGAAATCTTCTTATTTCCTGCTGATTTGTGATACTTTGCTGCTAAGCTTTCACCACTTTAATAGGCTCTGTGAGTGTTGGTTTGGAAGATGATATTTTGACGAACCCCAAGGCCCCTATGATTGCCATATCCTTTGTCATGCTGTAGTAGATCATCAAGTTTGACTTTCCCTTTGTTCAACTTCCTGAGTGTGCTTTTCGCTTGCCCCAACTTGTTTTTGAAATCGATCAACTCCAAGTGCCCGATTACATGCAACAACTTCTTCCCACTTTGCAATCATCTCAACATAATTTGCCTTTATTTCGCATGACTAGTATTATTAGGTAAATAATAATGAGACTTATCGAATCACTTACAACATCTTTTGGATTTAGTAAACATGTTGAGTTGGATTCATTGGAAGCGGTTGGAACTAAGGGACTGGAGGTGCTGGTTGCAACCGAATGCAAGGCAACAAAAGCAATGTGACGGTTCACATGATCACCTTCACTTTCTAAATCGAAATCACTCTAGGTAGTAATCAATGATTTGTCCTTCCTTCAGGATGAGCATTCAACCTAAAAATGACTAATTTCTCCGCATTCTCTACATGTAAGTTTGCTCTTATCTACCGGTTTTGTTTCGAATTCTTTCTTTATGAAATCTCTTATTCCTCTAGTTTTCACACCCTGAAATTTTTGAAAAAATTTATTATACCTTTTGGTTAGTAGAGCAATATCATTTTCTTCCTGAGAAACATCATTTTCATGGGTAAAATACTGAGCAACATCTTTCAACGCCAACTTTCCAGACTTCTTTTGTTGGTTCAAATGCATTTAATAGGTGGTAAGTGACCCCATGAGTTTCTCGAGCTTCATATCTTTGAGACCTCGATTTTCTTGAATTGCAGCAACCTTCACATTGTATTTTGCAGGGTGGTTTGTGATTGCCTTTTGAACTAGCTTCTTGTCATAGTACTTCTTCCCCAGTTGTTGAGCTTGGTTGGCCATGACTTTGAGTTTGGCTGTATATTCAGCCACTATTTCTTCTTCTCTCATCTTCAAAGTTTCAAATTGAGAAGCCAACAACACTATTTTTGACTCACGAACATCCTCATTACCTTCAAAAAGATTTTTCGAGAATCTGCCATGCCTCATTTGCTACTTTGCACGAGGAGATGAGCTTGAGGTGATCTTGGTTGACAGTACTGAATATTGCGTTTAATCCTTTGGCGTTAGCTGACAAACACTTCTCCTCATCAACAGTCCTGTCATCTGGACACTTTGGTACTCCATTAACTTCTAATGGCTTGTATCCTTTCTCAATGGCCCTTTATGCCTTGACGTCAATGGACAGAATGTACCTTTCCATGCGAGCTTTCCAATACATGTATTTTGTATTGGTCAATAATGGTGGCCTCATATTTGAGACACATTTAGGCTCCTCTGTTTCCCTAAGACATTTTGGTTAGAACGGATCACACTTGTCATTGTAAACAAAGACTTCAGCGTGCCTCTATGATATCAATTGAAATAACTTAGAATGCGGTTACAAACCGAATACAATGCTTGGTTGTAACAAGTAAACGAAATCAATGCAAGTACTTGAAAATAAAGTATTCATAAAAGTAAATTAAACCAAGACACCGATATGTTATCGTAGTTCGGTCCAAGACCCACATCTCATGGGCCACGCCCAAATGTAAAATCCACTAAGATAAAATAGTTACAGATTTACGCAACACCCGAACCAGTAATCCCTCACTAAGCTTGCAACACTATCATTCACCTTCAAAATGGACTTTACGCAAGTCTCACGTTACTTGCACGACAAGACTCCCCCTCACTGAAATACCCAAGCTTTCACTCGGTGCGTCGAACTCCCTTTGATAAAATACATGTCTCCCACTTGCACTATAAGGCTCCCCCTCACTGGAATACCCAAGTCCCATTGGGCTCTTACAACTCAATAAAAAGAGTGAGCAAAACAGGTTCACTATACAAAGTAAATTGAAATAATTGGTGTACATGACTCAATCACTTTGACAAATATATAGACCAATATAGATTACACAATATTAACTAAACTAGCAAGATCCAACAATCTCCATCTCTAAATAACTACATTCCTCCATGATTAACACGCGGTGATAATTCGTTTGAATCGCAATCTCCAACCTTTTCATAATCTTTAGTTAGCCATCTGTCGGTTGGGATAAGATCAAATCTTCAACGATCGATCCGAAATCTGTTGCAACCGCATATCATTATCTCGAATCTCCAATCAAGTTTGGATCTGATTTGAGCACATGTATCATATGTTGGATTTTGGATGACTCATTTATTAATAATGTCGACCGTAACAACTATAGTGACAAATCTAAACTGTCGATATGATCACGACACTAACACATTTGATATGTATATACATACATATATATATATATATATTATAGGTGACATACATATTAATTAATTAATGTGTTGTTGTGTTATATGAACATGTGGGTGGGGATGTCCACCAGGAAAATAAAGTATGATTTGTTGCTCATGTATCTATTATTTAATCACCAATTTGAATAAAAGCATTAGAACAAGAAGTTTGGTTTAATTAAGTCCTCCAAATGTGCACAATTAACAACATTCGTATGCTCTAAAGTGACTCCCTCTTGCCTTTCATGTTCCTATCAAATCCTTGTTGAATCATGTTGGCTATATTAGCCTGCATAAATCCTTTATCAATAAAGTCCATGGGTGATTCAAGCATATTTGCCATCTTATTCTGTTCTCCAGTAACTTTTTTTTTCATTATCAAACTTATCATTCTTGTTGGACCTTTTCGCAGTAAATCAATCTGGACAGTCATGTAACTTGAAACATGTCTCTTTAGTGTGTCTCTTCATCTTACAATGATCACAATAAAGCTTATCTTTGTTCACTTGCTTCTTAAAGATTCCTTTAAATTGGTTCTTATTTCTAGTATTTTTAACCATCATGGCTGAATCTACTTCACGTGCAAACAAAATGCGTATCTTTTTTGCTTTTCAACTCTAATCATCATAAAGTAAGCTTTGTTTATATTAGAGAGAGGGTCCATAATCAATATTTGGTTTCTAATAGGATCATAGACATCACTCAATCCTATTAAAAATTCCATTAACTTGTTAATTGATTCTAATTCAGTAATATTTCTTGCAAGTTGCAGCTCCACTGTGACGACCCCTCCTTTAATCTAGGGCACTGCTCGCCAATCCCATCATTTAAGCCCTAATCTCAACCATGTAGGACTTAACAACTTATTAGTCAGCCTTTTATCTCATTCAACTCGTTATACGTGCTCAAGATAAGTATTCTTCATTTCTCGTTAGTTGTGGTTTCCAAAGTTAATTAAAACTTTTACAAAATTTTAATATTATCAGCGGAAGAATTAATAAAAACACCCAATATGAAAACTAGGAAACAACGAACAAATGTATATAAACAACATAACGACAATGACAATATAATAAACATGTGTCCTGGTCCGGGTGACTATTGCTTAATCTAAATATATACAACCTAAAAGTACATAAAAAACATAAAGTAATTCATACAACAAAATATTAAAAACCTATAAAATCAAGTAGCAGCAAATAATCGGTTCAAAGGTAGTCGCAGATCTTCTTCATGCCTAGCCTCCAGGTACTTGATGGATATGCACCCACCATCGTAAAAAGACGGTGAGTACTGTAATGAAGAAAGTAACACTGAGAGAGATTTATCCACATTTCCAAACACAACAAGAATACATGAAAATGCATAGGTACACTACACAACAATATAGAAAACATGACATGGTACACAACATCACAAACTAAACCAAGTGATATAAACACAAATATTATCAAAGAAACTAAATTCAATTAACCGTATATCCAACACATTGGCTTAGATATTACCCTTTTGATCACATAGACCTCAGGTAATGACTTATTTAGCATTGCACATAGGTACTATCCTTATTGGTTTTGAAACACGGCATATCAACCTCATGTAATAGGTTAGCACACATAGCACCCTAATTGGTCGCTATTTAATCATTTTCTCAACCTTATATAATAAGTTCATGTCACATACTAGTCACATTATCGACATCCCCGGGTCTTATACCCCGTGTGTCGCATACACTCCAAACCACATCATAGTCTAAGACATGTTCTAACTTAACAACAATCTTATAATAAGATAAAACACATAAATCATGGCACTAAGAATCCTACAAACATAGCAATTCGAGCAATTGTAAACATGAAGCACTAACAAGAAAAGAAATAGAGAGAAATATCTCAATCAGTTTACTTATAAGTCACGCAAATTTTCTAGCTTAATCGGCCTCCTGACACCCCAAAACGCATCATCGAACTCTCGAAACTCTCCTCTAAGTTCTTGAGGTTAATTAGGGTATTTTTGAATATGTGTAAGCTATTAGAATTGGTTTAAGTGATTGTACATTCTAATTTTTTTTAAATCGGCCCCATTAATAATTTGATTATGTCTAAATCTACTTTAATAAACTTCTCTTTGATCTACAATAAATAATTTTAAATTTTTTGAAATCAACTCCTAAGTAGTTGCACTAAAACTATCCCTATTTTATTAAAGCAAATTTGGATATGACCAAATTATTAATGGGGTTGATTTTAAAAATTTGGAATGTACAATCACTTAACTTAATTATAATAGCTTTTACAAATCCTAAAGCACCTTAATTAACCTCAGGAACTTAGAGGAGAGTTTCGAGAGTTCGGGGACGCGTTTTAGGAAGTTGGAAGGCCGGTTAAGCTAGAAAATTTGCGTGACTTGTAAGGAGACTTGTTCAATGGTCGAGGACCGCCTGACCTCTTGGCTCCGGTCACAACAGGCAACATTGGACATGCTTGAATTTTGAAATTTAATAAAAAGCCTAGTCCGGGCCCAAGCACGCGAAAACCCAACCAACTAATGGGCGGGCTTAGGTTTAGGCATTTGATAACCTGGCCCGTAACTAAGATTATTGCAATTTTTATATATAATCTTGTAAAAATAAATGCCATTTGTGAGTTTTGAACCCAAGACCTTTTGGTATTAGTACACATTCTAACCATTACACCACTTTCTCTTTGTTTGTAATTCTTAATATTTAATAAATATATCTAATTTTTAAAAATGTAAATAACCATATTTAGGCCCGCCCAAGCCCAGCCTATAGTGGGCTTGGGCCTGCCAAATAAAAAAAGTGGGTTTGGGCAGGTTTGGACAAGGCTTTCAAAACAAAGCCCGCTAAGGCCCGGCCCAGGCCCGCCTAAGCCCTCCCGTTAAATATGTCTACTTTTAAGTAAATTGATTTAGATATTTCTCTCCATTTCATTTCTCATTATTGCTCCATATTTACAGTTGCTTGTGTTGCTATGCCTGTTGGATTCTTAGTGCCATGGTTTTTGTGCTTTATGTAACGACCCTAAATAAATAAACTAGGATTAGCGTTAATCTCGGTGATTAACAGTCGTAATTTGGGTGTTACATGGATAACTCGGTTAACTCGGGCACGAGAACCGAAGTAATATGTTATTTATGGATGGCGGTTGTATATATGTGGTGTTTAAAATCATTAGTAGTATATTGCACTTCATGTGTATATGTTGCTATCAGGCGAGTTGATGTGACGGGTGTTTGCCTCGAAAGGTGTGTCAACGCGTGTATTGGGTAGGCGAACTACGGGTACACTAAGAAACTCGACTAATTCACGTTAAGATGAATAGTTAATCAAATATAATGGATAATGTAACCATATGCTAAGTTGATTAAATTAAAATAATAGGCTATGGCTTACCTCAAAGTGCGTCTTAGAGATGTGAGGCATTGGGTCTTCAGGTAGTCAAAGGTTAGTGGGATCACAAAATTTGTCAATTTGGTAAATCAAAACACTAACCAAATGTATTATAATGAGCCTAAAGTAGTTTAATTAAATCAAATAAATCAAGGCCTATAGTTTGGTTAATTAATTAGAAACCATATGATTTATTTAAAGATACGTGTTGGCACATCTAGGAACTATTGGAGTAACAAATTGGTGTCACTTGGATTAAGTTAGTGGGATACATGTCAAGGAGTGGATCATTAGGAGATACGTAAATGCATGGAGATTAATGGCTAGAAATTAATAGCACCTTAATATATAAGATTAGTTGATCAAACAACATGCAAACCAAATCATTTACACATCTTATTGGAGAAGAAGAAGGAGATTGCTGGAGATAGAGAATTCAATCATTTTGGAGGAAAAATCAAAGGATTAAACTTAGGTAATTATATTCTCCGTCTCCTACACTTTCAATTGAGTCCAAAATTTGGTGTTCTAATGGAAAATTGATGTAAATTGATGATGCAAGAGTAGGTCACTGATTTTTGGTGTGTCTTGATGAATTATAAGTATTATTAGTGTTCCAATTAAGAATCATAGATTGGTTTTGAATGAAATCTCAGTTTTGGGTGAAATCGAAAAAACTAGTGAAAAGCATGGAATTAATAATGTTGATCCAATTATTGTTTTTTTTTAAGTTGTTTTTATTGATTCTAATGATGTTTTGAACTAACTGTTAAGTAGAGAATGTAATTCTGGGGTCTAGTTAGCTAATTGGGTAGGTTGAGATAGAATTCTCGAGTTGAGAATTCTGTCACAGAGGGCAATTAGCGCGCTAACTAGGCTGGTTAGCACGCTAATCAGTTTGGGCCTTCAACAGTTTTTTTAAATGAAGAATAGTAGCATGCTAAGAACGATTCCCTAGTGCGCTAACTCCACTTAGCACGATAGATATGCCTATTAACTCGCCAACAACAGCTAAAACTGAAATTAAAGGGTTGTTTTGGGGATTTTTGACTAATTGCAAACCCAAATACTTATAAACATACTAAATACATAAAATTGGACTTCAGGGACTTAATGGACTGTAGCTATAGTGTCGGGGAGCTAGTCGAGTCATATTCGGGAGTCCAGGGAAGTCGGAGCGCGGATTGAGGCGCGTAAATCCATTGGAATGCCTCACAGAATTCACGGTTTACTTTATCGGTATCAAATTACATGTGTGACCGCTGGTAAGCACACATGGGGTTTTCTATTTCTATCTCGATTTGCATATATATTAGTTGTTGCTAAATCACTTTGTGAGTTACTTGTGATAGTGCTCGTATCAATGGCAGTAGGATATACTTGCGACCGTCGGGAGGGATTAAGGTGGTCCTGATGTGTAACAACGTCGGGAAGGGACCATGCCGTTTACCGAAGTTGGGGTTTAGTCACCAAAGTATATACGTGGTACCTATCTTGTTTTATTGATTCTTGGATGGTATAGGTCACGGTTTTCTCGTGGTTATGCGCTTGTTTATTTATTATGGCTTTATTTCGAGCACGTTTAGTTAGTATGTGTTGTTTATTAATCGCTACGTTTTTTGCTTGTCGTATGCTACCTACATTCATGGGAATAAGATGTCTTTGTTGCCAGTGTTATATTTACATGTCTCGTAGTTTATTAGTTTTATTTCATGAATATTGTGTGGACTTCTCTTGGGATTTTACTCACTTTGGACTCGTCACTTGTATTTGTTGGGTGACCGAGTGCGAATCATTCGACAGTAAGGCAAGGGCCATGAGGTATTAGACGACTACCTCTCGAAATTAAGACGCCACTCGTGTTTGATATCGTATATATATTTATGTTTTCGTTAGGTTTTCGGACTTTGTAACATCAATACATGTATATGGATCTTTTGTTGTATTTATCGGTTTTCGGGACAGTAGAACATTGAATACATGTATACGGATCTTTTGTTGTATTTATCTCACCTTTGATATATACATGGTATCTTTTTATCGGGTTCTCCACTACTTAGGATTGTTAAACACTGCATAACTTACTCATTTAAAAGACTTATGTTATACAATTGTAACATAACTTGATAAAATTGATTAACTGGCTAACTAAATCATTAATACTTATATAGGGATTAATTGGGGAAACTAGGGTTAGCTGGAAAAGCGTAAGCAACCAAATAGGTCGTGGGGCGTTATAGGTAAGCAGGTCATGACGTGGCAGGGCTTAATGACTTCGGATACGCCATGACGAGTCCCAAGGTTGCCTCATGATTTGGAGTCGTCAAACTTTATCTTAATATAAGATTTTTGTTAACTTAGAACGTGTGCTTAGGTTAAGATGTGGTTTGGGGTGTATGCGACACACGGGGTATGAGACTCGGGGATTTCAGTATTCTGACTATATGACACGAACCTACTATATGAGGTTGATGAAATGATTAAGTGACAACCAATCAGGGTAATAGCGAAGTGCTATGTGTGCTGACCTATCACATGAGATCGATATGTCGTGTTTCACAACCAATAAGGATAATACCTATGTGCACTGCTAAATAAGTTATTACCTGAGGTCTATGTGATCAAAAGGGTAATATCTAAGCCAATATGTTGGATATATAGTTGATTGGATTTAGTTTCTTTGATAATATTTTTGTTGATATCACTTGGTTTAGCTGTGATGGTGTGTACCATGTTATATTTTCTATATTGTTGTGTGGTGTGTGTCTTTTCATGTATTCTTGTTGTGTTTGGAAATGTGGATAAATGTCTCTCAGTGTTACTTTATTCATTATTATACTCACCGTCCTTTTTATGACGGTGGGTGTATATCCATCGAGTAGTAGGACGGGCAAGAAGAATATCGGCGGCTATCGCTTGAGCGCTTTACGTCTTTAACTACTTCAGATTTTGTAGGTTTTTGATATTTTGTTGTATGAATTACTTTATGTTTTCTTATGTACTCTTGAGTTGTATATATTTGGGTTAAGCGATAGTTACTCAACCAGACACATATTTATTACACTGTCATCGTCGTTCCGTTGTTTATATACATGTGGTCGTTGTCTCCTGGTTTCCATTGTAGGTGTTTTTATTAAGTCTTTCATTGATAATATTAAAATGTTGTAAAAGTTTTAATTAACTTTGAAAATCACAGCTGACGAGAAATGAAGAATACTTATCTTGAGCACATATAACAAGTTGAATGAGACAAAAGCTGACTAATTCGTTGTTAAGTCATACATGGTTAAGATTAAGGCTTAAATGATGGGATTAGGTCGGGTGATATCATAATTAAGGGAGGGGCTGCCGCAGTTGGTATCAGAGAAATGTTCTCGATAATTATGAAATGAAACATGAATAAAACACATACTTTAGATGTGGAAACCAGATGATCTTTGCTTAGAAACTATTAGTTGGGAAGTAAATGAACGTGAGTTAGAGTTGTATATGTACATGTTATATTTGATATGTATATATATATATACGGGTTATGTCACATAGTAGCAGATATCGTGTTCGATATCAATTTGCATATAGCGATGGCTGATCCATGAGATAGTAGATATGCGGGTGCCAATGGTAGTTAGCCTCCTACTTTTGCGGACGATCTATAGAGGCTGTCTGATGGTATGTCGGCTCAGGGACATGAATTGACTGACTTCATCACCATGATGACAACTTGTTTTTTCCCACCGACATAGGCACCGACCCTTCTACTACTATTATGCCTATGTTATCGGTGCCAAAGCTCCCTACTATGACACCAACAAATCCTATAGTACAAACGCTTCCTGTTGTGATAGTACCAGCTGCTGAGACAATAGAGACAGTGGAGACAATACCATCTTCCACACCCACATCTTATAGTACATCAGTCGAGGTTCAGTTGGTGAAGGACTTCGTCAGATTGAAGCCAACTTATTTTGAGAGGCAGAAAGATTTTGAGAAGATAGAGAAGTGGGTATTGTCTCAGGAGAAGCTTTACAAGATCATGAAGATCGAGGATAAATCTCGAGCTTAGATCTCATCGTATACACTACTGAGAGACGTTGATGTTTGGTGGCGCACGTCGACATCTACTGATAGAGACTTTAAGTCTTGAAATGCATTTAAGAATAAGTTTTGTCATCGATTTCTCACTTATAGTGATGAAGAGGTTGAGGAAAGAATTTACAAACTGAGACAAGGAGCCCGATGAGTCAATGATGCAATAATGGGACATATACGGTTATTTGAGGTAGTTTGTTGGGGATTTGGTGAGAGATGATTCAGAGGATGTCTATCACTTTGGAGATGGACTAAGGCCAGATAATGGGTATTATGTGGTCAGTTCAGGAGCCAAGACACTCAATGAGATATATGAGCGTGTCTTCTCTCACGAGACATCATCTTGGGTAGGGTTACTAATGGGTCAGCATGACGTCTAGGAGTGATATCAGGTCAGAGTATCGATTTTGAGAGGAGGAGACAGGAAGGTAAGGGACAAAAAAGTTGGACCGAGGGATCTCGGAGTGTACAACTAGCGATGTCTGATATCTCGGTAGAGCATAGTTCGTATGCACCTACCTTGGCGTGACTCCATTTAGATTAACATTACCAACCTCGCAGAACACAACCGGTATCGGGTGGCGAGAGGCCAAGATGCGTCGATATAAGGCCATACTCAAACTATGTTTGCAGAGCGGGGGATACCATCGACATGTTACAAATGTCATCAGGTTGTACATATTGTTTGTCAATGTCCGTAGTCAGCGAGCTATCAACATGCAACACCACTGGGACATGTAAGAGAGATAGCTCAAGCAATGTCGATCGGACTTAGACGATGCGTTAACCGTAAATGCGAGGGTAAAATGGTTTGCTTACTTTCGCACTATGCGTATATTATTTTTCTATGTGCATAATATTGGTCTAAAACGTCGATTTGCGGAAGAATTGATGCTTGGATGGTTGAGGGTGATCCGACTTAATTTGTAATTTATAAGTTAAGAATTTGATAAATAGGAGTAATGTTATCTGGATAAGAAACGTCTAAAAACTCCTTACAAAGTTACGCTTAGCAAGATTTATTTTTGAGTACTATGACCAAAGTGTTGTATATAGTGATGATATGTAGGAGTTTGCTATGTGTGGACTTACCTACTAAGTTATGTGAACCCAGGTTAAAGTGGTTAGTGGATCCACCTGTGATAGTCGAGAAAGGCGGGCTTTAGGGCTAGTATCATTTGAAATTTTGGCTAAGGTAATTATGTTGAGAATGAAGGAATAATTAAAATGAGAAATTGGGATGAAGTAAATTTCGAGGACGAAATTCCTATTAGTTTGGAAGATTGTAACGCCCAAATTTGTAATAATAAATTTGGTATGTAATTAAGGGTCACCACCAGTGACGAGGCCCGAGAGAGGGTACACGATCCAACACTCGGATCGAAGACCGAGTAAGGTATTATTTTAGGTATGATTGATGCTTAGTGCATTGTGCATGTGTACACTTATTAAGTCATTTCTATTGGTATATAGACGTGGAGACGCGAGCAACGATGTGCCTCGAGATGCGTGTCGGGTAGAGAGTGACGTGATAGGTCCTAATTGAATTAATTGTGATTAGAATGACCAATTAAATGTGGTTGTAGTTGAATTTACATAAATGTAGCATAAGTTAAGAAAATAAAACAATAGCCATTGATGTTCCTCGAGATACGTATGGATACCACCACTAGACAAATTGAGTTAAGTTTGCTGTTAGTGGAGGTGAGTTAGTGGATGGATAATGGTTTGTAGGGTCATATTATAAGCCACGAGATTGATCTAAAGATGGGTGTATACATGAAAGAGCTCCAAATTCACTTCACTTATAATGGTTTGTGGGTCACATTATATATATCTTTCTATACTATAAAAATATGGAAAACAACATTGTTCATTGTACAATCGTGACATTCGTGCCCTTGATTTAAAGTGTTAGGACATTTTTTACTTTTCACTTAACTCGTTGAATTGTTGTTGTTCGACTTCCACTTTTGTTTATTTCCTTCAATTTTTTGTCACTTTTTCGTCCTCTTACTTAAAAGCGCATTTTCCTTAATTGACGTTTGTGCTCTTCTTAGCAAGAAAAGATCCTAAAAACAAGCTACTTCTCGCTTCATCATTTCACAAAACACTACACTTCTTCTTCACAATAAGTTTATTTCTTCAATTTTTTGTCACTTTTTCGTCTCTACTTAAAAGCGCATTTTCCTTAATTGACGTTTGTGCTCTTCTTCTGCCTTCTGCTTCATCATTTCACAAAACACTACACTTCTTCTTCACAATAAGGACTTCATGTGCCTTACTCTCTCACTCAATTGCTCTTCGTTGTGTTTAAAGTGTTTGAGACTTCAGATGCGGTGGCATCTCAATTGAACTTTGACCTCTCTTTAAGTATCGGTTGCATAATTTTCTATCTCTTCTATTTCGTCAACTGTATCTCATTTGTTTCACAACTTCTTAGTTCAGGTTACAATTCTCACATTTCTATCAATGTCATTTTTTCTCGCTGAAATGTGAATGTTGTTCTCAATAATGACAAACCTATATCAATGAATGCATAGCAAAACATTTTGAAATTATAAAACCTAGATTCATGAAACGGAATGTGGCTTTTTGCACGATCCACCAAACCTATCTAACCTATTAAATGCTACATAAGATAGTGGAGATTAGTCCTTGGCCATTACGAACCCTATATTCATGACTGCAGCCAAAACCATTTTGAAATTATTTCAAATAGTTTTTTTAAATTTCACTATTACAAAGCTTCAATTGAACTGCAATTACAATCTTATTTCAATTAACACTATATTCTTGTCAACTGCCTTACATATGCCTTTCTTAATTGATTAATATGCATTACTCGTTCACTGCATTTTTTTTCTATTGTGAATGTAAGTTGCATCATTTTCATGTTACTCGAGTGCTTATGCAGTTTAATTTATGGTTTGTGGTTATGTAAAGGGTATTGAGTTTAATCATTTTTGACCTTTTTTGTTTGCAACCTGTTGTATTAATATCTTAATTGATTCCTTCAACTAATGTGCAAGCGTTTTTGCTTTCTATTAGACATATTAAACTTAATTATGAAATTAATTAAGTAACATGAAATGCATTTTCTTAATTCATGTTACATATAGGTTTTGTTATTAAATTACGTTCAAAAGAATTCAATAATTGTTTAGAGTTTGTTGTTTTGATGGATAGTTCCTAGGAAAAGTTATTAAGAAAACAACATCCATTCACTGAAACTCATTGGAAAAGCTTGTTAAGGAATGCTGAAGGAGATGAGTAAATGGAGAGTACTACTGTTGAATAACCACTATTTCTCCTCCTCCAACAATGGTCATTTTAGGGAAAATGGCAGCTGAACTTAATCTCTTCTATTAATATTTGAACAACCATCTTTCCCACATCTATTCTTTTTTATGTTTCTTTTCTTTTTTGATGGTTTCAATTTTCTTTCTTTACATATGAACATAAATTGAACCACATTAACCTCAGATCAAGTTTTCTCTTTAATTTTCTCTTATGTTTTTAAAATGGATTAGAATATTTCAACTTAACTTCGACTAATTTGTAATCCCAGTACTTATGCTTCAAAAGGTGCATGGTGAGATACAATGAAGTACATGATGTGAAGGGCTTCAATGCTTGAATTTCTTAGAGTTTATAATGATATTTTTTGTTGTTGATTTCACTCATCCAAATACTTATTTACAGTCGGAATAGGAGGATTTGGGAAGTTATCACAAAGTATGCAGAGGACATGCAATTTGATAAAAAATACATTGCAGATGATATACAACAATATTGTCCTCAAATGATGGGGACTATACATTGATTACAAAAGCTATATTCATGATGGAAATAAAAACCATCTTCCAATTGAAATGAAGTTTGAAATAGTTTTCATATAGCTACAATTACGAACCTTACATTCAACTACAAGTACAATGTTTACTGAATTAATTCTATACTGTTCTCAACTGCAATTATATCTTTTATTTTGGTCATGCTTCACTTCTTTCATAAGTACATATAGTTCATACTTACTATTGTTGTTACTAAATAGACTTGTATTCATGATGGCAAACATTAAAACCCATATTCCAATTGAAATGAAGTTTCAAATAGTTTTCGTTAACCTGCAATTACAAATTTTACATTGAACTTGCAACTACAATGTTTACCTAATTAATTCTATATTGTCTCAACTGCATTATGTCTTCTATTTTGGTAATGCTTCACTTGTTTCATAACTTCATGTACTTGATAATTACTATTATTGTCACGAAGTCATCGTACTTACTATTAAAAATGACACGTCACTTTACAACATTATTTCATAGAGTTGTTGTTCATACTATAATGAGATAATATGAAATTTATGATGGAGTGAACTTTACTTCTGTATTATTGAATTAATCATTCATTTATTTATATTGTCGCATCAGTGTCATTTTCTTTTTAATATGACTGAAGAAATGTAATGAATTTCATTTTATTTATAATTAGCTATTGATATTTTTTAACATGACTGTTGCATGCATACTATGATTACCCATGTTCAAATTCATCTATTTAGGGACATGCCGATGCCTTCATTCGAATCTTTTCCATTGGATTTTAAGGTTGATGTTCTTGTAAAGGTAAGCGAAACATCATTGAAAGATTTGTTCAATGCATCTCTTGTATCTAAAGCTATGAAGTCTTTGTCAGAAAATGAAAAATCTATCGTAGAACTGAATACTATTGCACTGACTACAAATAATGTACATACCTATCTAGTTCAATTTTTCCACAAATGCTACAGTTTTAATAGTCCTCATGCGATGTTCCTCAACAGAATGGTAATAGAATGCTTCGCATCTTTATTTCATATTATTAAGTTAGTGATATATAAAGAAATGTAAATAATCATATCCCTACAGTATTGTACTTCACATAGCGAAACCTTACAGAAAGAATGAAAGAGATCCACCGCAAGCAATCGGTCACACGGTTACAACATCATGTAGCGTACATGAATGGAATGTTGATGATGACTCAATTGAAGGCTACGATTATCGATGGAATACAATACTTAGATACTCACTTGCTACATCGATTACACCAGGAACATGCAGGATCAAACGAGCTCCATAAAATCCGCAGCACTTGTCAACTTTTACTAAAATATCGCTTTGGAAATTATTGTCTCTTACCACTACAGTTTCAATGTGGTCAATGCAATATTAAACAATTTCAGGAAGCTGTCGTGCTACACATGAATGATGCGCTTCATCCTGGATACTCCTATATTTTTTGCTTTTGGATCATTGAGTTAGCTACATTTATCCTAGGCATACGTAATTAAGTCAGAAAGTCTTTCTACTTCTGTGTTTGAAAGAATTATGTAACTCTAAAGTAATATTATTTCAACATATGTATAAACGTAGTTATTTAGTGAAGAATTTTACTTTTCTATACAACTCACCTACATAAGATATACCTCATGATCTCGCACTTACGCCTGTCTTAAACTTAGTGTGTTTTATTTCCATTAACTATCTCTCTCAATTAAAGTTAAGTATGCAATATTCATATTTAATCCTAAATGCCTTAATTTATAATATTTACATGTATTTAAATGTTTACCTTATATGAAGTGAATTAAGAGAAGAATTAAATATAGTACTTAAAAATTTCCCAACGACACCAAAGTGAAGTGTATATGCCCTTTATGTCTCCAATGTCCTTTATCCTTGAGCCTTCTCTTAAATCTTGTGGTTGTACATAACTTTTTCCTATCAATCATTATTAATTTGCGTCGATTGCAAACGCAAAATGTAGTTCGACAAAAGACCAAAACGGTATTCGTCTTGCGAATAACAACTCAAGAGCAAACCGGTCTTTTCACTACATTGGATTACAAATCAAGTGAATTGGGGAATAAGCCCTCATCTTCTTTCTTCATCTTCTTCGTCGTTTCCACCCTTCCGTCTCTCGCTTTAGCCTCCCTATCGATCCATAGACGTCTCTCTAAGTTTTTTCTCCTTCATCGCTTCGTCATCGACTTGGGCTTTCTCTTAGCTACGCCTCTACCAACTTCTTCGTCGATCTTATCAACCTATGTATTCATCTCTCATGACCCTGGTTAGAGAGCATAAATCAAGGTACATGTGAGTTTCATTGATAAAAATAATGAAATCCATAGCTCTAATTGCTAAATTATTAGGGGAATTGTTATCTTTCATCCATACACTACTATTTTAATCAAACCGTCCTTAATGATTTCTTTTTCTTTTGACTTCATTTCTATTGTTTGTTTTGTATTTTCATATTTAAAAAATAACTATGATTTTCCAGTGATTCAGAACACTTTCACTTCAATAGTTACAAATTTATACGTGTTCCGTTTCATTCAAGTGATTTAAGGAACAACTTGGTTAATGGCAATTTAACCGTCCCTTTTCTTAGTATATATTATAGATTTCTCTTCCTTTGACATTACATATGACAGTTGAGCTATTTCATGTATATGCAATGAATTATAGTAGTTTAATTTAATTCGGTTCTTAGGAAACTTTTGTTTTTTCCCTCTTGAGAAATAAACACCATCTTTTTAGGGGTATAACAAATGGATTTTTTATTCATTTACGTTTCGACTTCAAAATGACGCATCGACAATGGGAAAAATCCTTACAAGCATTTTTCAAGTGATATATATATATATATAAATGTTTCCTTTTATTTTTTCCTCTTTCAATCTTTTCTTTTATATTCTTATGTGCAATTTTTCGAAATATATATCACGAGAAATTAAAATTCAAGTCGTTGTTCATTTGGATCTTTTAAATAGATCTCCCAACTTCAACCTTTCAATGCTTTACGAATTTATCATCAAGATTAATTATGGATAATAATTTCAAATTATTTAGCTTTCCTTTCCTACCATTATTCAGTTTCCTATCCTACCATTGAATGGAAATAATATATCTTAATTTTGTTACAAATTTGTCAATTTATGGATAGTAATCGTTGTCGAACAAGAATACGTTCTGTGAAATTTGATAGCATTGGTCAATGTAGCACTTCAGAAGAAGTCACTGTACTAACTCCTTCGTACAACTTCACTTATCCATCAGAAATAAATATAAGTATTGCCAACATCTTCTTTTATATGTATAAATGTATTCGCTAGAAATATGTAACTGTATATTCTTATTCTTATTATTACTAGTATTTACTCAAGTTGTACATTTACTATTTCCTTCAACTCATTCCCGCATATTTTACGTTGATAATTGAAATCCTTTTTTTCACAATGAAATTGTTAGACTTGTAACAACATGTCGATTTGTAGTAGTAAAAAGAAGCAATTTCCAGCATAGCTTAAACAACAACACATACAACGCATACAAGGTATTTCCTCTAATTTTACTCCCAATGACACTCAACCGACATTCATTCTCGCAAATATTAAATACCGCTCATGTACTTCCACTTCCAACTATATGTGCTTCTTGTCATGCCAAAATATTTATTCATGAAACAAAGAATTTCTCACGCTCAAAAGGACATATTTCTCTACCAACTAAAAATGTACCTAATTCATTATATGATTTACTCGCTTTGAATAGTAAGGAATCAACATACTTTCGTACATATATTCGTAGCTATAATAACACATTTGCATTCACTTCGTTCGATGTCAAGTATGACCAAAGTTTTTGTAAGAGAAATAAAGGTATCTACACATTTCAAATACAATGACAAGTATATCATTATATAAATCGATTACTACCAATTGAAAGAAACCTTCATATTTGCAATTATATTTCTACGATACTGATAATGAAATTGAAAATCCTTTAAACATATGTGATAAAATGGATGAAGCAATTGTAAATAATTTGATCTCTATACTTGCATAAATCCATACTGCACTTTCTACTGCAATCTAAAACATGTTACAGATTTTAAAACATGTAATATTTATATTAAAGCTAATATTGGATTAGATCAACGAGTTTATAATGCTCTAAAAGCATCTGAAGTTGTTGCAGTATGAGTTGATGACACTTTGGACTGTCAACCAATGAAACGTGATATTCTTGTTCATAGTCATACTGGTAGTAGTGTTAGAGTGTAATGTTATTTTGGCTATTAAGATGCATTGCAATATCCGTTAATGTTTCCACATGGTGATAGTGGTTGACAAGAAGGAATTCTTAAGAAAAGAAGAAATCATGCAACTTCAAACAACTCACAACTAGATTTAATTAACGTAAATGATATATATACAATTGAAGATTTGATGACAAGGGAAACATCAGGTACGTTTTAAAATTATCATTTATATTTATTAAAATAAAAATCAGTAATTAATATTTCTTATCTTCATGAACTAAGACATAATTTAATATATTGTGGCGGCCCCAGGCCCCGAGGCCGCCCTAGGGTGTCATCTTGTCGTGTGCTCCTCGCCTGGGGAGCCCAACTATACTTGTCCGGCACCTTCCCGTCCACCTCATGTCTCGATTATCGTGTCCACGTGTGTGTTATATATGTAGTTAGTTAATAGTTCCATGTTTTCTTGAGTTATTTCCTTAAGTATTTATAGTTTCTTAAGTTCAACTATTTGTAGCTTTTTTGAGTCATAACAATGCTAGTAATTTGTATTTTACAATTTAACATTAAATCAGTGGAAGCCTTAATTTGATGCAAGAAAAATATAGTAAATTAGCATGATAAACATCATTCATAACAAAGCATGTCCTACCGTAGAAAACCCAAAAAGTACTACGTATATATGTGACAATACCATAAAACAGTGTATATATACAAGTACAAAGATGTCACTCCACTCTCAATACCCAAAATAATACAAAATATTAAAATAAACATGTGGCGACCTCAAATTCAGGCAAAGCGCCTTACTACCTACTACGTCGCATCCCACATCACCAAGCCTTGCCATGTCATGGCCCGCTTATCCTTGACGTTCTGACCTACTCGACTACTTACACTTTTCCATTTATTCCTAACTTAGCTAATTAGTTTCCATATAATTGTTATTGATTTCATTAGCCAGAGTTAATCAATTTATCAAGTTATAATGAAATTTCTCATGGAAGTCTTAATTTAAGTAAGTTATACAAATATTCAACAATCCTAAGTAGTAGAAAACCCATCAAAAGATACCATGTATGTGACGACCCAAAACTAAATAAACATGCCTTAGGGGCAAATTAGTAAATTCACAAACCTTAAACCAATGTAGCCCTATTATAAATTAATTTTAAATCCATAACCCCCTTTTTGTGTTCAAAACCCCAGAGTTGAGGAGAAGGTGGAGGAGAAGACAACAATTGCACATATCTCAAAAAGAGGTAATCGCTATTCTAAGTTCTCTTTGTTTGAGGTTTTGGTGAAGAATGTATACAAAATAGAGGGGAGGTGGAGTAGTGTCGTCGCCATCGAAGAGGACGACGAGTCGCGGCCACCGCTGGAGAAAGGCGGCAACGGCATCACCCCCGCCGCCACCCATGGTATGATAAAAAGCCCGAGAGAGGGGGCGGCTCACTACCGCCCCGTCGCATCCCACCGTGGGGTTGGCCGACGGCGGCCGGTGCGCCCGATTTGTGGACAATGGGGCCCAGACTCCTACCCGCGGTCAAACGACCTTCGACCGGGACCAAGTGGTCGAATCCGCCCCCAAACCAAAAAATAAAATAAAAAATAAAATAAAATAAAATAAAATATAAATATATATTTATATAAAACAAATAAAAGCAAGTAATTACTTTCGACGGAGCGTGATAGCGCTATCACGTCTACGAGGGAGACCGATCGGTCCCACCTCACCAGTAACATCGGCGACGGCTCGGACCCATGCTAGTGGATCCCAATGCCCAATTAATGAAATATTTAATGAACTTAAATTAAAGTATTTATTGATGTGATGAATTATGATTTTATGGCGTCACGTGAAGGTTCGCATCGGAACCCGAGTGTATCAGGAGTTGATATAGGCATCGCTGACTGTGCCCAGTCAGCAAAGACGCCGTCTGTCGCAATTCTGTTGCTATTCAGCGATAGATAGCGTCTGTCGCTGACTGGTGCCCAATCAGCAAAGATGCCTTGTGACAAATTAGCGACAGCGCCGAGCTGTCACTTATTGTGGAATGGTAATTTTTTCAAATAAAATTATAAACAGTAAATAGTAAAAGGAAAACTTGCAGTAAAATCTGGAAAAACAAATTAAAAGCTACTAATATTACATAAATTGGAAAGATGTATGTATATTATCAAAATTTGACAAACAATGTCTACAAAAGAATGAGATTAACATTTCATAATTAGTACTATACTATAAAGTAGTAAATGAACATTATTCAACAAAATACAAACAACTACACAAGCTGGCTACACAAATTTACATATATACAATGCGTACAAAACACTCCTATAACATTCTTTCACCGATACATAGATAGGCACTATACAAATTCTTTAGCTAGTAGAGCGTATCCCATCCAAATCCTGAAAATTAAAAGGAACATGAACAATATTCGACATGCAACCAAAATACTCCAACACAAATTAAAATAACATCACATCCAATTTAAGTGAAATCGAAGACTATAAATACTCTTCTTAATCAACTTGAGATGTAGGCTACTTATTTAAAAAGTATAGTTGAATCTCAACTTAAAAGGCTAGGTTAAGGTTTAATATAGTCGGATTTGTCTCTAATCTAGCTTTGATCAATGTAATAAGTAAACTATAAAGCAAAATCATTCGGATGGAATCAAAGAGAGTTGTAAGATTAAAAAGATAAGACAAGAAAAAGAAAAAAGGAAGCCAAGTATAAGATAGAGCACTCTTTTAATTAAATATAAGGTCTAGTGTGGCTTTTAGCAAAACTCATTCTAACACAAAAGGTGCATTCATTGAGAATCCAATCTTTTCAATATTGGAACATACGAGGACAGTGAGCATCTAAATGTAAATTGAAGTAAAAACGTGTTCATGCAGTCTTGCATACTGGGCCAACTTTGTTTCATGAAAGATTATTGATAAGCACATGTGCTTTGGTTCCCCTGTTCCTTGTATAGTAAGACCAATATTTGAGTTTTTTTCACTTTCCACTTTCAATGGCAGAATCACTTTTAACTTGCACTAGTTTACATCAAATTTGTGATGTTTTCAATCCAATATCATGAATTGAACCATAAGATTTCATAGATTAAGTTTAATTTCAAAACCGCTTATTCACAAAGTATAATACTATTTCAAGAAATGTCTCCACTTTTTGTAATGAAGTCTTAGTTAAGGTTTCTTGATTAGATTCATAAGTTAAACTAGCTAGTAAAAACTTATGACACCAACAAATGTTAACTCTAACAAAAACTACCTATAAAGAATTTTGCATGAAAAAACATATAGTGGCATTATTATTAAATACAATCACTTGGTCTCTGTAAAACCAAAATACTCTCTCAATCAACCCCCATTCTCCAAAACATTAGATGCAGAAAAATAAACATAAAATTCAACATGCGAGTTGTAAATGACAATCACAATTAATAAACAATATAAGAATGAGTAATAACTCAATAAGACATCATTTTTCGTTGAAATGCACAACCAAACATTAAGTTAAACAATGTATGCATTTATTAATTCATAATTCTTGTTTGTCTCTCTATATATACGACACTGTACTAAATCACTTCAAAGTTGATATATAGTCACATGAAAATAAGCAACCAATTTAAAAAAGAAAGGATGCAAAGATTCCTCAAAATTGAAACAATATCACAAGGAAAAGCAGCAAATAGATAGTAAGTAAAAATCATCTTTCATTTAAGGAGAACAAGAAAGTATCTTCAACTGTTAATGAATAGAGTATCTAAATAATCAAATCTTCGCACAATAATGATTGAATATCTTCTTGAATGCAACACATTAAATTTGTACCACTCACTCACTCACTCACTAGCCATTGCCTATCTTAGTCGACCACCTTTCTAGTCTCCTCCTTGCATAATGTCATGGTTAGGACTACATGTTGTAAAATTTTAGGGTGCATTATCATCATGGTTGTGTTGTAGTAAGGTCTAGGTCTGGCCTTTGCAGGTTTCTTAGACAATATTACAATGTATGCATTTTTAATCTCTTTTCCAACTTTCAAACCGTATCAAAGAACATATTTGCCAAATTTGACATGGAATTTAAATGTGCAAAGGGACATATGTTACCGCTTCTTCAGGTGTGCTTTCTCTCCAAACATGCTATGTACAACAACTATGTACTTTTTTTCCTCACCATGAATTGCCCAAGTTTTTTTTTCCAAAAAGTCTATATAGTATTGACATTTCTTATCAATTCTTCCTAATGAAGTATATAGATTAATATACTTTTCTTTATTTTAAAAATAAATCCAAATATTCATCAATTCCTAATATATATACAGTCTTGAGATTTCAAATATAGCTACGTACCAACTAAACGACAATCACAATTAATAAACAATATAACAATATATTAGTTATAACTCAATAAGATATCATCCCAAGAGGTCTTCGGTGCCATCTTACCTTTAAAAGTTGGAAATGCACAACCAAACAATAATTTAGACAATGTACATATTTATTAATTTACTGTATTATTAATCAATGAACATACTGTGAACTAAATTTAACAATAGTAATTGCTAATTGCCATATGACAAGCTAAGTGAAAATTGAAACTACCCAAATGCAAATTCAATTCGTTCTAATTGAGTTTTTCGAGGTTGTTTTGATTCGATTCATGCTTTGCATCTTCTATAATCATAAAATCAAACCATAAAATACTAATTTTAAGTTGGAAGTTATATTTGACTCTGACAATATTGGTAACCAAAATAACCACATTAACATATGACCATAAATTTAGGTTGTTGATTTGTTGCTGTTTAGCAACAGATTGTTGACTTGTTGATTCGTTGTTGTTTAGCAACATATGGTTGAGTTGTTGTTTTGTTGCTGTTTAGCAACAGATTGTTGAGTTGTTGATTTGTTGCTGTTTAGCAGGTTATCGCTATTTTACGATTTCGTTGAGATATTGAAGGCAAAACTTAGATTTCCTAATTACAGTAGTAAAAGAAAAAAACATAACGTTTCAACAGATTCCAAAATAAAAGTATAAGAAAAGGCGCAAACTACGAGTGCTCCGACGATGATGTATTGGAATCGGGATTAGCGAGGCTGGGGCTTGTAATTCGAAGGTCCACCGCATCAACTTCTCGGTCGCGAGGCACTCCACGAGTCTGCTAAGCCTTCGTGCTAGTCTCCTGGGTGGCTCGGGTCGATGGCGGTGTCGGTGTGCGAGCGGTGTATGAAAGGGAAGGAGAGAAGCGGCGGAGTCACGGATGAAGAGACCCACGGCGGAGTCGCGGATGAGGCGAGCAGCGGCTGAGTCGCGGATGAGGCGAGCACCGCCGGAGTCGCGGATGAGGCGAGCACCGGCTGAGTCGCGGATGAGGAGAGGCGGCGGAGTCGCGGATGAGGCAAGCAGCGGCGGAGTCGCGGAGGGGGAGAGCAGCGACGGAAATGAGATATAGGCCCTCCACCAGTCTGTTATGCCATTCGCGCCACCCACCCAGCAGGCGACGCTCGGGCCGATGGTGTTGGAGTCGCGGAGGAAGACGATGCAGCGGGCAATGCAGAGGAAGGAGAGAGGCGGCGGAGTCGCGGAGGACGACGATGATGAGAGTGGCGATGAAATAGGCCGGACTGATGACGACGACGGTGGTGGCGATAGTGCTGGCGACGATGATGCGAGGGACGGTGAAGAGGGTTTGGCGGGGGTGGTTTACGCAGAGAAGGGACGAGGAGGATGGGTTTTGCTTTTTTAATTATTTTCCTTTTTGCGACAGATTATGTCTGTCGCTGTAATATGTCGCTGATCTGTCGCAGATCAGTATACTTTGCTACAGATCAGCGACCGAATCAGCTCTGTCACTAATTTGTAGCAGATCTGTCACAGCCTCATTTACTCGTATGGCGGGAGAAACCAGCGACAAATCTGTGACAACATACAATCTGTAACAATGTTTTGTCACAAATCTGTCACCGAATTGTTGCTTTTGGGTCAACCAAGTCAAACGGACTGTCTGATGCACAACTGTTGCTGATTTTTTGTTGTTTAGCAACAAATTCTTTCTGTTACAATTTTTAATGCTATTCCACCATGCTCTTGTAGTGAAGTGAGGAATTTCTACTAAGGCAATCATTGGGTAATACCATACAATACTTTCTTACTTTCAAAATATGATTATCATCTTAACGTCGAGATTTGTTCTACTATAAAAGTTGTGAAGTACTTATATAAGTATATTTACAAAGGTCACGATCGTATAACATTTTAATTGAATGATACGAGCAACGACAATGTTGTCGATGAAATTGAAAGATTTCAAAGTGGACTTTGGATTTCACCTCTGGAAGCATTGTGGAGAATTTACAGTTTTTCACTAAATGAAATATATCCAGCCGTAATTACATTGCAATTACATTTAGAAGGAAAACATACAATAACATTTAGAAACAACGATGACTTAGATGAGATTCTCGAAAACAACAATATCTCCAAATTAATGTTGACTGAATACTTTGAAATGAATAAAGCTAATAATTTTTGTCGAAGATTACTATATCGAGAGCTCCCTGAACATTATGTTTGGAATCGTTAACATAAAATTTGGACTAACACAAGAAACGAAAAGTTATTGCTAGAATTGTCACTTCAAATCCAATAGAAGGTGAAAGATATTACTTACATCTTTTGCTAAATCAAATCAGTGGTTGCACATCCTTCAACTCTTTAAAAATTGTTAATGGTGTCTCTGCAAATTCTTTTCATGAAGCTGCACTACTTCATAGATTATTAGAAGTAGACCATAGTTCACAATTATATTTGCATGAAGCAACGACATATCAAATGTCTTATTCTTTACGAAGATTATTTGCAACAATTATAATTCATTGTCATTCTGACAACCCACAATGTTTATGGGAAGAATCTAAACATAAAATGTGCGAAGATTTTCAGAAATGTAAATACGATATTAGAACAAGTGGAAAAAAACATTATATCATATTAATTGTATTTTAGATTATGTAGGAAAGAATATAAACGATTACAATTTAACAAATGCATCCACTTCCTTACATCAAAATGAAATTTGTTCTACAGAGATAGAGGACGAACAACAAATTATTGTTTCAAATGAAAATGTTTTAGTTTGTACATAAATTAATGAAAGACAAAAAGAAGCATATAATATGATCATAAACAAAGTTTCAAATGTGAACTTGCACTTTTCTTTATAGATGGTCCTGGAGGAACATGAAAGACATTCATATATAGAGCAATAGTAGCAACAATCATATCGAAAAACCTAATTGCTTTAGCAAAAACATCTTCGGAGTTGTAGCTTCTATCTTACCTGGGCGTCATTATCGCTCATTCATGATTCAAAATTCCCATCAACGTAGAAAATAATAGTGCATGCTATGTAAGCAAACAATCAGAATTAGCTAAGCTATTATCATTAACAAAATTAATTATATGGGATGAAACACCAATATCAAATAAACAAATGATTGAAGTCGTAGATCGCCTGATGAAAGATATCTATGAAAATTAATTACCTTTTGGAGGCAAAATTGTTGTCTTTGGCGGTGATTTTCGACAAATTCTTCCTGTTGTTCAAAAAAGAACAAAATATCAAGTACTTAATTCAACTATAGCAACTTCATATCTCTAGCCTTCATTTATAAAAATACAATTGCATGAAAATATACGCACCATGCATGATAAAAAAATTTCAGTGATTTCTTACTTCGACTTGGAAATGGGACTGAACAAGCAGATACAAAGCAGTATATTGAAATTCCATTTTCCATGACTATTCCTTGTATAGAAAAAACATGTCATTACAAAATTTAATTAGTAGTTTATTAAATGATATAAGTACTATCAGTGAACCATATATGTTATCGAACAAAGCAATCTTAACAACAAAAACTAATTTTGTTGATGAAATAAATACTTTGTTGATGTAATAATTTTCCAGCGAACCAATAACATATTACAACTTTGATAAGACCCTTGACAACAATAAACATATTGTCACTGAAGAATTCCTCAATGGTCTTGTACCAAATGGTATTCCTCCACATCAATTACTTTAAAAACAATTGGTCAGTAATCCTTTTACGCAATATAAATCCAGCTGAAGGATTATGTAACGGTATGTGATTATTATGAAGACACTTTGGCAAAAATGCGATTGATGCCGAAATTGCTTGCGAGGACTATCAAGGGAAACGAGTTTCCTTGTCCATAATTTCGTTCATTCCAAATCAAACTGATAAATTAGGTAAAAAAAAACTTTCCCTTAACATAAAAATACACTATGCATGCATAAACCGTAAACTATATTATTAAGAATTTAATGCCAGTATCCTAAACCCGCTGCTGGGATGTCTCCCGACCTGGCTCAGTCACCACATGCATCGGCTTTCGAGTCTGCATCGGTGTCACCACTGCTGGAGTCGCCGATCTCCGTGAACAGTCCCTCCTGACGTGACCCTCCTATCCACATCGTCAATATGTGATCCTCCATCCTAGTCCTGCCCGCTGACTCCCTGACCACTAGCCCTGACCTTGTAATCTTCAGTCTCTACCTCCCTGGTCCTGAGTCTGTCTTTGCGATGGTGCTGGTAATGCAGGTACAACATACGCTCTGGCTGCCCGATCATCATCGTTACGGCCTCGACCGTACCCTATCTCCTCTCTGTCATCTCGATCTCTCGGTCTCTTCTGCCCAGAACTTTGTCCAGTCTGTCTCTCCGACTCAGTAGATGAATGTTTGTCGCTCATTTGCATCAGATGTGGCTCATAAGTAAGCGATCTATCATACATCTCTTGCAGTGTCTGCGCTCCGGAGAAACTATGGCGTTGGGTATGTCCTCAATCAACCTTCGTACGAAGTAATAAATCTGCAGATCTCTGGTGCTGCGACGTCCGTGGCAAAGCGTATCGTGTACACTGTATCTATCCATGTACTATAACACTGACCGACTACCCTGTCTCAATGTTAGAAGTTCATCTCTCAGCCTCAACCTCACCTCTATGGGTATGTCCTGATCGTAAAATAACTCTCTGAACTTTGCCCATGTCGTCGGCTCTGGGTGAGTATCTGTATACGTTGTCCACCACACAGCAACATCCCCACTCAGCATATGCCCTGATATCTAGCCTGTATGCTCTCCGGGATCCGTAGTAGCTTATGTAACATCTGATGTGCAATCAACCACTTCCCAGCTGCCTCTGGGTCTCTGCCTCCATGAAAGTATCCGGGATCGAATTTGATGAACTCCCTCTTCAACTTGACCTCTGCCGTCATCGAAGTCTTAAACATGTCTACCTGTGATGGTGTCGCAGTCGGCATCTCAGTCGGTGCTACGGTCGGTGTAGCAAACACTGCCGGAGTCTCCTGTACCACCGCATGTGTCAGTATAGCCTGAATAGTCGATGGAACCATCGTCAGAGCAACTGTTGTCACAGCCGTGCTATGTACCCAAGCGGCGGCGAGTGATGCAATCGCTGCTATCTATGCATACATCATATCCATCAATAGCTCGAATTGCCTATCATGAGCTGCGAATCGTGCGGCTCCTGCCAAATCCAAGCCCTCATCTCTAGTCTGGTCGCTCGTCTATCCAACATCTGTAGTTGGTGGAGTTGGCTAGCCATCCAACATGATCTGCATCGAAAGCGTGCGTCGAATCACATTTCGTATACGTGTATATAATTTATACAATAAAAAACATAACACGTATATAAACCCTATCGTTACCCGACTCAAGTTGCTTCCCAACTAGGATTCTAAGTCAAGATCTTCGGGTTTCCGCATCTAAGATTTGTTTTTTAACTTTTATTCTATTTTCTTTAAATTTTTATCCTAAGCCCTATCGACCTCGCTCTAATACCAACTGTGGCGTTAATATCAAGTTTAATTATGCTTCATCCCCTAGGCACCATCGACCTTTCTCTGATACCAAACTGTGATGTTTGGTATCAGGTTAAGGACAACTACGCTTCCTCCCATAGGCTCAACCTCGCTCTGATACCAAACTGTGACGCCCCCAAGTTCCAGACCGCCTTGCTACTTGCCACGTCGCATCCCACGTCAACTAGCCTTGCAATGTTATGTCCCGCTTCTCCTTGACGCCTCGTGACCTAACGAGTTGCTTACACTTTTCCAACTAACCTTAGTTATGATGACTAACATTTACATAAGTATTAATAATTCAGTTAGCCAGTTACTCAATTTATCAGGTTATATTATAATTTTATGACATAAGTCTTTTAATGAGTAACTTGTGCAATATTGAACAATCCTAAGTAAGGGAAAACCCAACAAAAGATACCATGCATACATCAAAGCGAGATAAGCATAACAAAAGTTCCATATACATGTAATCAGTGTTCTATGGTCCCCAAAACCCATCAAAAGTAAAATAAATACATATTGATATCACACACGAGTTGGCTCCACAATTTCAGAGGTAGTCGCCCAGTACCTCCTTGCCCTTGCCTTTGCCCTTGCTCGTTGAAGGATCTATATTCAGTCACCCAACAAATACAGTGACGAGTCCAGTGAGTAAAATCCCTAGAGAAGTCCACACAATATTCATGAAATAAAACTGATAAACTACGAGACATGCGAATATAACTCATGGCAACAACACGTCATATTCCCATGAATGTAGGCAACATATGACAAACAAAAGCAATAGCATGAAATAAATAAACAATGCAACCAGCTAAACCAACTCAGAAATAAAGCATTAATCAGTAAACATCCGTATAATCACGAGAAAACCCTGACCTACACCAGCTAGTAATCGGTAAATCAAATAGGAACCATGTATATACTTATAGGCTTACAATGACTAAACCCCAACTTCAGGTTTCGGATGAACCCCTCCAGACGCTATTTCAAGTCAAGGGAACACCCTAAATCCCTCCCGACGGTCATAAGTATATCCTACTGACGTCGACACAAGCACTAAACACAAGTAACTCGTTCAAGCAATTTAGCCACAACCAATATATACGCACACCGAATAGGAGTGAAAACCAATGTGTGCCCACCATCAACATACAGAAACGCGATATCGATAAAACCAAAACCATGAATTCTGCGAAGCATTCTCAATGGGTTTACGCACCTCAATCCGCACTCGACATCCTCGGACTCCGTATCCGACCCAACTAGCTCCCGATACACCGAGCGACGGTCTCTTAGTCCTTGAAGTCCAATTTACATGTTTAGTATGTTTATAGGTGTTTGGGATATGTTTTAAGTCAAAAAACTTAAAACAACCTTTTAATTTCAATTTCTTGTCTTTAGTTAGGGCGTTATGGTCTTGGTGTAGCGTGCTATGTGATGGTAGCGCGCTATGGACAGATATGTAGCGCGCTACTATTCTTTAGGACGAAGAACAGTTGAAACCCGAGCGATTAGCGCGCTAACCGTTCCAGTAGCGTTATTCTGTCATTCAGATTTAATTCTCAAGTCGAGAATTCTATTTTTCTCTTCCAATTTGGCTACCTGATCTTACCTAAAACTCAATCCATGTCCAATTAACACCAAACAACAACTAAAACAACTTGAGAACAACCATTTGCATCAAATTGATCGAAATCTTACAAAATTGGGTTCAAATGAAAGTATAGATGATGGAGATGATGATTATCTTAGTTTAAATCCTCCAATTGACCTCCAAGATTGTTGAATTCCAGCTTGAATTCTCCTTCAAATCTCGTTTGCTCTAATCTTGCATGAAATTGTAAATGGTTTTTAAATAAAATCCCACTAACTTTGGTGTATATACATTTTATTGGAATCAAATATGCGTACGTATCCCGATGATTATCTAATGGTCCACAACTATGCTATCCCACACCACCTAATGACTCCAATGGCACATTCCCTTCCTAGTACCCCTCACTATGCTCATCTATATGTCCATCTCATGGTCCTCATTAATAAGTGCAAACTATAGGCCTTTATTTATTTTAATTTGATCACACTAACTTAGGCCCATTTTACTTACATATGGCTAGTGTTTTATTTATCAAAATTAATCAACTTATGGTCCTACTAACCTTTGACTACCCGGTACCCAATGCCCGCGTCTCGACATGCATTTCGAGGCATGCCATAGCCTATTGTTTTAATTTGAATTAACTTAGCTTATGGTCACATTACCCATTTAATTGATTTACTATTCATCTTGACGTGGATTGGTCTAAGGTTTCCTAGCATACCCGTAGTTCGCCTACCCGACACCTGCGTTGACATGTTTTTCGAGGCGAACACCTGTCACACAAACTCGCCCGATAGCAACATATACACATGCGATGTAATATAATAATAATAGTTTTAAACACAACATATACACAACCACCATCCATAAATAACATATTTCCTCGATTCTCGTGTCTGAGCCAACCGAGTTGTCCACGTAACGCCCGAATTACGACCGTCAATCCTCGAGATTAACGCTAATCCTAGTTTAATTAATTTGAGTCGTTACATGCATGTTGTATTATGAACCAGTCTTTATAATTTGGTCATAAATTCCTCATTTTATAACCAAGAACTTCAAGAAACTCTTAGATTTTGAAGAATCGATGTCAACAACATTGAATTCCTTGATTAAACGAGCAAAACATTTGGAAAATTAGGGTTTCTGGGTTGTTTCCGCTCTGATACCATGTACAATTCTTGAACGGAAAGCTTAATGTGAGCTTAAATCTTATTTCATCAAAGTCATGTTTTATAGAGTCCTCTCCCCTTTTCATACTTCACACCTCTCACCTTACTACAGTAACAACTTACCCATCTCAACTAACCAGTTAAAGTGCACCCACTACTCATCTATCCATTATACATCACAGATACTCCTCGAGATTGCACATTCGCAGTTAAGTACAGATCACACAGATGTTTATAGAGATTTGTTAAAATAGATCTTATGACTTCATCACACTAACATTACAATTACATAATATACTCTTCACAAAGTCAACCAAACAAGGAAAGTATAACTTCTTTGGAAGTCAACTCACTTCCTCCAACTTTTTCCAACCAAACAAGGCTTGGAATTTGATTTTTTGATTTGGTGTAATGATTGAGACTTAGTAATTTTTGTCGCTTGGTATCTTTTTAATCAAGTATGTCTAATGTCGAAAAGGTAGGGAGGTATGTCTTACGTTAAATAGGCAAGGATAATCGTAGACGCAACATATAAAAGAAATGCAAAGAGAGTTTTTTTTTTCATTTTAATTTTTAAAGAGAGAATGTATGCGTGAAAATGCTAATGCTGAGGAGTCACGACTCAATGCCATTTAACTAAAGAGACGGATCCAAACCCTATTTGGAGAAACATGTATCAACTTGTGTCCTTGTTAGGAAGTTAAAACCTAATTAATGAGGCCTTTCAATGTTGCCGACATGCGGATAAACCTTTTTATTTGGTCTTACATGTCTGCATCGAAAATTAATAGCTTGAATGGATCAAGATATGGACATGGTACATCTTTTATCATTTATTGTTTAAGTTGACATTTTTACCCATTTAATTGTTTTCTTCCTTTGTTTCGTTTTTGGAGAAAAGACACTAATTTACCAAAAAAAAAAAAAAGCCAAAGTATGATGTACTTGCCGGTGGAAATAGATGACGCATTATTTGTTAAAAGATAAGTTTACTAGGGTTTAGGTTGGACTCGTATTGAAGTCATTTTATCATAAAAAATATATATATAACTGTTTGTCTACAAGAATATAGAACGATTTTACCCAACTCAAGTTCAGATTAATCAGGTCCCATTAGGCTTTGAATATCAAGTGTATACTGCATAAAAAGAAATTGACAAAGAAAATCATGTTGCATTAAGGTTGCTAGTTTTTGGTATAATATGTACAACGATTCCTAATTCTAACATGATAATGCCAGGGTGACCACCTGCACACACTGAGAATTGGCATCGAGTTGCGTGTGGATCGTCAATACACTTCAAGATGCGTGCAGGCATATATCGAACGGCCCACATCTAGATGGATGCAAATTTTAGTGCGGGAGAGCGATGACTTAAGTATTTTCCATTCTAATAAGTACAATGATTTCAAGTGTGCTACACCGAAATACTAAATAAGAATTTCCATATCGACAACTAGTTGATTTGGATAGTAAAAAATTTAATTCCCTTAATCCAAAGTCGCGAGTTCAAATCTGATTGAGGGGAAAACTTAGTTTGGAAGGCCATATGAGGCCCGACAATGCTGGGAGGAGAATGTGTGATTCTTGTGAAATTGGCAACTTTTTTTTTTTCGTGAATAATTCTGGCTCAACTCTCGAGAAAATTGAAGACATCAATATTTCTCTCTGGAAGAAATATATATGCAGTTCTTTTGGGAACTATTAAAGTTCACACGAAAAGTGTATGTTTTAGACAAATAAATGAATACATTTTGATTTGTAATAAATATTATTGTTAATTATAATAATTTATTATTTTTAACTATTTAACTTTATAAAAAATTAATAAAAAGTCAATCAAATATATATAAAATATCAAACTTTCTAAGAAACGGTGTGGCCCTCTCAATCTATTATTTTATCCGTGAGACTACAATGTTTAATAAACTGAATCTTTTACCACTCGGACAAAAGAAATTTACCTTATCATTTTGAAGAAGTACAAAAGAATCAAATGAGACATGAAATAGGAAAAAAAATAAAAATAATTATTATTATCATTATTAACTAATTATCTCAATGAAATACAAAAATAGATGGCAAAATTAGATCGGTTTAATAGGCGGGCCTGAGCAGGCCCGGGCCGAACTTAAGCAGGCTTTTTTTTGAAATCCTTGTCCAAGCCCGTCCAAGCTCACTACAGACATGTGGCCGAGCTTGAACGGATTTTTAGCGAGCCTAAATATGGTTATTTGCATTTTTTAAAACTAGATATATGTATTATATATTGAGGATTACAAATAAGGAGAAATTGGTGTAATAGTTAGGATGTATACAAATACCAAAAAGTATTGGGTTCAAAATTCACAAATATTATTTATTTTTACAAGATTTTTATTTGCACAAGATTATAGATAAAAATTGAAACAATCTTAATTGCAGGCCGGACATGGACTAAATACCTAAACTCAAGCTTGCTCATTAGTTGGTCAGACTTTTACGGGCTCGAACCCAAGATGGCTTTTATTTAATTTTAAAACTCAAACCCCGCTCATGTTGCTCGCCGCAACCCACTCAACAGGTTTAGGCACAATACCATTTAAAGGTTCGATCTTTGGCTGTTGTTGGGAGTAGGCTGGGCTATAGGCAATGGCCATACAATTCGTTTTTGGCAGGATAGATGGACTGGGAGTTCTTCTACGCATCGCTGCGATCCCTCCGCCAGATCCAAATGGGGTAAACGTTGACTCAATTTATTGGATGCATTCTAAATCGGGATCCTTTACTACCTCCTCTGCATATGCTTCAGTATCTCAACATTCCTGGTCTCCACCAGGCACGGAGTGGGCTCTGGTGTGGAAATGTGCAGTACCGGAGAGAGTGCGTTCTTTTCTATGGCTAGCCCTCCACAATGCTCTTCTATCTAACGAAGTGCGTCAGCGAAGGCATATGTGTGAGGTTTTATGTTGTGAGCTATGTGGTGGAGAGAAGGAGGATTTGAACCATATATTGCGGGAATGTCCCTTATCTTCCTCTTGTATGGAAAGAGTTCTGAGCGTTTCACAAATGGATTCTTTGTTGGAGTCGCATCTCAACCAATGGATCATCGATAATTTGAGTAATTACATGATCTTTAAGGGTGTTGAATGGCCTACTTTCTTTGCCACTTGTTGTTGGTTGCTCTGGACTAGACGTAATAAGGTTACTATTGGCGATGAAGCGGTCTCTCATGAGAATTGTGCAATACGATTATGGCTAAAGCGAAATCCTTTCATCGCTAATGATTTGTTCTTGCCCTTCACCCGCATAAGAATACTCGTACGGAGCACTTAATCGGATGGAGGTTTCCACCCTTCATTGGATGAAAATCAATACGAGATGGAGCTTGTGAAGGGGAGCATGGGCAAAGGCGGCGCGGGGTCTTATCAGGAATGACGTAGGTGATTTTATTACTGGCTTTGTCTCTAATCTTGGCGTATGCTCAGTGTTTGAGTCCGAATTATGGGGAGCGCTTCATGGACTGCAATTGGCATGGAACTGGGGCTTTTCTAAGGCGATACTGGAGGTGGATAATAAGAGCGTGGACGATCTACTGATGGGGAAGGTTATCCCAAGAAACACCCACCGTCATCTTGTTTCTTTAATTCTGCAACTCATGGACTTAGATTGGGAGATTCAGGTTATGCATACTCATCGTGAAGGGAAGAAGCCGAGCGGTTGATCGTTAGCTACTTACGCTGCGCAACATTCGATTGGGACACATATACTTGACCTGTGTCCCTCGGCCTTATCTGGGATTATAAGGGAGGATTTAAGTGGTGTATCCTTTCCTAGGATGTGTCATATGTAACTAGACCTTTGGTCTCTTTCTAATATAAAAAAAAAAGGTTCGATCTTTAAATCCAAACCGCACATCTGGTCAAACTGAATTTAACACAATACCATTTAAAGGTTCGATCTTTAAATCCAAACCGCACATCTGGTAAAACCGAATTTAAAACCAGTTTCAAATATGCCAATTCTGTCTATATATATGCATGTAAGGCAAAAGCAATTAAGTAAACTTCCAACAAAGTCTCAACCCTTCATCGTCAGCTCTTCTAAAATAATTAGTACAACTCTTAACCAAAACACAGCACTAGTCCCTATCTTCACTTCTCAATAAATTCTCTCTCTCTCTCTCTCTCTCTCTCTCTAATGGAGTTCAAGCCATCAGAATGCAATTTTGGCATCAAAGTAGAAAGGAATCCCTCCACATCTAGGCTGGCTGAACTGGGAATCAAGTCATGGCCAAAGTAAGAGATATAATAATTAATAATCATGACCTCACTCATCATGAATTCAATTTTTTTCGTATATATTCTTCAATCGCTCTCATTCTAATTATTTATTTATATAACTGCTTTAAACTGAGCTGAGTGAAAGTGTTTGAGTTCAACCTAGCCGATTTGATTTTACGAGGAATTGAACTTTCCGAATCATATAATTGATTCTTGTTAATTTTTTTTTGCTTATCGTATTGTTTGATGATCGAGTGTTAATTATTCATATTTTTGGTGCAATAATATTTTCCCGTAAAATTATACTCATATTACTGCTTTAAATCGAGTTGAGTGGAAGCATTTAATTATATATATAATTTAGCCGACTCTAGGTCCTAAATAATTTGGGATTAAGGCATTGTTTTTGTTGTTGTTGTTGTTATATATATTGTATGTGACATACTATTAATGTATTGTTGTGCTATATGAACATATATGTAGATGGGGATGTCCACCAGGGAAGTTCCCAGTGAAGTATGAAGCAGAGGAGACATGTTATTTGCTTAAAGGGAAGGTGAAGGTATGTGGTACAAATAAGGGGAGTTCATCATCATCTTCATCATCAGAATGTGTGGAGTTTGGTGCAGGAGATTTGGTGATTCTCCCTAAAGGCCTAAGCTGTACTTGGGAGGTGTCAGTTGCCATTGACAAATACTACAAGTTTGATTCCTCCTCATCTTCTTCTTCTTGATTCATTAATTAATTGTAATTGTAATTTCATAGGAGTATATATAATTTTAACTAATTAATATTCAATCCTTAAAAAATTAATTAGCTTTTCCCTTTTAGCTGGCTAGGTTAAGTATTTGATCTCTAGGTATATTTGTGTATGATCATCACCATTGTAGTGATTACTATATACAGCATATGTAATTTGATGTCATGATTTATTGAAGTTCAAGGGATCATTTAGTTTTTAACTTCTTAATCCTTTTTAATTTAATAGATATGGTATGCAAATACATCTAAGTTTAAAAACCTTTGTAAGGTCTGCGCAAAAATATATTTTTCTATAAGAAAGAAAGAGCCCACTATAAGGATTGAACTCCTGACTTTTTACTCGAATAATCTCATACTAAACCAATGAACCATCTATTTGGTTACCACATGAAAATATCTTTTGACGTTTTGATTTTTTGCAAATTGTATCTTCGATCAGTTACCATTATTAATTGTTTGTCAACAAAAATGAAAAAAGTGAGTTTAAGGTTAGAGAGAATTTATTACGTGGCCTATCTCTTAATAAAGTAAAAATAATTGTAACAAATATAAGTGGAAATTCTAAATTAAAGAGGGAGCATATTTATGTATTATTTCATGCATGAACTTAGTTGGTGTCATATATAGAGATCTTTTTTCTTTTTCTTACTTCAATCAATGGGAGTCAAACCTTATCTTTTGATAAGTGATGTCTCACGGTCATCTCGCCACAAATGTTTTGATATTGATGAAGATCGCTTGAAAGAGTAGATTAATTAACATTGTATAAAGAATTAATAAATACTCTTTATATTTTCAAATATCTATCGCATTTTTTAATTTTTTTTAATGGCCACAAAGAAAACGTTTAAAAAACAATTCGGCAGGAGTGGAAAAAAATGAAATCCATTAAAAAAAACAAATAAACAAACAAACAAGTTAATTAAAAATGGTGAATTATTGGGTGCCCCAGTCAAAGAAAGAAAGTAGCTATCAGTGAGAAAGCATGTCATAGTCAAACCAATCTTATTTATTTTGTTTGAATGCACTTTTAATGCATCTTTGACCAGTAACACGTTGGAGATATATTCTCATTCCCACGTACACCATACAAGTTAAACCGACCAACTAACCAATTGCCAACCAACTCTTCTTTTCCTCACATGGAAGTGATGCTAGCTGTGCTAATATTGCTCCTCCCAACTCTCTTTATTTAATTTGATGAATGTTGCGTCTCTTTCTCTCTCTCTCTTCACTCCTAGCTAGCTCTTATCCACTCAACTTCTTTGAGTTCCTATTTCTATATAGGTCTTGTCTTGTCTGGTCTTGTTTGGTTTATTTTTGTCAACTTACAGTGCAAGCGGAACTCATAGTGAAAGATCATATTTTCATATTTGATTCAACTTTAAACTTGAATGACAGTTGCAAATTTTTAAATAATAAAATATATGAATTGACATAAATGTCCTTCAAACAAAAGAGATGGACGTGGGTAGTAAATGTAACTGCCCGAATTTAATTTACCGTTATTAATAACGTGGTTGTAGACGTGGCTGACAGCTCAGATGCTCGTGGGACCCACAGCTAGGCTAATGCGCACCTAGAGCTAGGTAAATAGTAATTTTATATGTTGATTTGCCTAATTTGCGATGTTTACGTTAAAATAGAATAAACGACATTGTAATGTGTGTAATTATATTCCATTTGAGGTGCGAGACTGTGTGTTAAGTATTCGCCTCGATATGCGTGTCGACGCGGGTACTTGGGTATGCTAAAAGACTAAATATTAAGCCGGGGGAAATAATACACACAATAAATGCATAAAATGAGTTAAATCATAATATGGAATGTATATTTGATAGTTAGGGACATGGTAGTACGCGTATGTCGCGATTTGGGACACGAAATCGGGCGTCAGAACACCCGAAACACCATTTTTTGGGTTAAAGACAAGGGCAAGTGTGACATTGGTGTCACAATTAGAGTCATTAGAGGGTGAATAATGGAGCAAATGGTGCTCATTGGATTGCCTTGAGATGCACAAGTGAGGAGAGATCACATTTAACTATAAAAGTCAAATTTGACTTTCATTCCACCACTTTTTCTCTATCCTTATCTTCACATCCGAAAATTGAAAAGCAAAACAAAGGTTTTGGAGTTGGAAACTTGATGAATTGAGGAGCCTGTAGTGGTTTAATCATCAAAGCAAGGTGAGATTCACAACTACCTCAACTTCCTTGATCTTTTGGTACAAATTTTTGAGGTGTTGGGTGAATCCAATATGAATTGTAGAGTGGTTGTTAAGTAGTTGTTTTGGTGGGTTTTAAGTGCATGAAGTTTGGTTATTATTGTTGTTGTAGTGGTTGTTGGTGGTGGTGGTGTTGAAAACCTAAACTGTTTAGCCAACCTGCTGTTCAGAACGCGATTAGCGCGCTAATGTTCTTCCTGACGAAGAACAATGCTTAGTTTGCCCGTAAATCTAGCGAGCTAATCCTCAAACCTAGTGCGCTAGATCTTGCAGGTTTTAGACTATTTTTGCTAAGTAACATAAAATACATCCAATTGACTAAAAATCAATTATAAATGGAAATATGTTATTTCGGGCGATAATTTGGATATCGGGGATTCGGCGGAGCCGGACCGAGGGTTATTTACTGGGACACGGAGTGCGGTTTGAGGTGTGTAGTATCCCAACTGAAATTACTTTAGCAGTATTTATTTTTGCTTTTGAATTCATATTCTGTCTTTAAATACTCTATTCTTGGTTTGGTTTAAATGGACGGACGTTTAGGGTCTCCCTCCGTGCCATTCATGTGTGTATGCCCATTAGGCCATAACACGTGCGTCAGGGATCTCGGTGAATAGGTCGACCCGAGAGTCGCGTCGGGGCACGTGTGGATGCGTCGTTGGTTCCATGCCGACCACCTAGCGGATCCAGATAATGACATTGCTTAAGTGCTACTCGCCAGCAATAGTCTATGGAGAGTCTGAAGTATGACGCTAGTCTGACCCTAGGCCCTAAGAACACACTTTGAGCTTTCACTATTACTTATGCATGCGATGATCACAGTTGCCTGTATTTATTTCCGCATGTTTATTTAATAGTTTTTTTAAAATTCCAGTATTTACTTTCAGTATTGCTCACTTAATTTCCTTGGAAATACTCACTCTGGACTCGTCATCTAATTTTTTGTGATGGCTTGAGTGTAGATCCTAGTACGAGTTGGGGCAAGGGTAAGCTCTCGGAATACCTGTGATTTAGATATATTTAGCCAGGCTTGTACGTTTGTATTATACATATTTTATTTTATTTTGGGGATTTGGGAATTGAGAGACACGTTAGGATTCTATATTGTTGATGGTTTGAGATCTTTGAGGTTTATATCTGATATATGGCAACTTATGGGTTTTCCACACTAGGTATCGGAGTTAAATGCATGACATTGATGTTTCATATTTTAGATTGTCATGATAAAAGACTTCCACTGTGGTTTATTAGGAATTAAAACGATATTATAAGCAAATAATTTGAGTTCATTAACGATTTAAACAGTAAATTGTTGTTCATTGAGGTTAATAATGATTAAATGGTGCATGAGATAGCATGTGGGACACAGCTGGCGCTGGTAGGCCAGGTTGTGCCCGCATTGGCCCATGTGGCGGTCCATTTGAAAAATTGGTCGTTACAGTAAAAGATACTCCATCTAGTCATTTATATAAGTCGTTCTAGCAAAAACTTCTAGTTCAAAATTGTAAGTCATTTTTGGAATTCAATAGTGTATTATTGTATTTTTACCCATTTTACCCTTATACAAATCAAACATTTATGATTTTCAATTCTTCAATTCATTTAATGTCAAAAAACATATATGTGAATTACACTCGTAATTAAGGCTATTTTAATTCTTGTGTTCTTACCTTAAACGACTTATATAAATGATCAGAGTGAGTAATAAATGAGGGGTAATTTTGTCCATAAACTTCTAGGAGATAACTCCCCTAAGGGTGGGTGGAGGAGATATATCTCAACTTTGGGGGTGAGTTGGGAGATAACTTACATGAAAGTTAGACAACCAAACAAGATTAGTTCCAACTCCCCTCCAAGTTATCTCCCGAGAGTTAACTCCGCCCCTAACCAAACAAGGTCATGGGCCAAATTGATTTAAATATCTTAACTTTTCATAATTTTTGTTATTAATTATATTCTAATTTTTTAAGATTTATAATTATATCTCGAGTATTTTAAATTGTTTGATTTGTATCTAAGTTAATCTTGAACTCCAAATTTTAAAATATATTTAAATAATAAATTTAATAATTATGAGCGATGAGGTGGTTTCTAAAATTCATTATTTATGTGACATATATCTCACCAAGTTATTAAGTGACATGAATACAAAACAATAATAATTTATAAAAATTAGAATATAATAACAAAAAAATTTCGCCAAAGCATTTCCGATGAGATGGTGCATCACTCGTTAAAAAGCAAGACTTGGGGATGTTGTGAGTTCGACTACCACTTAAGTAAAAAAAAGTAAATAACAAAAAATGTCCATCGACATATTCTATACGTGTCTTTATATTAGGGTCTAGGGGACAACGATATCATCAATTTATCTTTGTTTTAAACATCACTAGAATTTTTACGTGTTTACTTATTTACATAAACTAAGTTCAAACATTTCAAAGCAAAATTAACATGTTTACGACTTTAAATTAATAAGTTTATGGCTTTTAAAAAAAGTAATAAATTTGGTGCACGACTATATTTGATTGTTTCTCGGGAGCTTATAATTATTGGAACAAAGATACCTCTTCTTGAACTTGTAATTAAAAAAAGATAATTATCACTTATTTAAATAAAGTTAATATTAAAAACGTTAATTAATTACCTTTTCAACAGGGTTTTTTAGACCATTTCTTGAGGCTCCAACCACAACTCAATCAAAGCTTTATATCAATTAATTTTTTTTACTACTTATTCATATTATTAATATATTATCGTGGGCTGTAACTTTTATTTTAAAAAAACACACATTTATTTATTAGGAAGACTAAAAAATCATAAATTCTCTAAAAACTTTTAAAAAAAAAAAAGAAAATCGACCAATACCAAAAAAAAATGCCAATTTGCCATTAATTGGATTTGGGGCAAAACTTCCAATTTAGCGTTAGATTGCTCCTCGAGTTATACAATTAGGCTTGATTTGAAATTTCGAGTTACATATTATATATAAATATAATACATAAATACTTGAACATAAGTCGGGCCCCATTATTGGACTGTGTTTAATTTCGTCCATAGTCAGTCCATGGCCCATGAGCAATGTGCGCAAAATTATACCTTTAACATTCTTCCCATATTTGACAGGTTCATGGCCCTGGGATCTCTTCTAAAATTGATGAGAAAAATGATTTCATGACCTGTTTTAGGACACTCAGAAAAGACTCTTAGTTGTTGGTATCAATTACTTTCTGCATCAGTGTTTATACTCATAACTACAACAAAAATCACATTTAGAACGAAAGATTCCGTTGCTAAAACCATCATTTTCGTTCCTAAAGCTGGTTACGAATGAAAATTTTTCGTTTGCTTACTTTGTGGCTAATAGTCCGTACGTAATAGTTCCCACCAACAAATGAAGTGTTAGTTACAAATCACTTTCGTTGTTTTCAGCAACAAACTATTTTGTTGCTAGAGTTCTTTCCTGCAACAAAAAAATTGCACTAACAACAATTGAATTCATAAAAAACAATTATAAATTTATAGTTGAATCTCGATTTGGAATTCAAATGAAATCAAATTAATTATGAACATTGAATTGTTACACAAATAACTACAAATAAAATCAAAAAATTTATCACCTAATGTAACAATCATGCTCTACCCATGATCATTATTACTGCGTTCCTGCTGCTATTGTTATTTACTTCGATTTCATTTTCGGGAGCTCTAGCATTTTGTCCTCTTACAAATCCTAGCTTTTTCAAAATTTGCTTAATCATCAAGTTCCTGCAGTTGCAAATAAACTTATATTAGTTTGATTGAATTATAAGATCGAGTTATAAGTGTAATATAAATGATCAAAAGACTTAGCTTTAATTTAACCAAATATTCTACTAGCTACTGCATGCCACCATAATTGCAACAACACTACATAGAACCTTATTTCATTAATTCAACACAACGGCATACATATTCACCAACATTATTCATGCACCTAATTAAGTTAATGAAACCATATAGGAACCTTATAAGCCACAACATGCATGCAACTTACAACTTAGAATCTATTCAAAAGGTTCCATCTCCATAGTTGAAATTGTAGTACTGGGGGAACAGCATTAAGGGCACCAAGGTCACTATCCTGATAATTCATAAGGATCATTGAAAAGCATATTGTTGTTAATCTCCGGGAACTAAGACATGGGCGGCGCGGTACTGAATATTTCATCGAATCGCTGCGCTATCTCCACTTGAAGTCCTTGAAGGACCTTCTTCATCTGCTCCAGTTCCTGCAATTCAAGCTTTTCAATATCAAACTTGTTAGCATAAACACTAGCCATCTTTTTCAGTTCAAAAGAAAAAAATTCCTTGCAAGGACTATATAATACTAATTCCATAGGTTTGCATATTTCCCATTTCCATGTAGACATACCCAAATCAAAAACTTCAACAGACCCAAAAGAAGAAATTAAGTAACAATCTCCCCAAATTACCTCTTCTCATTCATGTAGACCATTTTGCATTAAAAGCTCAACTACTTAATCTAGGCAATACTGCAAAAAAGAAAAAAAAAAAAAGAAAGAAAAAAAAAAAAATGGTAATCCACATTATACATGCAATTCCAAGGAAGACCGAACATATTTCAAAAGCTCAAATGAATGTTATGGAGCAGTATTGCCTTGATTAAGTAGTTATAATTTATAAATTAAAGATTTTGTTTTTATCATTTTTTTTTCTATTTTGCTGTTTTTTTTTTCTAGTTAAGAGTTCTTTAGGTGCTTATTAGGGTTTTTTTTTTTTTTTTTTTTTTTTTTTTTTTTTTTTTTTTGGTCTTGTAGGTGAACTCGTATTAAGGATCCAATGCTTCTGAATGCTTCATATACAATTTCCATAAATGGTGGAATTTGTGGTGGCAGTTTAGAGAACTTGCAAATCGTGATTCCGTGGTTTGGTGGTGGTTTTTGTTTATAGAAAATCGTAGTTCACTAATGTTGGAACAACTTTGTTCCAGTGTGTTTGAAAGAAAATATTAATCCCACATTGGAAAACTAAAAACCATTTTCTTTATTTATATATGAAAGCAAACCCAACCAACTTTGTTTTAAGGCAAAAGGTTGGAGTGGATGACCCAATGCGGTGCACATAAGTGGACATGGGTAATAGGTGACCCATATGCATTTTAAGTCAATGATAGGCTCAGCCTTGGGCCTTGGGGGGGCTTTGGCTTGGTTGGCTAGAAAAACATAATTTTATTTTTTCTACTTGGTTTTTTAATTTCGGGATTAATTAAGTAGTAATTAATTTTCATTTTTAATTAACTGTTTTACGGTTATTACAATAGGGTTGTGTTAACAGTCGTGACTGTTGAACCCCAACAGGTTTATTAATTTCGAAATTAAAGAGGAGTGTTGTTTGGAAACATCTTTTAAACATCTATTTAAGTCTTACTCAAACATTGATTATTAACTTAATTTTATTTTCGAAATATTGTTATTGTGAGAGAGAATAAAAGTGCAGTTTTGGCAGACTTCCAAATTTGGTGATCTTAAAATTTGAAAGAGCACTCTGGTTGAATCTTGGGGACAAATTTTTGAAGAGGTTTCATCACCAAATCGTGGAAACAATTCTGTGTTAAGACATTACGAAATTTATAAGCCTCTAGTTAGAATTTTGTTTGTTTATTTAGTTATGTTTTAAATTATTTTAATTTCATTTTGTTTATAGTATTAAGATATCATTACAAATTGGATGGAAATAACAATCTAAGACATAATTTTTTTTCTATTTGAGAAAAACAGAATTCATAATTTTATTCAGAATTTATGAGATTTTGTTATATTGTGTTGCATTTCAGAAATTCTAAAAAATGGCAGAACTACAATCGAGTTCCAACAACTCTTAGAAGTATGAAGAAAAGCCTGAAAAGTTCAAGAGAATGGATTTTAAGAGGTGGCAACAAAAGATGTTGTTCTACTTGACAACCCTCAACCTTGTGAATATTGTAAGGGAGGAAGAGCTTAAGATCAATGAGGATCCTCTCAGTAAAGAATCATTATTGTCCATAGAAGCTTAGAGAAATTTTGACCTTTTTTGTAGAAATTACATCTTGAATTGTCTGGATGATACTTTATATGATATATATTCATCATATAAAACAACAAAGCAAGTATAGGATATGCTTGAGAAGAAATATAAAACTGAAGATGTTGGGGCGAAGAAGTTCGTCATTGGAAAGTTTACGAAGTATGTCATGGTGGACTCCAAAATGTAATAAAGCAAGTAGAAGAGATTCAAGTTCCGATTCATGAGTTGTATTCGGAGGGGTGTTCTATCAATTAACAATTCTAAGTTGGTGCAATAATTGAACAACTACCTCCTTCATAGAAAGATTTTAAGATCTATTTGAAGCATAAAAGGATGGAGATGACTTTGGAGGACTTGATTCTAAGAGTTGAAGAAGATCACCGCAAGGGAAATAAATTTGAAGTACATAACTTTACTACTAAGGCAAACGCGATTGAAGGAAAGTCATCAAAGTTTAAGTTTTTTATAAGAACAAAGGCAAGAAGACTTTTACAAAGAGTGTCAACAGTCTTGCACTTAAAGCCAAACTTTTTAAGAAGATAAAAAGTAATTGTTGAGTGTGCGGAAAGCCGGGACACAAGGCTCAAGAATGTCGTCACCGCAAAGATCAAACTGATGAAGACTTGGTTGTTGTGATTTCTGAAGTCAATATAATTGAAAATGTTAAGGGATAGTGAATTGGCACGGGTGCTACAAGGCACATATGCAACGACAAAAATCTATTTTCAACCTTTGAAGACATCACTAGTGATGAAAAACTCTACATGGGGAATTCTATTTTCAACCTTTGAAGACATCACTAGTGATGAAAAACTCTACATGGGGAATTCATCAACTTCAAGTGTCAAAGGAAAAGGAGAAGTCTTGCTGAAAATTACTTCGGGAAAAATTCTTACTTTACTTGATGTTTTGTATGTTCTTGAAATAAGGAAGAACTTAATTTCGGGTCCTCTCCATACTATAAGGGGATTCAGATTTGTATTTGAGTATGAAAAGTTTGTACTAAGTAAGGGTATTGACTTTATAGGTAGGGGTACTTAGCCGATGACATGTTCAAACTAAATGTAATGGTTACTAATGCTATGAATAAAATGAAATCTTCTATTTATATCGTAGATTCATATGATATTTGGCATGCTAGATTATGTCATGTAAACAATCGATCTATACATAGGATGGTATGGATTTATTGCCTAAGTTAAATATTGATTTCAAGCAAAAATGTGAGATTTGCACTAAATCGAAATTTGCTAAACAACCTTTTAAATCAATTCAAGGAAGGTCAAATGAATTGTTGGAATTAATTCATAGTGACCTTTGCGATTATAAATCAACATCTACACATGGTGGGAAGAATTACTATGTCACTTTTATTAATAATTGTAGTAAATATTGTTATGTCTACTTGATTAAAATTAAAGATGAAGCTTTCGATATGTTTAAGACATATAAAGCACAAGTGGAGAATCAATTAGACAAAAAGATAAAAGCAATAAGAACGGATAAGGGTGGTGAATACGAATCAACCTCCAATTAGGGTGATAACCAGCTTGAAACCCTAATTAAGCATCAGTACACCAGTCGAACTCAATTAGAGTAACAGTACATTCGTCCTTCATACCTGATCATCACACAAACAATATATCATATATCGAAATAATAATTGAAAATGCAGCAGAATTTAAAACTTTTTTGATAAAACACATACGATATACAAAAATCGACATAAACAACGGTAGTAAAAACATATCACAACCCTGTTTATTACAAAATAGTAATTCAATATAATATAAAACAGTAGGGAACTCACTTCACCATAGAGAAGATTATAGACTCTTAATCTTCTCCGTTCCTAAGTCGAAGCGCACGTTATTAACCTGAAAAGTTAATTAGGGAATGAACGCTCCAACTTGCTCAGTAAGTGATGCTCGTAAACCGATTAATTATCAATTAATATCAATGAATAGATGAATAACAATATGCATCCGAAACATATCTATTAAGGTATTAAAATGATATAACAATAGATAACAGAATGCAAGTTCACATGCAATTGCAACTGTACTCGTGACTTGAATTTTTTTCTTTTAATTTTTTTTTGCATTCAAAACAAGAGTTGTATACTCTCATGACCCTGATTTGCGATCCACATAAACTTACACGTTGGCCGATGTGTGATTTATGTGGTGTATCTAAGCGTAGCGTAGCTATCCACTCTTAAATGGAAAGTAGCAATCGATTAGCGTCACGAATCTAAGGGAAGGGTATTGGTTGGCCTCTCAATACCTCGGTCGTCAACCTCAATCAGATTCCCCCGTCGCATCCCTTTACGAGTTCACTTTTTAATATAAAACAATAGGAAAGCAACAATCGGGTACCTTAAGGTAACTAAAGGGAAGGTTTCGGTAACTTGCCAATCACCTTCATCGTCACTCCAGTCCGATTCGCCCATCGTACCTCTTTCCGGATAGTTTTTCATAAAACAGTTCAAGTCACAGTACATTGCTCCATTCCTAGTCCATAATGCTATATGAACTAATTATATTAATTACGTTGCATAATTGATAAAAATACGAGTCCCACTTACCTTACATCTGAACTTTTCTAACTTTTATCGACTTACGCGATTCCCGAAATCAGTAAATCTTTCCCCGTTGACCAAGAACCTAATTAAACCAATTATCATCAATTTGGGTCCAATATTTATTATTTAGAACCCCTAAATTGGTCTCATTCAAATCCTGAACCAATTTATCAAATTTTAGGCCAATGTGACTATTTCATGTTTTTTGAGTAAAACTCCGGTATAAAGTCTCTCCCGAATTCTCAAATATTTTAATTTTCATAGAAACTCATCAATTTCTATTTATTTTATCAAAATATTATTTCCGGGATTTTTTCCTGGATTTTTCTCCATTGTTCCTTTATTTTCTCTTTTTTTTTCTTGTTGGGTCGACCCTAACGGGTCAAACCCGACCCTAAGAAGATAGATGCACAAGCATGGCCCGTGCATGCGCATCTTCTTCACGAAATCAAAACCTTCGATTTCACTAAATTTTTTTTCTTCTAGGGTTGGATTCGATCCAACGCCAAAGCATTCTTGCAAAAAGGAAACGATCTGTGTCATCTCCTTGTCAAACTCCCAACTTCAAATCCATTAACAACAATCAACAACAACAACAACCCGAAACAATCAACAACAACAACAACGACATCAACAACCCAACCACAATCTCACCTTGCTTTTTGATTTCATCATTGATCTCTCCATTTCTCCCTCTCCTTCGTCTCACGATTTCTCACTTCTTTCTCATCTCTTGAATTTTTCTTTCTTTCTATTTTCTCTCTCTCTCTCTCTCTATCCATTTTGGACTAACATAGGAGACTGCATTGTGGAAGAAGATAAATAAGAAATTTCCTCGAGATTTTTGCAACACGAATCTCGAAGCAAATCTAATATTTCACTTTTTATTTTGATCCTTCTTGAGATGTGTAACACGTATCTCCAGGTCCATCCAATAGCTATCAACTAACCCATCTCCTTGACCGACTTAAGTTTGATTTAAATTAAACTTTTATCGAGACTCGTCCTGCACGAATCTCGAGGACGACCAAAGAATGAAATCAATTTTACATTGATTTTTCTTGAGATGTGATCACACGCATCTCGAGGCATGGAAGATCTCTACCACATATTCATCCTCGACTTTCACGCTATGCGTATCTCGAGGCAAATCCAATGTATACTTTTATTTAATTTAAACTATAGGATTAATTTATATATTTATATATACATAAATATATACATCATTATATATATTTCGCGCTTAAAAGTTCGTTGCGCGCTCCAACGACTACTCTCAGACATGCACACTATTGTACATCCTATGTGTGTCACCCTCAACCCCGTGTATGACTAGGAGTCCATTAATTATTTATTATTTATTCATTTTTAATATATATATGCATATATATATATATATATATATATATTCATGCGTTTATAATTTCGCCGTACGCGCCAACGACTATTCTCGGGTGTGCACACTACCCCACGACTCGTGTGCATCACCATTGACCCACACATGATATTAGGCGTCCCATAATTTTTCAATTATTCAATTATAGGCCAGTAAATCCAATTAATTTCAATAAATACTAATACACACCAAACAAACACCAAACGACACGAAAATATATGCACACGCTAATTGAGACAAGACGAGCCTAACTCGGGTTAATTAACAATTGAATTAATACTAATCACCTTTTAAGATAACGGGTCGTTACAAACTCTCCAATTTAAGACAATTTCGTCCTCAAAATTAAAGGAAACTTACAAATTTGCAGTAATTTCAAAGAGAAATGGAAATTGTTCTTCCATGTATTACTCTCGTTCCTAAGTGATCTTTTAATTTTCATGAAACTCTATTTTCTTTTAATTCAAACCTAAAAAGCTCTTTCATAGATGAGATTTTCAAAAGTACAATAAAAGTGTCTTTTGAAGTCTCCAATAATCTATGATGTTTGACTCTTCAACATCTTATCGTTACCAGTTGTAGTTGTAAATCACTTAGTTAGCCATACCCTCTCTGTGTAGCTCTTAATTATCTCATTTTTGTATAAAAGCTATACATCTAATCTTAGTTCTGTTCATCAACGTACAATAAGATTGAGTATATCTAGTTTTATCATTCGATAATGTAATCCACCTGATAACTTTTGTTATCAAAAAACTCACACGAGGAATCTGTTTTCTTTATGTGGTTAACATCTATGAGACACAAGCTCAAAATATTTATTCTTAAGTACCAGGATTAGCAGCTCAATTTCTTCGTCAACACAAAGAAAAATATATTGTACTGAGATTGAGAATGGTTTTCAACTATATCAATAACTTCTTCTACCGCTGGAAGCAAGTCTCGGATATCCATCCGGGGAATTAAATACTGAAACATCATATCATCTCACATCTCCAAATACATATATCTTGCTCAATCCGTCAAAGAATAACATAACCTCACTGACAAGAATTTGCAAACTTTAGTCAATCTATCAACAAAAACTTCCATTATATTGTGCTGACGCCAAAGTCTAGTTAATTTCCTTACATAACCACCCGCTATGTTATCCATCTATCATCAAATATATACAAGAATTTACTTAACCCTTCAGGTTTCTTTTATCCAGTCTCAATCTACTGAATAACTCTCATATCTCTTTATGAATTTAACACCATATTCACCACCTCAGACAATCTATAATCTTCTCGCATACCTCAATATGATATGGCATTGCCTATAAAACCAATATAAAGAGATCCATGAGGTCATCAAAATAATTTTTGCCTAAAATCCTTCATGAACTAGAATTTCATTTTAGAATCTAATGCGTCCAACACAACTTCTCTACATAGTCTTATCTGGATATTAACTCTTATTAGCCAAATCCTGATGTATCAATTTAATTCAATTAGACTTCCAAATCAATATATCACCCAATTAATTAAACTTTTGGCCCAGCTCAGAGCACCAATCTGAGTTTCAAAGAACAGATTTGTAATTATCAGTTCTAATAACTTAGTTGATGATGTATCGACAAGCTTTATAAATCATCATCCTTATTACACATCTCTCTCAGAGATGATAATGAGGAGTTCCTATTATAATTACACTTTGTGTTCTTTTCTTTATTCAAAGTATTGATCACATCAATTACTTTGTATGGGTGATTCCTTAGAGTGACTTCATTATATTCAAGAACTTAATTTACTTATTTCACCTCTAATTCCTTTCACTCTAACAACTATACTCTTTAAACTCTCATAGCTTGAAGATCTCCAAATTCCATTGCACCAACTCTTTGGTTTTCATACTTCTCAATTGTCTTCTAATGTTTCCTCTAAGATTCTCCAATCTTAAGGATAACTGAAAGACTCTCCAAAACCCTTTCACTTGGTTAAATTTGTATTTCAAACCCTACAATGAATGAATGAACTTGTGCAACCTATTTAATTGAATGGATTCATAATAATTATTGATCTACACCCATATTTCATAACCTTAAGCCTCAACTTTAGGATTTATTGCCATTCATTCATTTCATCGTTTATAATACATTTTAAGCTTTTATTCTACAAGCGATGCCTTAAATTATTTGGTACGACTACCGAAACAATTATTTTGCAATAGTTCATCTCAACCTTCTTTAAACTATATATTAGTATAAACTACAATCTCTTGCCTCATTGTGTCAACACACAACTACTTGAATAAAGGTATTAGAATAAAAATCTCTAATTTCTTTTCATATTCAGGTATAACCAATCAATTATTGTAGTTAAACTACATTTCAATTCCTTCTCAAGGCATCCTTGCATCCTTTTAGAATTGTTTCAATTTCATTTTTAGGTTAATTGAATATTCAACATAATAATACCACAAATTTTTGAATATGTGGTTTGTATCATTCAATCATTCCAAGACAACATTATGCTTTCTGATTATATGTTGAATATAAGACAATTCTCTAATTGTCTTAATCTTAGTCAAGTCCATTGACTCGCAATACACATTCAACACATCTGGGTGACTTACATTTGAAACTTAGTATTTACACTTGCAATCCTTGGTATGAACCAATTTATCATCAGAATTTACATAGACTTTGTGACATTGCTTATGCCTTTGCTAAGTCTTCAATCATTTTTAATTATCATTGATAACTCATGATAATCTTATTCCATAGAGATTCAACAACTCTACATTTTCTTTTATGAACATGACATGAGTTCTCTAGTGAGTTTCAATGATTTCCACCATGATTTTAACATAATCAAGTCATTGTTTGACTTCATATTCTTATATAGTTCTAATTCTGATCTTAAATTAATGATAACCATGAGATCTCAATTAACTCTTGAGAACAACTAGTTTCATGTGATAATCCCAAATGAGTTGTCGATTTTGGCAATGAATATTCATTCTTAATTTTCTTAAAATTGACTCATCACTCGAGTTGAGTCCTCAAACTCATACAATTTCCATATTACATTAAGTAAAATAAATTATCATTGATTTGACATCGAATCAAGTAATTGATGAATTTAATCTCAAATTGTGACAAAATTCAAAGAAAATCGATAAACAAATCTTTTGAAACTTTCGGAGTCACAATTTCATTCATCAAGCTTGAATTCTCATTTAGGATCTACTAACTATTCTAAACAATTTCAAATCTTTGAATCTCGAATGATAGCTTTATTTTCACGAATCAATAGTCATTCGAAATTTATAAATTTATACAAACTTTTTAAAGAGTAGATTAGTTAATATCAAAATCTTGATATACTTGCTCACCTATTCATTTACTCCCTATCATAAAATAATCTTTGGATTCTCAAATCCTCATATTCATTGACAACTCATTCCCCTCAATTTAGACTATTCAGTCTATAAGATCATACTAAAACATCTCATTAGCTCATTGCCATGTTCTAACTCAAACAATACACCTTCTTACAAAATTTTTTTGACTTCAAATTTTTCATATGAAATTATCATAAAGTGATAAAAGTTTAATAGATAAGATAGAGTTGACTATCAATGCGTATTTTTCATAATCCTTCAACTATTATCTCTCGTCGTGAATCTTCACTTTTAATGTAATTTCATCGTTAACATCATCCTATTAGTGAGTGCAGTTAAACCACAACAACACTAATAAAATTTTTCATTGAATGGCCTTTAATCTCGTTTAACTAGTCTCGACACTAGTATATACTCACTCAAAATGAATCATCACCTTTGAGTTTCACTAAAGGTCATTTATTATTTTATTTATTTCTTAATGTCAATTCTCCTAATATATGTCTCAAAATCCAGGTCAACTAGATCTTTCTCCACCAACTACTATTAATCTAATAATATTAGTGAGAATAAAGATCCATTAGAAGAAGATATAATAGAAAAGTTTACTTTTTTTTCATCATAAGATTCTCAATATCTTTCCTTGTTCCATATTACATTGAGATTTAGGTTTCTACAAACCCTAAACCTCAATGCTTCCTCATTATATAACATTTTCACAATCTTTTTTTGATTATAATATCCATGAAGTCCAGGTTTCCAAAAACCTACACCATCTATTCATTGGATTCCACGATAAAGATGGGAGATAAGACTTTTAAGATAACAAATAGGAAAGACATTGCACTTATATCTATCGTATAGATATAATACATCACAACAAATCACATTATTCAGTCTTTTATCTTTCATTACCCCTAAAATATCGATAAAAATTTTTATCAGGCACTAAGTTAATCCATAACTTGATTATTAGGTCGAATAATTTCAAGTTATGAAAACTTAGAATATAATATCTTAATATTAGAATTGTATCGAAAGCGTGGCTTTGATATCAAACTATAGCATCTCCTATTTCAATTAGGGCGATACCATGCCTGAAACCCTAATTAAGCCCCGATACACAAGTCGAACTCAATTAGAGTAACATTACAGCCGTCCTTCATACCTGATCATCATACAAATAATATATCGTATATCGAAATAATAATTGAAAATGCAAAGAAATTAAAAACTTTTTTGATAAAATATATGATATACAAAAATCGACATAAACCTTGGTTATAAATACATATCTCAACCTTGTTTATTACAAAATAGTAATTCAATACAATATAAAATAGTAGGAAACTCACTTCACCGTAGAGAAAACTATAAACTCTTAATCTTCTCCATTCCTGAGTCGAAACACACTTTATTAACCCAAAATGTTAATTGGGGAATGAGCGCACCAACTTGCTCAGTAAATGATGTTCATAAACAGGTCAATTATCAACTAATATCAATGAATAAATGAATAACAATATGCATTCGAAACATATCTATTAAGGTGTTAAAATGATATAACAATAGATAACGGAATGCAAGTTCACATGTCAATTGCAACTGTATTCGGTGACTTGTATTTTTTATTTTATAATCCCTTTTACATTCAAAATAAAAGTTGTAGAGTCTCATTACGCTAATTTATGATCCACAAAAACTCACATGTTGGTCGACGTGTGATTTATGTGGTGTATCCAAGCATAGCGTAGCTATCCACTCTTAAATAGAAAATAGTAATCAGTTAGCGTCACAAATCTGATGGAAGGGTATTGATTGGCCTCTTAATACCTCGGTGTCAACCTCGATCGAATTCCCCCATCGCATCCTTTTTCGAGTTCACTTTTTGATGTAAAATAATAGGAAAACAATAATCGGGTACCTCAAGGTAACTTGAAGAATGTGTCGATAGCTTGCCAATCACTTTCACCGTCTCTCCAGTCTGATTCGCTCGTTGTACCACTTTCCGAATAATTTTCATAAAACAATTCAACTCAAGGTACACTACCCCATTCCCAGTCCATAATGCTATATGAACTAATTATATTAATTACATTGCATAATTGATAAAAACACGATTCCCACTTACCTGTACCGAGCTTTTAACTTTTACTGACTTACGCGATTCTCGAAATCCATAAATCTTTCCCTCGTTGACTAAGAACCTAAATTAAACCAATTATCATCAATTTAGGTCCATGATTTATTATTTAGAACCACTAAACTGGTCTCATTCGAATCTGAAACCAATTTATCAAATTTTAGGCTAATGTGACTATTTCGCGCTTTACGAGGTAAAACCCTGGTATAAAGTCTCGCCCGAAATCTCAAATATTTTATTTTCAATAGAATTCATCAATTTCTATTTATTTTATTAAAATATTATTTTTTTATTTTTTCCTGAAATGTTTCTCCAATTTTTCTTTATTTTCTCTCTTTTTTCTATTTTTCTCTTTTTGGAAAAGAGGTTTAGGGTTAAGGGCCGAACACACTCTTGCGTGTGCATCTTGTCTTTGATTTCACTAAATCGATTTTTTTTTTCTTGTTTCTTCTCTGGGTTGGATTTGATCCAACCTCAAAGCATTCTTGAAAATCTTGGAGAGCGGAGATGTGCATCTCCTTCATCGTCAAACTCCTCGACTTCAACTCCATTAACAAGTTCAATCAACAACATCCCTCTCCAACAATCAACGCAACAACAACAATAATTTACAATGACAAACACCACAATCTCACCTTGACTTTTTGATTTCATCATTTCTCTCTCTCTCCATGGTTCTCCCATTCCCTCGATTTCTGATTTCTCACTTCTCTCTCTCTTTCTTCTTTCTCTCTCTCTCTGCGATTTTACTATTAAATAGAGGAGGCGATATTTAAGAAGATAAAATTTTCTTGAGATTCGAGCAACACGAATCTTGTAGAAGAATATAATGTTTCACTTTTTATTTTAATCTTTCGAGATATGTGTTACGTTATTTCGAAGCCAATCTAATAGCTATCAACTCACCCAAATAACTCCTTGATCTACTTAAATTTGATTTAAAATAAACTTTCTCAAAATTCATGTGGTATGAATCTCGAAGACGATCAAAGAATGGAATTAAAATAATCATATCACATGATTTTCCCTTCTGAGATGTGATCACGCATCTCGAGGCAGTGAAAATCACTTCAACTACCAACATATCAACATATTCTCCTCCTCGACACTCATGCTACACACATCTCAAGGTAAATCCAATGTACAATTTTTATTTAATTCAGATTATAGATTCATTTATATATTTATATATAACTATATATAAATATATAGATCATTATATATTTCACGCCTAAAAATTTGTCGCACGTGCCAACGACCACTCTCGAGCATGCACACTATTATACGTCCTACGTGTGTCACCCTTGACATCGCGTATCACTAGGCCCACCAATTATTTATTATTTATTCATTTTCAATATATATTTATATATACAATTATATATAACTATATATATATCTATTCATGGCGTTTATAATTTCGTCGTGTGCACCAATGAGTACACTCGGGCGTACACACTACTCCATGACTCGTGTGCGTCACTCTTGACCTACACACAGTATTAAGCGTCACATAATTTTTCAACTATTCAATTATAGGCCAATAAATCCAATTAATTTCAATAAATACTAATACACACCAAACAAACACCAAACGACACGCAAATCCACGCACACATTAATCGAGACAAGTCAGGTTTAACTACGAGTCTAACTCGAGTTAATTAAAATTTGGATTAACATTAATCACCTATTTAAGGTAACGGACCGTTACACCACCAAATTTACTGAATTTTGTAGTGGCCATGGAATTATAGACCAAACTACGGCACCATATACACCTCAATAGAATGGTGTCATAGAATGAAAAAATAGAAATTTCAAAGACATGATAAATTTCATGTATAGTTCAGGACTTCCACACAAAATGTGGGGTGAAGCACTACTTACAGTGAATTATATTCTAAATAGAATTCCAATTAAGAAGACTAAAAAGTCTCCTTATGAATTATGGAAAGGTAGAATTCCTACTTTTAAAATTTTAAAAGTATGGGGTTGTCTAGCAAAGGTACAAGTTCCTATTACTAAGAGAGCTAAGTTAGGCCACAAAACAATATATTGTGTATTTATTGGATTTGCTAACAATAGTGCTGCATATAGATTTTTGGTAATTAATTTTGAAATTACCGATATTCATGTTAATACAATTATAGAATCTGCAGATGTGCAATTCTTTGAAGGAATTTTCATATAAAGAAGAAAAGATAAGTTTGTCAAACAAAAGAGTTCGAGAGGAACCATCTACTTATGATGTGCCCAAATTAAATATGGAACCTAGAAGGAGAAAAAGAACAAGAGTTCCAATAAGTTTTGGACCAAATTTTATTAGACTTTTGACTGAAGCTGAACCACAAACATATAAAGAAGTTATGACTTCAAGAGAGGCTGTTTTATGGAAAGAAGCTATAAACAATGAATATGAATCCATTTTGAATAACCATACTTGGGAATTGGTTGATTTACCTCTTAGTAATAAACCAATAGGTTATAAATGGATTTTCGAAAGAAAATTGAAAACTGATGGGTCGATTGATAAATATTAAGCACGTTTAATGGCTAAAGGATATAGACAAAAAAAGGGTTGGACTATTTTGATATTTATTTTCCAGTTTCAAGAATTACATATATTAGGATGCTAATTTCGATTGTTATCATATACAATATGGAAATACATCAAATGGATGTAAAAACAACATTTTTAAATGGAGAATTAGATGAAGAAATTTATATGGAATAACCTGAAAGATTTGTGGTTAGAGGTCAAGAAAATAAAGTCTCTAAACTTGTTAAGCCTTAATATGGACTAAAACAAGCACCAAAACAATGGATTTAAAATAAATGAATGTGACAAATGTGTTTACATTAAGGAAACGAAAAATTCATGTATCATAGTATTTTTATATGTTGATGATATGTTGACCATGTCTCCTAATACGGATATAATCATTTCAACAAAGAAAATGTTGAATTCTAATTTTGACATGAAAAATTTAGGTCAAGCAGAAGTCATTTTAGGAATTCAAATTAAAAGAAACAATAATGGATATATCCTTACTCAATCTCATTATGTTGAGAAAATATTAAAGAAGTTCAATCAATTTGATTGTAAATCAGCTCCCACTCCATTTGATGCAAATTGTAAACTTAAGAAAAATACTGAAAGTGTAATTTCTCAATTGGAGTATTCCCAAGTAATTGGGAGTTTGATGTACTTGATGAATTCTACAAGACTTGACATTGCTTATGTAGTTCGTAGGCTTAGTAGATACACAAGCAACCAAATGAAGGTCATTGGGAAGCATTGACTAGAGTATTAGGGTATTTAAAATATACTTTATACTATGGATTGCATTATACAAAATATCCACCAATACTTGAAGGTTAAAGTGATGTTAACTGGATTTCTGATAATATAGAAACTAAGTCAACTAGTGGATATATTTACTTTGGGAGGAGCTGCGATGTGAAGGCCATACCCCCCATCTTACTCTGTAAGGTCTGGGTCCTCCAGGTAGATGTATATGCACATGGGGGTGCATATACATCTACTTGGAGGACCCAGCCCTTACAGAGTAAGATGGGGGAGGGTATGGCCTTCACAAAAAAGGCGTCTTTTTGTGAAGGCCATACCCACCATCTTACTATGTAAGGGCTGGGACCTCCAGGTAGATGTATATGCACCCCCATCTAATGGCCCAGTGGTACACGGTTTGATAAAATCGAGTACTTAAGCCTCCAGGTCTCGGTTTCGAACCTTGGGAGGCGAAAGACTATGCCCATATATGTATTTCGAGGTGGGCTTGAACCCCTGGTGCATATATGGGGGGGACATAGAAGATGTATTACAGAGTAAGATGGGGGTGCATATACATCTACCTGGAGGTCCCAGCCCTTACAGAGTAAGATGGGGGGGTATGGCCTTCACATGCGATTTCATGGAAATTGTCAAAACAGACATGTATAGCACGTTCAACAATGAAATCTGAATTTATAGCCTTAGATAAAGCTGCTGAAGAAGCAGAATGGCTAAGAGTTTTTTCTAGAAGATATTCCATTATAGCCAAAACTAGTGTCATCAATATTTTTACAATGTCATAGTATGGCAGCACAAGCTAAAGCTAAAAATAGTGTATACAATGGTAAATCAAGACATATAAGGCGCCGACATAATACTATAAGACAATTATTGTCAACTGGAGTAATTAGTATAAATTATGTAAAGTCAAAAGATAAAATTGCAGATCGTATGAAAAAAGGCATACCAAGAGATCAAGTCATATTGTTATTGAGAGGAATGGGTCTAAAGCCTGTAAAAAGAGTTAAGTCTGGCGGAAACCTAACCTAGCTGATTGAAAATCCCATGGTCTAGGTTCAATAGGCAAACTGGTTAGATGAGACTTGAAGTAGAACGCACTTTTACTCGTTCCTAAGATATAATGTGTGTTGTGAAGACCTTAAGGGTATGTTATACATTTAATGACAACAAAAATGTCATCTATATGATAGTCAATGTGGGGTCGCATTTATGAGAACGAGACATGCTATGTAACACCCCAAGTTTTTTAAATCTAGTTTAATAGATACTAGAGGTGATTTAAAACTATTAAATATAATTTGATGTGTGTATGTGCCTAAATATGTGTATTAGTATCTATTACAAAGAAATTACTTGTAGAGCAAGCAAGGGTAAAGTGGTTAAAATCCATATGGGATGGCTTAAATGAGAGACGCTTGATAATCCTAGAACTAGTGGGCACAAGATTTAAATCAAGGGTTGAGATTGGTCACCTCAAACCCTAGATGGGTTGTATAAATAAATAGTAGCTACAAACTTATGTTGTAGCTATTTGGTCAAAAACACAAGTGGAGGCTAAGGCTTTGTGTGAGAAAGAGAAGTTAGAGTGCTAGGAGGCCATTACAACTCTCCAAAGCTTAGAGAGCATAATCTAAGATAAATCTCACAACCAAAATCATAAATCTCAAAAAGAAAATGTTGGTTTTAAGTATGTATTCTCAGATTTGTGTTGTATCCAATGTTTTCAAGTGGATTTACAAGGGGTTTAATGTTCAAATGTTGATTCTTCACGTTCCCAATGGTTGTATATGTGAATTAGGAGCCTTCCTTAATGAATTGATGCAAATATGTGATGAACACATGGGTTTTCATGATGGGTATGTGTTGAATCCAAGATTGGTGGTGATTGTGGCTTTGGTTTTGATTGTGGAGTACTTTGATTTTCGGATTTGACGAATCCTTGATGGTTTGGTAAAGCTTTTTTTTCAAGTTTCCAACAAGAACAATTAATAGATTAGAGCCTTGATGTTTTGATTTGAAATCGATGGTTTGGTTGTTAGAAAATATGTTTTGGGACCCTATTTACTAAATTTTGAGCCAAGGGAACATCGGGGATGGTCCGGGGGAGTTTCGGGGGTCGTCGGGACTCAATCAGAGAGTCGGAGGGCAAACAGCCAGCACAACGCCGCGGCTACCGTCCTTGCAAATTTCTAAAAAATCCCAATTTTTACCTCGATTTCAAACGGCCATAACTTTTTCGTTTTGACTCCGATTTTGATGTTTTGAACACCGTTGAAAAGCTTATGGAAAGCTTAACAACATGAGATTAATAAACCACTCAAAATGAGTCTTTAAATTATTAAAAAATGTGTTGGAACTTAGGAGTACCATCAAGGTCTTAAATGCGAGTTCAAGTACAAACTCTGAGTACGGGCCTACCTATGGTCTAGAATTCTAAATAAACTTATCTAAGAGTGTTGTGAACCTAATAAAGTGTGTACAAAATGTAGATAATCAAGAAACACCGTGGGAACTCATAGAAGATTCGGAATTAGCATTTAGCAGCGCTTGAGGTAAGTGGGGTTTGCTTTATTATCAATCATGCCATGCTAATATATATGCTGGAATTTTTTTCAGTAATTGGTCTATGAATTATTTGGAATCTGCTTGATATCTTTCATTGATATGTTGCTTATCATGTCCCTTTTTGTTACTCTATCTCTTGGATGCTTGTGGAACTGATATACGTCGAATGAATATACTTGGTACCGCGGTTGGAGGGTCGGAGGCATCCGGTCCCTCCTCCGATATGACTCTATGGAGTTTTGCTAGACTTGTGAACCCCTTGCTGCCTGATCTAGCAGTGTTGGGGGAAGGATAAGCTATGCAAGGTCAATAGATCTTTAGACTTGTAAACCTCGTATTGTCTAAACCGCACCATTGGGGACGCATAAGCTAAGACCTATTGCATGATAGGACTATTGGCATTCAGACTTGTGAACCTGTTGTTGCCTAAATCACAACATTAGGGGAAGGATAAGCTATTGTCCATTGTCCAGTTGGATATATCAGTTGTCACTTCTTCTGACTCTAAAGGCATTCGACATTATTGTTATCTTTGTTGAAGTATCGGTTGGGCATTGTTGTTATTTTATCTTGCTATATTATTATGCTTGATCATGTATGTCTTTAATGTAATGATCTGTTACCTTAAGCTGGTGACTAGTACTAATCTAAATCCTAATTAATCCGAGTTAGGCTCGTGATAAAGTTCGACGTATCTCAATTAGCGTATGTGTGCGTTTGCATGACGTTTTGTGTTTGTTTGGATTGTGAAATTAATTTATATATAGGTTGTCGTATAATACAGAGATTATACACAAGCCTATAAAACGGAAAATATTCAATAAACAATGGTTTACCTGAACACTAAGTATGATGAGGGAGTCGTGGCAAGATTGTGCACACTCAATGACACTTGTAGGCATGTCCGGTGAGTTGATTGGTGAATAATACGCGATATATATATTTATATATTTTTAAATATATAAATATATATTAGAAAATAAAAGAATATTAGAAATATATGGATTATCGGATCTTCTCGAACGAAGCGTAAGTGCTTGATGTGTCAAATCTCATATTACTTTAAGTTGTACCGTTTTAACGCATCAACCACGCTATTAGTCTCGAGATAGCAACGTATATCTCGAGAAAAATTCATATATATAAACAAAAGTTGATCGTTATCGATTCATTCGATCGTTTAAGAAGAATAGGAGGTTGGTTTTGATTCGGATCGAAGGGAGATTGTTCCAGAAACTGAATTCAATGAAGTTGAAAAGCTTAAACGGATTAGAAACTAGTGATTATCACTTTGGTAAGTTTGATTTTCGAGTTTGTCGATATTCGATTATCTAGTAATGATCAAATCTTTATAAATTAAGGTTGTTGATTTGAATGGGTTTATAACCTCATTAGAGGTATTCCCAGATTGATTAGGAGTGTAATTGTTAAGTTTGTATATGATTTGGATCGAATTGGATCAACATAGGTACGCTACTGTTCAGGTCTGGTGCACATAACGCGCTAGGCATTGGCCATAAAGCGCTACACGTACTAGGGAAGATGACTGACTTATGGATGACACGCTATCCATGTCATGTAGCGCGCTACCAAACCCCTAAAACCAACAACTGTGTTGTGTTTTATGAATAATTCTTGGGGGACTTAGGGACTATTCTATGGGTTCTAAATGTAATATAATGAACCTATATTCTGTCAGAACCCACTTAATTAGGCATCTGACCGGCCTAGATTACTTTAATCCATTGATAACCTAGTAGCCTTAACCTCATCATCAATAAATAATTAAAATCTTATCAGAGTATTTATCAAATATTATTCTAACTCAACCACAAAGGGATTCTAAAACGAATCTTGTACCTCGAAGTCAGTAAAGATTAATTATATAATCCTTAAAAATTCGTAAAAAATTTTCGCCAACATCTCCTCTATTTCTAAGCCTAAACCAGATATCCCGACCTTCATAAATCTTCAACAAACCTACTCGGCTTGGTGGAAATGTCGAAGGACTCACAATCCACCTCATAACAGTATATATTGCATTTATAAATAAAATTTAATCATTCTAACTTATCTCAAGTTCTCAAAATCTTTAAACCATCATTACCTTATCTCCACGACATTTCAATCCGTTTTAAAACCATAAATTCAATTCCAATCCTTCTCAAAATCATTTTAAAAGTTTCAAAAGGTATCATAATCTCACGTGAACCCAAAAACCCATTTATACCATATTTATATTTAAAAAATAATGCATACATAGAAAGAAAGAAACTGAACAAACCTCAATAATCAAAAAGGTATTCCTTTCCCTGTCGTCATTAAAACCTGTCATTACCCAATTATAAAAATTCGATAATGTCAGATTAACTAAATCTCACACTATCCAGTACACCTGTAGTAACCAAATGCATAATAATCCAAGGAATTTAAACAAGAATATAATCCAAGGAATTTAAATACAACCATGAATCCATCCCGTTTCTGTTATCCAACACAATCAGACGGCATCTCCGAAAGTAGTAAGTAAACAGTAATAAGGACTCATGCGCGGGGAGAATAACCAAGCTGGTCTCGTTCCTCTAGACTATGGGAGTATGATCTGGTTCATCGTGATCTCATGATAACCACGTGATGCAAAGTATAAGTAACTTTAGCCCCTCAAGCATAATATAGTGTTCTATAAACTCGATATAGACACTACAAGGAGACTCGTAACGCCTTACCCTCCCAAACCGTGTATGCATGTACAACGAAAATGCAATTCAAGGATCAATGCAATATATACGAAATTATATACGTACAACATAAAGGTTACCATGGGATTTACTTAACCTTATAAGAGCGATACCTACGCTCCCTTGCGCTCCCAGTCGGTCAACTAGTCCATACGAAATTCCAACTGCGGTCCTACAACTCATTCATAAGTCATATAAGCTTCTATAACAATTTCACAACTATTTCCCAATTAATTTCACTTAAACTGTCCGAATTACATCCCGAAACCCCACGAATATTTCCAAAATAAATTATCCGATGGTCGAATTCCATTTTTGACTCAAAATTATTTTTTGGCATCGAAAATTACGTTGTCTAGGCTTAAATATCAATTTCCCAATTTTATTTTATTTTTCGGTCCAATCTCGACCCAAAAACCTTGAAATCTCTTCGAACCATATCCTCGGATGTCCGGATTCTAATTATGTCTCCAAATTGTGATTCAAGATTAAAAATTATCCTACACCAGAGCATAAAATAATTTTCTAAATTTTGGACATTTTCGGGTATCGTAACACGCATCACGAGAAATATACCAGATAAAAATCCCCAAGACAATTCCAAAAATTCTTATTTTCCACAAACGTCCTCAACTTTCATTAATTTGTCCAAAAATCTATTTTTCATAATTTTCTCAATTTTTCAGGAATTTTTCCCAGTTTTTCAATTTTTAACTTTTTCGGGCGTGGTAGCACTCTTTACGATACAACACTCGGCGTACCGACCACGGAAACTCCCAATTTCCCTTCTATTATCAAAATTACATTATTTTGATCAATTCCTCTCTTTTTTTTCATAATTTTTTTTCAGGGGTTTATTTACTTGTTTTTTGTTTCCTATTTTTAAACTATATATATTATTTATTATTATTATTTTAAATAATGTTTTGTAAAGGGGAAGGGGAGAAATAATTCATTTAGGAACATGGAGCATAGGAACACTTACGGGGAATTCAATAGAACTAGTAGATACCATGATTAGAAGGAGAGTCAATATTGTTTGCCTCCAATAGACAAAATGGGTAGGAGAAAAGAGTAGAGAAATAGGAAGCACAGGGTTTAAATTGTGGTACACTGGTATAGATAGAAAATGCAATGGAGTAGGAATTGTGGTGGATAATGATTATAAGGATAAGGTCGTAGAGGTTAAAAGAATGGGGGATAGATTGTTTTTAGTTAAATTAATTATTGGAGACGAAAAAATTAAAATACTTAGCGCCTATGCACCACAAGTAGGATTAAGCGAGAGCATCAAACGCAAGTTTTGGGACGATATGGATGGATTTATGCAAAGTATATCATTAGATGAAAAGGTTTTTATTGGAGGAGATTTAAATGGGCATGTCGAGGCAAGTAACGATGGGTTTGAGAGAGTTCATGGAGGTTTTGGTTACGGTAATAGAAATGAAGAAGGAGAATCAATCTTAGAATTTGCTTCAGCATACGATCTTGTCTTAGCAAATACTAGTTTTAGGAAGAGGGAGTCGCATATAATTACTTTTAGTAGTGGTCATAACAAGAGTCAAATAGATTTTATTTTAACAAGAAAAATAGATAGAAAAATATGTAGAGACTGCAAAGTAATACATTGTGAAGCACTTACTACCCAACATAAGTTAGTAGTACTTGATATTAAGCTAACACGACGACATAATATGAATAAAAGAGTTAGCGACCCTAGAATAAAGTGGTGGAATCTAAAACATAGTAAACAAGTAGAGTTTAGAGAAAAACTACTAAAGGAAAATATTTGGAATCTTGACTTAGATGCTAATACAATGTAGCTAGAAATGAGTAGTTGCATAAGGAGAGTGAGATCAAACATATTAGGTATATCTAAGGGCTTGGGACCTCCAAAGAAGGAAACATGGTGGTGGAGCGAGGATGTCCAACGAGCAATTAAGACTAAAAGAGAGATGTATAGGAAAATACCTAAGTGTCAAGATGAAGATGTGTACAATCAATATAGAGAAGCTAGAAAACAAGCTAAAAAAGTAGTTAGTCAAGCTAAAACAAATTTCATGGAAGATCTATATACAAGGTTAGGTAATAGAGATGGCGAAAAATTTATATATAGGTTAGCCAAATTAAGAGATAAAAAGAAACAAGACATAAGTCATGTAAGATGTATTAAGGACGAAAATCAAAATGTTTTAACACGCGATGATGATATTAAGGAGAGATGGAGAAGTTACTTCGATAGTTTATTTAATGATGGCCAAGTTGATACTATAATAGATGAAAACCCACACCAAGAAAGAAATGTAAACTATACACGCAATATTAGAATTGTAGAAGTTAAAAAGACATTGAAAAGAATGAAAATAGGAAAGCATGTGGCCCAGATGAAATACCCATAGAGGTTTGGAAATGCTTAGGAGAAATTGGATTGACTTGGTTAACAAAACTTTTCAATAAAATCTTAAATCAAAACATATGCCAATGGATTGGAGAAGAAGCACGCTTGTGTCAATCTTCAAAAACAAAGGAGACATTCAAAGTTGCTCAAACTACCGAGGAATTAAACTTATGAGTCACACTATGAAACTTTGGGAGAGGATAATTGATAATAGGCTAAGGAGAGAAACAACAATATCATAAAACCAATTTGGTTTCATGCCTGAGAGGTCAACTATGGAGGCGGTTTTCCTTGTAAGACGATTGTTAGAAAAATATAGAGAAAAGAAAAAAGATTTTCATATGGTATTCGTAGATTTAGAAAAAGCATATGATAGGGTCCCTAGAGATGTTCTTTGGTGGGTTCTAGAAAGAAAAAGAGTGCATGCTAGATACATAGACACTATTAAGGATATGTATGATGGAGTAGTAACGAGTATAAAGACATTTGGAGGAGCTACAAAAGAGTTTCTCATACCGATAGGACTACATCAAGGATCGGCTTTAAGCCCATATCTATTTACTTTAGTTATGGATGAACTAACTAGACATATTCAAGAGGATATACCATGGTGTATGCTATTTGCAAGATGATATTGTCTTAGTGGATGAAACTAAAGATGGAGTGAATAGGAAACTAGAACTCGGAGGAATACATTAGAATCTAAAGGCTTTAAGTTGAGTAGGACAAAAACCAAATACATGCACTGTGAGTTTGGAAACACTAGACATCGAGATGACGGTGTGGTAAAATTAGGGGAAATAGAAGTTCCTAAGGTAAACCACTTTAGATACCTAGAATCAATCATACAAAATGATGGTAACATTGAGAATGATGTCACACATAGAATTCAAGCTGGATGGAAGAAATGGCGGAGTGCAACAGGGGTGATTTGTGATCGAAATGTTCCTACTAAGTTAAAAGGAAAATTTTATAGGACCACAATTAGGCCAGCTATGCTCTATGGAAGTGAATGTTGGGCGGTAAAGCAACAACAATTACATAAAGTGAACGTAGCAGAAATGAGGATGCTTAGGTAGATGTGTGGTAAAACTCATAAAGATAGAATAAGAAATATAGAAATTCAAAGACAAGTAGGAGTAGCACCAATTGATACAAAGATTAGGAAAGGGCGGTTGCGATGGTTTGGTCACTGCAAAGACGGCCTACAAATGCCCCAACTAGAAAACTTGACTCAATAGAAACTGTAGAAATTCGACGAGGTAGGGGCAGACCAAAGTTAACATGGGATGCATTAATTATGAGGGATATGAATGGTTTGCAAAACGCACCATCAATTGCACTTAATCGAGCACAATGGAAAAGTTTGATCCATGTAGCCGACCCCAGTTAATGTGGACTGAGGCTATGTTGTTATTGTTGTTCTAAAGGGGGAAGGGGAGTCGTCCCCTTCCCCCCCTCACGTCTCTGTTAACAACAGAGAGAAAAAAACTTTTTTTTTAAATCAGGTCTGGCAATAGCCAGACCCCATAATCAACAGGGGATCGATCACAGGAGTCTCTCCCCTGCTTCTTCTCCCTCTTTACTTCCATAATCAATCAAAACAACAACAACCAGCATCAACAACAACAACGCCCAAAACAAGATCTGCCATTAAAACAACCAACAACAACAACAACAAACAACGACCTGCAACAACCCAAAAGCTCGCCTTGGTTTCCTTCTCCCTCTCGATCTCGATCTTCTCTCTCTCCTTTCTCCTTTCTCCCTCTGCATTTTTTTTTCTTCTCCTCCTGTTCGAACAGAGATGTTGATTTTGGGGAAGAATATATATATAATTTCCTCGATATTTGTACATAACGAATCACGAGGCAGATCTAATGTTTATTTAAAATTTTGATTTTCCTTGATATACGTATTTACGTATCTAGAGACCAATCCATAACCACCACTAACCCATGAAACTTAACCGCCTTACATTTGGTTGATAATAAAAGCTTCTCGAGATCCGAGCAGAACGAAACTCATGGCAAATCAAATATATAATTTAAATCAAATCCTTTCCTTGAAAATGGGCGGCGCGCATCTCGATGCAGCACAAATATTCACACCACTACCACCGTACCACCTCATTTCACATTCTCGACACTCGCGCCACATGCATCCCGAGGCACATCCAATGTCCATTTTTTATTTACTCCACAACTATAGTATCCATTTCTATAGTTATCTATATGACTTATATATATACAAAGTTATATTTTCCTATGTATTTTCGCGCCCAAAAATTCGTCGCTTGCGCCCACAACGTTCGTCGGACGTGCACACTATTGTACGTCCCAGACGTGTCACCCTCGACCTCGCGTGTCACTAAACGCCTACTAATTTATTAATCATTTATTTAATTTCATGTTTATATTTTCAATTTATATCCAAATAAGTCCCCGAAAAATACCACAATTTCGCCAAAAATTGGCAAGTTTACCCAATCACTCCGAAACTCTCGGACAACCCGTCTTGGCACGCATTTCGAGACGCTGGCCCACGTCACCTCATTAAATCCAATAAATGTCCAAAACTCTAATTTTTAACTTTAAACTTAACTATTCATCGTGAAATTCGACACAAATATTCAACGCAACATTTTGCGTATCTCGACACCCGTCTTGACACATATTTCTAGACAAGATCCTGCGAAACACCGAATTCACTCAACCGACTTGAATTTCGCAAAATAACATAATATATAATACGCAACACTAGGCAAACACCACAAAATAATAAAATTAATTATAAATCTCTAATTCACCGATATTTTAACTCCCAACTCAAGGTCAAAACTATAATTAGGCTCCCTTAATCCCAGATTAGCCGTAATTTTCAGTTTAAAGTTTTTGGGATTTGACATATTGATCCCAAATGATTAGGGATAGGTTGAGGAACATCGAGGAAGAGTGAGATTACAGAAAAGTTAAGAAATTTATAAAGAGACTTAAACCCGATGTAAGTATGGAATCGCTTATTTATCAATATTGTCTGGCTATTTAATATATATATATATATATAGCTCATGTAGTTGTTGGATTGAAATGGGGGATTATGTACACTGTGATAGTTTTTCTAATGAATAGAAAACGGTGTTTATTGTGATTCACGAGAGTAAGATCCTAGAATTGAGACGAGGTGATATAGGAGACGGGTTGACTTCCCGGCCTATATGTAACATCCTACTCAGTTTATAGGTGACGTGGGTTACATTTACACTAAAGGGTTTGAGATAGAACCATTGGGCATTAATGGATGGGCTAGAAAGCATATGAGCGCGATGTGTTGGTCTAGCAATCGCATTAATGGTGTCGGTGGGTAATCGACCCTAGTTTTTATAAATAAAATGGGGATCACAGTGAATAGTCCAAAACATTTGCTTTACATCCATTTATGTATTGAATTTATATGATTTCCATATTCTTGTTAGATATCAATATTAGCATGTTGTTATTGCATGATATCCTTGAATATTGTATGGAATGTTGATGATTAGTGTGAATCCCTACTTACTGAGCAAGTTGGAGCGCTCATCCCAATTAACATTACAGGTAGATCCGATAAGTATTACGACTACGAGACGGAGAAGTTATAGGAGTCTTAAATTTCTCTTCGATCTAATGACTTTCTCTGGTCTTATATATTTGTATTGAATTATAGTTTTGTAATATCACATGGGATGAGTGATTTATATAACCAAGGTTTATTCCGGTTTGTTTTTAATACTTGTATATCTTATTTTGGTTATCGAAAAAGGTTTTAAATTTTCGTTGTGTATATGATTTATTTTATTTTGATAATCGATATACAGTAGTGTTTATCAGGTGTAGGTGGTAAGGCTGTTGGCTCTAGTTAAGTTTGGTAAGGGTAATATAGGCTTAATTCAGGTTTCAGGCCTGGTATTGCCCTAATCAGGTTAGGGGATGCAACAGTTTGGTATCAGAGCCTAGGTTAGGTAAAGTTAGATCCTACCTCAGAGCTTAAAGTTATTAGCTCTGATATTGTTTTGTATCATAGCCACATGTTTTAAAGCCTTGGTTAGCAATGATTTATTAGAATCAAGGAATCACTCTGATACAGTATGGTACTAGAGTTTATGGTTTATCACTTTTAGAGATAAAGTGGTAACAGTGATACAGTTTGGTATTATGGACAAGGCTCTGACCTTATATTCACTTTTGAATGGTGTTCGAAGTAAATGAAAGCCTACTTTAAAAGTTTAAAGTACTCTGATTACCCTAATAACAGAACCTAAGTTTATCGACTCGAAGAGTGGTCGCGAGTTATGAATAAGCTTAAAGTTTGATAAATAGTTTTTATCGTGATTTCGGGGGGGGTAACAAAAACATAAAAGACTGAGATATGTTCTTTGTTGTGTATACTATATCTACGTGGTAGATATGAAGGTATGTTTTTCCTGAACGATAATAAGATGGTTGAAGTCCATCTATTTCTCATGATATGAGAAGGTGTTGGAGGTAAGAGCTCAGAAGAGTCTTAACCTCGGGGATAGACAAAAAGGAAAGACATAAGAAAAGTTACAAAGATGAAATAAAACTTTTCTCCAAGTAACATCTTCAGTGGTCTTTCTTCTTACTAATATTATTAGACAAATAATAGTCAGTGAAGAAGTATTTATTGGATCAAGATCTCCAGGTGTGTATTAGGAGAATAAAAATTATAAAATAATGAAATACTGAATGATTTTCGATGAAACTCAAAGATGGCGGACCACTTTAAAAGGTGATTTAATACTAGTATTGAGACTAGTATGGAAGTAATGAAAGTTATTCAGTAAACAAATTCGTGGTAAATGATAAAAGCCTAATAGAGGTTTGGAAATCACTAATGCAGTTATACTTCATAAGTTGTTATGAAGTTGATATTCTAGTCATGGTGTGAATCCATATTGGAATAACAAGTGGTTTATTAATAAAAGATAGTTAAATCCAGAATATAGCAGTGAGTTGGTAAGATATCCTAGTCTGATCTATTAGTCTGGTATAGTCTAAATTGGGGAGAATAAGTGTTCAATAAATCTGAGGATTTTGGGAATCCAAGGAATAATGTGTAGTAGTCGAAATGAGTATTTATTACTCAGAATTGACAACTCATTTTGAAAATAAGTGAAACCAATGGTTCTCAATAGGTAGTTGAGATTTGATTTTCGCAGTGAAATGATCAGAGCTAAAGATATATATCTTTATAAGATGATTGCAGGCGGGTGCTAGATCATTTTAAGTGGATGGTAGAAACTAATAGAACTTACTAGAACTTATGCTATTTTCATAAATTAAGGGTGTCAAGTGAAGGAAAACCCTATTGTAATGAGGTTATTATTGTGTTATCAATAATAACTTGGAGTCTTTGAAGACTTAGAAAAAACACAAGCAATTACCGTATAGAATTGTGAATTGCTAATGGTAAGTTGGTTTAGACCAGATTTTTGCAAATGCTAGTGCTAAGTTTCAATGGATAATAAATGGTAAGAGTGTTGAATATTAAAAGTAAATTAAGGGATTTGACTGTGATTGAGACAATATGAGGTTGTCATATATTCAACATAATGGTAAAAAGAGAAAGTAAACTTGAAATAATTAGATATTACCAAAGATTGATACAAGGATCTGTGATATCGTTGTGTGATTTATTCAGTTAACTCAAGTATGTGATAGTTATAAGTTGAAATCGAATACAAGGATGTCATAGAGGAAGGTAAAAGTATAGTTGAATTACAATGTTTGCTTAACAAAACCTAAATTGTGGAAGAAGTTAGAGGTTCATCCTAAGACTTCTGATCTAGGTAAGAATGTGTGGGTGACACAATAAAACAAAATTCTAACTCATATTTCCAACTATATATAAATAGCTCCGGATTTGGTAGAAGAACTATTAGAGATTGATAATCTCGAGATAACTAATTTGGTAGTTGTATCAAATATGGAAATGCATCACTTGTAAATTAAGAAGAAAGGTTGTTGAGGATCTTTTAATCATTCTTTGAGATTAATAAGAATCTTAGAGGAATCATTAAAAGACAACATGAGAATATGACACCAGTGGACTGGTGTAAGAGTAAGTAACGAATTTCAAATTGTGGAAGTTTGAAAAATTGAAATCGTCAGAGTAATAGAAATAGAAGGTAAGAAAGTTACCTTAAAACTTTCCTAAGTATTAGGAATTCACTCTGAAACATCACTCATCAAGATGATTGTGTTGACAATGCTTTGAAAAGAAATGGATAGAGGTTATAGTTATGAGAAAAGTTGCTCAGTAATATCTTTTAGGTGAGATATTTACTGATGACTAAGTGGGAGTCCTGCGTAGGCACATTATCAATTGAGTTGGCTAAATTGATAACTATAAGTATATTCTTTAAAGCTCATATGAGAGATGAACTAATGATGATTAATTGAGTGATGAATTAAATTAGGGAGATTGATTAAGATTATCAAGTAGGTCAAAAATGACTACTAATTGTTGAAGTTGGATGAGGATAATCTCATATCAAAATAGTGAGCATGAAAGAAAAGTTCTTAGAACATGAAACAAAAAGCGAGGCAAGTGGAAGTTGAATGATTTTAACCTGGAAGGTTATATTGTTCTTGCCTATATGAATGATATTTCATGCTCAAAAATTTGTGATGAATTAACCTAAGTAGTGGTGACAACTGAAGGTTATTGATATAATTGTAAAACTGACAGAGTTTAGAAATTTCTTGCCAGTACTGTAGTTTAAATCCTCGTGGAAAAGTAAGCGAAATATATGTGTGTAGAAGAGTTAAGAGTTGTGGAGAACCAATATTATTATTTTAGTAAGGAACCGAAAATATGCTTCTTAGGGGGGGAATATATGTATAGTAGCTGGGAGGGACCTTTCTCAATCTTAACACAATATATCTGAGGTTGACCATGGTTTCTAGAGAATATAGTTTCTGAGCTTTTGACTTGGAAAGTATGAATTACTTGGAAGAAATATTTACTGTGACTTCTCTGGTGTTGGTTTTAACAGGCTATATACAGGATTGAGGTATTTACCTTAAAAATTTGTATGCTTTATTTTTTCGTTAAACGGTGTGGGACGAGAAGTAATAATACAAATTTGTTAGAGCTTGAGTAATTTAGAATTACACGAAAGATGTTATCAGACTGTCAGTATACAATTGCAATTCAGGTATATTGAGAAAATGTAGCTATTAATAGAGTTTCTCAGTTTAGACTTCATGAGGAAATGATGGTGATGATAATTTGTGTAAGTTTAGTTGACACATCATCAACTGAGAGAGCTAATTTTGGAGATACTAATCTGATCTTTTGAGTTCAGATTCAAATTGAATTAGAAAAGATTCAGTAGTGATTAGTTGTCAAAAAGCTAATCGAGATTATATAGAGCGTTAAAGGTTAACAGCTAGTGGTCAGCGTCTGATAATGTTACGTTACGGTTCCGGGATAAATTATGGATTCCAATTCAGGATCAGGTGAGGCGGGAAGTGTTGTGGAAATCTCATAGATCTTTTTACTGCATTCATCAAGATAGCAGTAAGGAATATCAAGAAATGAGGCGCCTTTATTTATTGTTAATCTGGGATGAGATATGAGATATGTCAGCAAGTTAGGGTTGAGCATAAGAAGCCCGGAGGTTTACATAGATCGGTGGATTTTGTTTCTAGTTTATCTATGAGTTAGCGTAAGCACAATACGATAAAAATTGTAGTTAACAGTTGATGGATTCTGCATATTTCTTGTCAGTTTCTATGTGAAATCCTTTTGATTGATTATGTAAAATATACATACATGAGGTATTAGATTTCAGGGTGCTTCAGTGTCGACTATTTTGGATAGAGATCTGAGATGCACGTCCAGAGGATTGAGTGAATTATTGAGACAGCTGGGGACCTATTCTTAACTTTAGTATGGTATACTATCAGTAGACCGATGGGTAATCGGAGTAATTGATTTTGGTGCTAGAGGATGTACTTTAAGCTTGTGTCTTGAAGTTTAATAATAACTGGAAGAGATACATTTCTCAGTGTGAGTTCGTTTATAGCAACAGCTGTCAAGTTAGAATGGAATGCTCCTTTGAAACTTTGTATGGTCAACCATGTCATTAATCGAAGTGTCTGGATAGGGGTTGAGATGTAAGTTTGTTGGAGCCGAAATTAATTTAGAACTACACAGCGGAAAGGTAGCAGATTAGCCAGCGTTTGACTGCAATACAACTAAAATAAAAGAAATACGCCGATAAATGTCATAGGTGGGTGGAGCTTTCAAAGGACAAATATGTTTTGTCTAAAGTCTCACTTATGAGAGAAGTTGTGTAAGTTTGGATTGTAAGGTAAGCTAGCTTCTAGGTGTATTAAACCTGAGAAGCAAAGAGATTTCTTTGGTTATAGTGAAATAGGGATTTCACAAAGATGAAGAACAAACCTGAAAGCGGAAGTATGAGAAATATTTTCCATTTCTCTTTGAAATTGTAGGTAATTACAGATTACTTTCATTTCGAGGACGAAATTGCTTTAAATCGGGGAGACTGTAACGACTCGTTACCATAAGCTGGTGATTAGTACTAATTCAAATCCTAATTAATCCGAGTTAGACTCGTAATTAAGTTTGACGTACCTCGATTAGCGTATGCGTGCGTTTGTACGACGCTTCGTGTTTGTTTGAATTGTGAAATCAATTTACATATAGGTTGTCGTATAATACGAAGATTATACACAAGCCTATAAAAATGGAAAATACCCAATAAATAATGGTTTACCGGGACAGCAAGTGTGACAAGGGAGTCGTGGCAAGAGTGTGCACACTCAAGGACACTTGTCGGCATGTCCAGTGAGTTGATTGGAAAATAATACGCGATATATATATATATATTTATATGTTTTTAAATTTAAAATTATATTGGAAAAAATGAGAATATTAGAAATATATGGATTATCAGATCGTCTCGAACGAAGCATAAGTTCTTGATGTGTCAAATTTTGTGTCACTTTAAGTTGTGTCGTTTTAACGCATCAACCACGTGACCAGTCTCGAGATAGCGACACGTATCTCGAGAAAAAATCATATTTATAAACAAAAGTAGATCGTTATCAATTCATTCGATCGTTCAAGAAGAATAGGAGGTCGGTTTCGATTCGGATTGAAGGGAGATTGTTCAGGTTGCCGAATTCAACGAAGTTGGGGAGCTTAAACGGATTATAAGCTAGTGATCATCACTTTGGTAAGTTTGATTTTCGAGTTTGTTTATATTCAATTATCTCTTGATGATCAAATCTCTATAAATTGAGGTTGTTGTTGATTCGAATGGGTTTATAACCTCATTAGAGGTCCTCCCGGATTGATTGGGAGTGTAATTGTTGAGTATGGATGTGATTTGGATCGAATTGGATCAGCAGAGGTACGATGTTGTTGCAGGTCTGGTGTGCATAGCGCGCTAGGCACTGGCCATAGAGCACTACGTGTAATGGGGAAGATGACTGACTTATAGATAGCGCACTATCCATATTTTGTAGCGCGCTACTAGACCCCTGAAACCAGCAACTGTGTTGTGTTTTATGAATAATTTTTGGGGGACTTAGGGACTGTTCTAGGGGTTCTAAATGTAGTATAATGAGCCTATATTGATCCCAAATGATTGGTGATAGGTTGAGGAACACCAAGGAAGAGTGAGATGACCGAAAAGTTAGGAAATTTAGACGGAGACTTAAACACGAAGTAAGTATGGATTTGTTTATTTATCAATATTGTCTAGCTATTTAATATATATATATATAGCTCATGTAGTTGTTGGATTGAAATGGGGGATTATGAACACTGTGATGGTTTTCTAATGAATAGAAAACGGTGTTTACTGTGATTCAAGAGAGTAAGATCCTAGAATCGAGACGAGGTGATGTAGGAGATGGGTTAGCTTCCCGGCCTATATGTAACATCATACTCAGTTTATAGGTGGAGTGGGTTACATTTACACTAGAGGGTTTGGGATAGAACCATTGGGCATTAATGGATGGGCTAGAGAGCACATGAGCGCGATGTGTTGGTCTGGCAATCGCATTTATGGCGTCGGTGGGTAATCGACCCTAGTTTTTATAAATAAAATGGGGATCACAGTGTAATAGTCCAAAATATTTGCTTTGAATCCGTTTATGTATTGAATTTATATGATTTCCATATTCTTGTTAGATATCACAGTTAACATGTTATTGCATAATATCCTTGAATATTATATGGAATGTTGATGATTAGTGTGAATCCCTACTTACCGAGCAAGTTGGAGCGCTCACCTCAATTAACATTACAGGTAGATCCGACGAGTGCTACGACTACAGATTGGAGAAGTTATAGGAGTCTTGAACTTCTCTTCGATGTAATGACTTTCTCTAGTCTTATATATTTGTATTGAATTACAATTCTGTAATATCACATGGGATGAGTGATTTATATAACCGAGGCTTATTCTGGTTTATTTTTAATACTGTATATCTTATTTTGGTTATCGAAAAAGGTTTTAAATTTTTGCTGCATATATGATTTGTTTTATTTCGATAATCGATATATAGTAGTGTTTATCAGGTATAGTTGGTAAGGCCGCTGGCTCTAGTTAAGTCTGGTAAGGGTAATCTGGGCTTAATTAGGTTTTCAGGCCGGGTATTGCCCAAATTAGGTTAGGGGATGCTACATTTAATGCCCTAAAAATGATAATGGATCTTATGATCTGAACTGTTGAAATCTAGTTTGATTTTATTATTAGGTATTACTTGGATGATTGATGGTATAATAGGCTTCTGCTTTAGTGAGCCCGTTGATATATTTTGCTCACCCCACTATTTTTCCCCTAGTTACCTCATATGTTGTTCCAGACAAAGGAAAGGGCAAAGCCTTAGCATATAAGCTTTTTTCTTGTTTGCAAGGTTTGATAATAATTATTTATTTGCTTTCAGACTTTATGTAATAAACAAGGGATTTATTTGGGTAGATGACTGAGAATCATCGTAAGCAGCTTGAGGAGATGAATGCGGCACATGAACGTAGGATTGCTTTGAGCTGATGGATGTTATCAAGGGACAACAGTTGCAGCAAGCACCACAAACACTAGCGAGTTACCATTGCAACCACCACTACCACCGCAAGTACATATTAGAGAAAATGTTCAGTAGATGAAGCCGTTGAATTGACAGTTGCCGCAGTCCCGGTAGCAATGGTAAGGCATATGATATGACAATGAGGATGCTCAATATCCAAAAAGAGTTCATGAAATACGATGCACCAAAGTTTTTTGGGACTTTGGAGATTAGATTTGCTAAAGCATGGATCATGAATCTTGAAAAAATGATGAAACTTATGAAGATTGATGGTGCTATTATGGTACCATTAGCTTCCTTCTTACTGGAGGAAAGTACTGAGAAATGATGGAAATCTACGTGGAGGACTGAGGGACCAGTGGAGACTTGGTCACAATTCAGGGTATTGTTTTTTTCGAAGTACTTTCTGAAAGACATTAGAGATGCTAAGAAACGGGAGTTTCTTGATTTGAAATAGGGAAGCATGAAGATCAGAGACTATTATATAAAGTTCCTAGAGTTGTCTGAGTTTGCTTTTGAGTTGTATCTAGTGAGTCAGAAAGGACTACGAGATTCATTGAGGGACTGAGGGATGGCATTCGGTACATTATAGCTAATGTTAGGTCGCAGACTTACAATGATGTAATGAACACAGCCGCAAAGTGTAAGGCAGCTATGATAAGGACGGGGAAGATACGACAACATCGCATAAGACTATATCAGCATATTCTCAGCAAAGGTTTGGCAAAAATAAGTCAGAAAGGTACCATAATGATAGGTTCATTAAGAAGTTCAAGGGAACAAAATCTTCATGTGGGAATGCACCATCCAGAGTGGACTCGAGGGCACCTCATACCTCGGCGGGGATCTCTCACACTCCTACCCCCTCGGCTTCTCATGGTTCGGTGTAGAAGCTACCACTTCCACCTCGACAGTCGGAGAACACTCAGAGTAAGCGTAAAGGATTGACATGGTCGAAGGCAAGAAACTCGGCAGGGTCATCATCTGCGTCATTTCAGAGGCTAAGGGGATTGTGTTTTTTCTGTAAACAGCAGCACATTATAAGGCGACTTGTCTAAGAAGGCCAGAAGTGTCAAAAGTTAGTGTAGCCCAACCTGTTAGGGGAGGAGTGAATGCAGTTATAGAGCTAGATGGTGCAACCACTCGTCATTTGGTGGCAGGTATGGATTACATTTGTGATAGAGGCGTGCATGCCTTATTTGATTCTGGGTTTTCTGTTTCATTTCTGTCTGGTAAAATGGTTGATGAGATTGGACTAAAGCCGATTAGAGCTAGTACGAATTTGATTTTGAGTACCGCTACTAGTGAGCAGATTTATCCTAATATGGTGTGCGATGGGTGTATTATTAAAATTGAGAATCATGTTTTATCCTATGATAGCCTAATCCCGTAATCAAGCCTTAATCTAAATCACATAAGACTTAATTACGTATTAGTCGTCGCCTTTCGTCCCTATATTTCTCTGAATCCATTTATTGATCTATATTATCATGTTCATGAAGATCATGTGGAAGCTATTATGAGTCAAAATTCCTAAGTGTGGAAAACCAAGAAAAGACAACATCATATGCACGTATATATGACACTATTCACTCAACCCAATGTACAACCCATAATGACATAAACAATAATAATACAACAAAAGCCGAGACTTACAAAATGAGTGAGGAGAGTCGCCGAACTGTTCAGAGGAAGTCGTCGATCTTCTCCTTCCCTGGTTTGCTGCTGCTCGACGGACCTACACCCATCGTCACAAACTAGACGGTGAGTATAGTGATATTTAAGTACTAACTGAAGAATTCTATGCCATATTTCCAAAATAAACGAATGATATTTAAAAGCATAAAGTAGCGAAATAAATTGCTGAAACAAGTAATGCAAGTAAATACCACAAATAAAGATATAGAAACAGACACAGGCTAAGTCGAGATGAACTACGTCCGGTCGGCGGTGAGAACTATCACATAACCTTTCTCACTACTATATGGAGTTGCGCTTAACATATCTCACACAAATAGCGGAGCTGCGCTCTACGCTTTACAACATCAATCTCATGCTTGCCAACCACCCCGAGTCCCATAACTCGTGTGCTGCGCAAGTGTAGTGGTGAGTGCCGGAACCCCGGTAGATCCATGTCCTCGTGAACCGCGCATCTCTCGTGTAATAGACACTAGATAATCCCTACTTTACTTTCAAAGACGTATAATTCCAAAACTCTAGGATTCCAAAACAAGTTAGGCTACAAAGCCCAAAGGAAATCGAATACAAGTCCAATTAAATCCAAATTATTCCATTAGCATGCTTTTCATCAATTCTTTTCAAAAATGACATCAATAGTAGGAATCAGAGTCAATGAAACAATTCACAAGGCATCATGTCACAATATTCACTCATGAATAGATACAAGAACAACATGATGTGAGAGTTCAAGTAGTAATGTCTACCAAGAGACCAATAAATCAACAAAGATGAATGAAATGAAATATAAAATTCTCACAGTTGTACTTACAATTCACACACTTGTCATAGTCTATTCGATCCCTCGACAATTCGAAATGCGTGCCCAAACGCCGGAGTTCTCCCCTTAATGCCCTAACATTTAATAATGTAGCACTTTAGGCTAAATCGAAGTCGAGACAAATTTCTAAAATTGTTTATTTATTTTCTGCCAAATCGGCCCATTTCGCGCTTTTCGAGGTAAAACCCATGTAAAATGCTCGTTCGAAATTTCAAATATTTTATTTTTCATAGAAATTCATTATTTTCTATTTATGTTTTCAAAATATAATTTTTTTAAATTTTTCCCTATTTTCTTGAATTTTTTCTCCATTTTTTCTTTTATTTTCTCTTTCTTCTTTTTTTTTTTTTTTTTTTGTCAACTCCATACCAACACCACTCTACAACCACCCCATCAATTGAAAAACATCAAATTCACCTTGATTCGTCTTGGGTTTTCTCATTCTCCTTCTCCTCCTCCAACGATTCTTCTTCTTTCATTCTCTCCCGGTTTGGTTGATGTTGGGGATAAGAAACCCATTTAGTATATATATAATTTTGGTTTAAATGCTAGCCTTTGATCTAGGTGCGCACACGTCTCCCGAGGCTCCTCACATGGAGCACATTATCCCGCTTGTCCCCCAAGTCACTTGTGAGTGACTCACCAAAGTGACACCTTGCCTCATGATAGGTTAACGCGTGTCTCGATGCACATCCAATGCCTCATGATTTATTTTCCTAACTATAGGCCATTTACTCATTTAGCTACATGTGGCCACATTAAAACCACACATTACCCAATAAATTCACATTTTATTCAAATAAATTAAACTTACCATAATATGCTGCTACCTCGGTCCCACGTCGACACGCGACTCGAGGTACGTCCCCGCTCTTCTCGATACCTACACACCCGTAGAAAACTAACTTAATAGTCTACACATATACAATACACTAGGCATACATCACAACAAATATAAAATGTACATCGGCCATTGCCTCGGTAAACGGACATATCACGGTGTGGGTCCCATAGTACGGGTCGTTGAGCCTGTTAAAGACATAAACATGGTTAGCGATTTTGGGCCATTACAATTTTGAAACGCCACTTGACAAGCACTTTTGGGATAGACTTGTTCCTCAACTATTGTACCATTCGATCTAGGATCTGAACAGGCTGCTCTTCGTATGACATATCCTCAGTTAAGTCAATCAGGCTCAAATCTACAATCGGACAATCACCTGCTCTCGACTCAGCTAATCGAAGCATGGATATATGAAAAATTGGATGAACTCCTGACATTACTATGGATTTGTGAGAGGATTGCCGAGAACCGCCCGGATACATGATTCCAAATGGGTGATCGTTTATAGACTGACAAAGTCTACTCATTTTCTACCAGTGGCCGCATATTATACGTTTGATCGGTTGAGTATACTGTTTGAGCGAGAGATTATTAGACTGCATGGGGTACCAGTTACTATTACGATAAACATAGATGTTATGTATACGTCCAGGATATGGCGGAGTATGCAGGAGGAGTATGGTACATGCCTACAGTTTAGTACGCTTTTCTTCCTCAGACTGACGGGCAGACTGAGAGATTGTTACAGGTTCTCGAGGATATGTTACGGGCGTGGGTATTGAAGTTTGGCGGATCATGGGAGGAGTACCTACCGTTATGTGAGTTTGCGTATAACAACAGTTATCAGGCCAGTATTGAAATGGCGCCTTTTGAGGGTTTGTTTGGTAGACCGTGTCACTCGCCATCGTGTTGGGCTGAGCCAGAGGACCGGGAGACCGTGGGGCCTAAGATTGTTGTCGATCACACGGAGAAGGTAGGACTGATTTGTCAGAGACTCAAGGGAGCCCAAGATTGACAGAAGAAATATACGGACATATATCGTGGTGATCTCTCGCACACTGAGGGATCCTTTGTCTATTTAAAGGTTTCCCTTCGGAAGGGTCTTCAGAGGTTTGGAGTGAAAGTAAACTTGCACCGAGATTTATCAAACCTTTCAGAATTAAGAAACGGGTCGGAAAGGTTGCGTATGAGCTTGAGCTACCTCTGCAGATGTCAGGAGTTCATCCAGTTTTTCATATATCCATGCTTCGATTAGATGTGTCAAGAGTAGGTGATCGTCCGACTGTAGATTTGAGCCAGATAGACTTGACTGAGGATATGTCATACGAGGAGCAGCCTGTTCAGATCCTAGATCGAATGGTACAACAGTTGAGGATCAATTATATCCCAAAAGTACTAGTTAAGTCGCAGTTTCACGATGATACAGAACTCACTTGGGAAATGGAAGACTACATGTGAGATAGATTTTCGTACCTATTCGAGTAAGGTATACCTGTTGGTTCGATTTTTCAATTTCGAGGACGAAATCTTCATTAGTTGGGAAGAGTTGTAACGACCCAAAATTTTTAACTATGTTTATGTCTTTACACAGGCTCAACGACCCGTACTGTGGGACCCACACCGTGATATGTCTGTTTACTGAGGCAAGGGCCGAGGTATATTTCATATTTGTGTGTTGTATGCCTAGTGTATTGTATATGTGTAGACTACTAAGTTATTTACGGGTATGCAGATATCAAGACGAGCTGGGACACGCCTCGAGTCACGTGTTGACGTGGGACCGATGTAACAGCATATTGGATTCAATTATTTACATTAAATGGGCAATTATTTGGTAATGTGTGGTTGCAATGTGGCCACATGCAAATGTAATAAATAAAAGGGCATATAGATAGAAAATAAAACATGAGGCCTTAGATATACATCTAGGCACGAACACCCATCTTTATGCAAGTGTGTTAAGGTGTTGAGTCATTCACAAGTGACTTGGGGGGCAAGTGTGGTGTTGAAGACCACATGATGTGTCTCGAGATACGTGTGTGGGTTGAGATGTGTGGCTTACATTCAAGTCAGCCCAAACCATATATATAAAGTCAAATGAGCCCCAAAGTCCAAACTATCTCCTTTTCACTCAACCAAAGATGAACAGGGGGAGAAGGAAGAAGAAACCCGAAGAGAGGAGATAAGGAAAAAGAGAGATAGAGAGAGAGACCGAGCCCGAAGAGGAGAACGCGAGGTGAGTTGATTTTGGTTTGTTGTTGTTGGTTGTGACATCGTTGTTGTTGAATTCGGTTGTTGTTTTGTGTTGGTCGGTCATGGTGAGATGGCTCGGTTTCTCTGAGGAAGGATATGACCGTAAGGTCATCTCCCTCCCAAGAGTGGTCTGGGGTGCTCTGTTTCGTTAGGTTGAAGACGATGGGTGAACCGGGCCGATTCGGCCCGCTCAACCCAAACCCAAATTAAAAGAAAAATAGAAAAAGAAGAGAAAAATAAAGGAAAATTGGGAAAATTCCAGAAAAATAGGGAAAAATTCTGAAAAGATTATATTTCGACAAAACAAATAGAAAATAATGAATTTCGATGAAAAATAAAATATTTGGAATTTCGGACGAGCATTTTACGGGGGTTTTACCACGAAAAATGCAAAATGGGCCGATTTGCCGAAAATAAATAAAAATTTTAGAAATTTGTCTCGACTTCGATTTAGCCTAAAGTGTTATATTATTAAATGTTAGGGACCTAAGGGGAGAACTCAGGCGTTTGGGCACGCACTTCGAATTGTCTAGAGATCGGATAGACTAGGACAAGCGTGTGAATCATATGTACAACTGTGAGAATTTTATATTTCATTTCATTCTCTTATTGCTTTATTGGTCTATTGGTAGACATTGCTACTTGAACTCGCACATCATGTTGTTCCTGTATCTTTTCATGGATGAATATTGTGACATGATGCCTTGTGAATTGTTTCGTTGCCTCTGATTCCTATACTTGATTTCATTCTTGAACAAAATTGATAAAAAAGCATGCTAATGGAATAATGTGGATTTACTTGGACTTGTCTTTGATTTTCTTTGGGCTTTGCAGCCTAACTTATCTTGGTATCCTAGAATTTTGGAATTATTTGTCTTTGAAATTAAACTAGGGATTATTTAGTGTACATTGCACGAGAGATGCGCGGTTCACGGGGACATGGGTCTACCGGGGTTCCGGCATTCACCACAACACTTGCGCGGCACACGAGGTATGGGACTCGGGGTAGTTGACAAGAATGAGATTGATGTTGGAAAGCGTAGAGCGTAGCTCCGCTATTTATGTGAGATATGTTGAGCGCAGCTCCATATAGTAGTGGGAAATGGTAGGTGATAGGTCTCACCGCCGACCGGATATTGATCATCTCGACTTAGCCTGTGTTTGTTTCTACATCTTTAACTGTGGTATTTACTTGCATTACTTATTTCAACAATTTATTTCGCTACTTTATGCTTTTAAATACCATTCGTTTATTTTGGAAATGTGGCATAGAATTCTCCAGTTAGTACTTAAATATTAATATACTCACCGTCTAGTTTGTGACGGTGGGTGTAGGTCCGTCGACAACCAGCAGACCGGGGAAGGAAAAGATTGGCGACTTCCTCTGAGCACTTCGGCGACTCTCCTCACTCATTTTGTATGTCTCGACTTTTGTTGTATTATTATTGTTATGTCATTTTTTGTTGTACATTGGATTGAGTGAATAGTTTCATATATATACATGCATGTGATGCTTTATTGATTTCTTGGATTTCCACGCGTGGGAATTTTGAATTATCATGGCTTCCGCATAATCTTTAAACTACATGAAAAATACATGAATTCAGAGAAAGATAAGGACGAAATGCTGACTAATAAATTAAGCCTTATGTGATTTGGATTAAGGCTTGATTACGGGATTAGGCTGGACAGTGCCCTGTTTAGTAGCTGGGGCCGTCACAGTTGGTATCACAACATAGGTTAAAAGACCAAAATGCATAAAATACAAACCTTAGTTGTGGAAACCAGATACTCATTGCCTAGACATCATTAGTTTGGAAGTGTGTGATAGTGAGATGGGGATTTTTATATATACTTTTTAATTGTTAGATGTATATATCTACGTATGCGCTATGTCACGTAGAAGCTGATTCGCATTCGCTATCCATTGAGACCCCGATGGCTGATATACGAGGGGGAGGAGATGCAGAGCCTAGTGAGAAGTTGCCTCCTACTTAGCGAGAGATTTACAACGGTCGTCGAGAGAGTGACGGCTCGGGGCCCGATTGGCGATTTCATCGCTATGATGATCGCTCGTTTTGCTCCAACAGCATCGACATCAACTCCTACGAGTGCTTCACCGATTGTACAGGCACCAGCACTTCCTACTGCAGCGTTAACAGCGCCGAATAGCCGTGACCGCACTAGTAGTTTAGACACCTTAGGAAGTATTGTCTCCCTTGCCCTCATCTTCCAGCACTTCAGTGGAAGTTTAGCTGGTGAAGGACTTCATCAGACTCAAACCAGTTTATTTCGATGGAGTCAGGGATTTTCAGAAGATTGAGAAATGGATCCTGTCTCATGAGAAGCTTGATCGGGTACTAAGGATTGAGGATAGACTTCAGGCAGATATCTCATTAAATACACTCGAGCGAGACGCTGACGTGTGGTGGCGTATGACAGATGCCACTCATGGAGAGTTCGAGACATGGGATGCTTTCAAGCAGAAGTTCTATCAGCAATATTTTCCGTCTTCGGTCATGAAGCGATTGAGACGAGAGTTCATGGACTTGAGAAAGGGGCGAGAAGAGCTTGTAATGCAGTACATGGATCGATACGACTATCTGTGCCAGTTTGCTGGGGACTTGGTGAAAGATGAGTTTGTGGATGTGTATCACTTCGGTGATGGACTCAAACCCGATATTGGGTATTACGTTGTTAGTTCAGGCGCGAGGACACTCGCCGAGATCTATGAGCGAGCCCTAGCGCATGAGACATACTATTTGGGCAGAGTTGATGATGGCAGAGCACCGGGTCCAGTTTTGTCGGCAAATCAGGCCTTAGAGTATGAGAGAATGAGACAGTGGGGTAAGGGAGCAAGGGGATGGAACCGAGGATTTCAGGGTTCGGGGACAGCTACGCACCCACTGGTTGTGCCTTTTGTATCATCCTTGCTCTAGCACAGAGCACAGTGGGCAGACTTCCCGTGCCACCTCCCGTCAGACCAGCCTTACCAGCTCTTGTTGTTCCTGCAGTTCCCGCCTCACAAGCTTCACGGCAGCAGCCGCGGGGTGGCAGAGGTCAAGGCTGAGGCAAAGGCCGAGATACGAGACAGAGACCAGAACAGGTGTAGAGACAGGGTCAGTATCAAGCACAGGGCCAGTCTCAGATTCAGGGTCAGCGCAAACAGTTGACATGCTATAGATGTGGACAGGTCGGACATATTGTGATAGAGTGCTTGCATCCTGCGGTAGTATATGCACAGCAGGCCCGAGAGGAGGTTCACATGGTAGCCCAACCAGACGCCGACGCTACACGAGGTCTTATTGAGGGTACGGTTTCTATTTGCGATCGAGATTTATATGTTTTATTTGATTCTGGCTCTACCGTATCTTTTATTACTGGTCGCATGATAGACATCCTAAGGCTGAAACCTGTTAGGCTTAGCTTACATTTGATATTGAGTACTGCAGCCAGGATAGAGTTTACCCTAATAGTATTGTGGAGAAATGTCTTGTCGAGATAGATGGAGTAGAGCTACCACCTGATTTTAGAGTCCTCGAATGTTTGGAGTTCGGCGCGATTTTAAGAATGGACTGGTTCGCTGCATACCACATTCATATCGACTGTTTCAACAAGACAATGATATTTGAGATCTTAGGACGTCCGTCATTCACTTATAAAGGTAGTGGAGCGAGGACTGTAGGAACGAGAGTCGACTTGCTACTAGTGAGGAGATGGAAGCGTTGATTTTGCTATACACTGTACCAGAGAGTCAGGGACCTAGGTTAGAAGATATATCGGTTGTTAGAGAGTTTCCTGATGTTTTTCCAGATGATTTACCTGGTTTACCGCCGCCGCGAGAGATCGATTTCATTATCGAGTTGGTATCAAGTACGAAATCGATTTCTATACCACCATACCGGATGGCACCACGAGAGCTAGAAGAGTTAAAGACTCAGCTTCAAGATTTGGTACATAAGGGATTCATCACACCTTCTATGTCGCCATGGGGAGCACCCGTTCTTTTTGTGAAGAAAAATGATGGTACTTTGAGACTTTGTATCGACTATCGACAATTGAACAAAGACAATTAGGAATAAATATCCACTCCCGAGGATAGATGATTTATTTGATCAGCTAAGATGAGCACAGTTTTTCTCCAAGAGAGACATGTGATCAGGGTATCATCAGCTCAGGATCAGGGACGAGGATATGTCCATTACAGCTTTCAGCATCAGATATGGACATTTTCAGTTCACAGTCATGTCGTTTAGGCTGACCAATGCACCAGGAGTGTTTATGGATCTGATGCATCGTGTTTTCAAATCATTTCTTGCCCAATTCGTGATAGTCTTCATCGATGATATATTGGTATACTCGAAGACGAGAGAGGATCACGAACAGCACCTCAGAGAGACGTTGCAGACTTTGAGGGAGTATAGACTATACGCCAAATTCAGTAAATGTGAATTATGGTTGTCAAAGTCAAATTTCTGGGGCATGTTGTCGGAAGCAGTAGGGATATCAGTGGATCCAGCCAAGATTCAGGCGATTATCGATTGGCCAGCACTGTCTTCAGTGACTGAGATCATAAGTTTTCTGGGTTTGGCTGGGTATTATCGCCGATTCGTGAATGATTTTTCGAAAATCGCTTCACCAATTACTAAATTGCCTCAGAAAGACGTGAGGTTTCATTGGTCTGAGGAATGTGAGGAGGCATTCGCTCAGCTGAATAGGTTATTGACTACTGCGCCAGTATTAGTGTTACCAGAGGTTGGATAGGGATTCTCCGTCTATACTGATGCTTCTCATAGAGGTCTGGGATATGTGTTGATGCAGGGTACTTGTACAGTAGCATATGCATCCAGATAGTTGAAAGTACATGAAAAGAATTATCCGACGCATGACTTAGAGCTGGCAGTTGTAGTGTATGCGTTGAAGATATGGAGACATTATCTGTATGGAGAGTCTGAAGTATCTCTTCACACAGAAGGATCTAAATATGCAGCAAGGCAGATGGTTAGAATTTCTGAAAGATTATGACTTTTCCTTGGAATATCATCCAGGAAAAGCGAATGTAGTCGCGGATGCACTGAGTAGGATACATGTTGGAGATGCGGAGGTTCCTACGAGAAACTCGAGTTGAGACTTGCGCGCAGATGAGAGTACAGACCGTATCTACACAAAGAGTGGCAGAAGGTCGGAGGACCGACAGGTTGTACTATAGGTTTAGTGAGTTAGCGCAGAGCGCAGATTGTGTTGATTGGACGGAGACATCGGACCAGTGTTTGCGCTTCAGAGGCAAACTGTGGATACCGTCGGTACCATAGCTGGGATAGGAGATTCTTCAGGAGTCACACCGTTCCCGATTCACTATTAATCCAGGCAGGACCAAGATGTACCACAACATGAAGAGGCATTTTTGGTGGCCTGTGATGAAAGTGGATGTGTCAACGTTTATTAGGAACTGTGGGATCTGTCAGCAAGTGAAGGCTGAACATCGTAGACCTGGAGGATTGCTACAACCTTTTTCCATCCCACGGTGGAAGTGAGAAGACATTGCTATGGATTTTGTGAGAGGATTGGCGAGAACCGCCCGGAGACGTGATTCCATCTGGGTGATCGTTGATAGACTAACAAAGTCTGCTTATTTTCTACCAGTGGTCGCACATTATACGTTTGATCAGTTTAGTATATTGTTTGAGCAATAGATTATTAGACTGCATGGGGTACCAGTGACTATTACGTCAGACAGCGATGTTATGTATATGTCCAGGATGTGGCGAAGTATGCAGGAACAGTATGGTACGCGCCTACAGTTTAGTACGACTTTTCATCCTCAGACTGACGGGCAGACTGAGAGATTGATACAGGTTCTCGAGGATATGTTACGGGCGTGCGTCTTGGAGTTTGGCGGATCATGAGAGGAGTACCTACCGTTATGTGAGTTTGCGTATAACAACAGTTATCAGACCAGTATTAAAATGGCGCCTTTTGAGGCTTTGTATGGTAGACGGTGTCGCTCGCCATCGAGTTAGACTGAGCCAGGGGACCGGGAGATCGTGGGGCCTGAGATTGTTGTCGATCACACGAAGAAGGTACGACTTATTCATTAGAGACTCAAGGGAGCCCAGAATCGACAGAAGAAATATGCGAACAGATATCGCGGTGATCTCACATACACTGAGGGATCCTTTGTCTATTTAAAGGTTTCCCCTCGGAAGGGTCTTCAGAGGTTTGGAGTGAAAGGTGAACTTGCACCGAGATTTATCGGACCTTTCAGAATTAAGAAATGGGTCGGAAAGGTTGCGTATGAGCTTGAGCTACCTCCACATATGTCAGGAGTTCATCCAGTTTTTCATATATCCATGCTTCGATTAGCTGAGTCAAGAGCACGTGATCGTCCGACTGTATATTTGAGCCATATAGACTTGACTAAGGATATGTCATACGAGGAGCAGCCTGTTCAGATCCTGGATCGAAGGGTACAACAGTTGAGGAACAAGTCTATCCCAAAAGTACTCGTCAAGTCGCAGTTTCACGATGATACAGAACTCACTTGAGAAAGGGAAGACTACATGCGAGATAGATTTTCGTACCTATTCGAGTAAGTTATACCTATTGGTTCGATTTTTAAATTTCGAGGACGAAATATTCATTAGTTGGGAAGAGTTGTAACGGGCCAAAAAAATTTCCTGTGTTTATGTCTTTACAGAGGCTCAACGACCCGTACCGTGGGACCCACTCCGTGATATGTATGTTTACCGTGGCAAGGGCCGAGGTATATTTTATATTTGTGTGTTATATGCCTAGTGTATTGTATATGTGTAGACTACTACGTTATTTACGGGTATGCAGATATCGAGACGAGCGGACGCGCCTCGAGTCGCGTGTTGACGTGGGACCGAGGTAACATCATATTGGGGTAAGATTCAATTATTTACATTAAATGGGCAATTATTCGGTAATGTGTGGTTGCTATGTGGCCACATGCAAATGTAATAAATAAAAGGGCTTATAGATAGAAAATAAAACATGAGGCCTTAGATATACATCTAGACACACAAACACCCATCTCTATGCAAGTGTGTTAAGGTGTTGAGTCACTCACAAGTGACTTGGGGGACAAGTGTGGTGTTGAATACCACAAGATGTGTCTCGAGATACGTGTGTGGGTTGAGATGTATGGCTCACATTCAAGCCAGCCCAAACCATATATAAAGTCAAATGAACCCCAAAGTCCAAACTATCTCCTTTTCACTCAACCAAAAACGAACAGGGAGGAGAAGGAAGAAGAAACCTGAAGAGAGGAGAGAGAGAGAGAGAGAGAGAGAGAGAGAGAGAGAGACCGAGCGCGAAGATGAGAATGCAAGGTGAGTTGATTTTGGTTTGTTGTTGTTGGTTGTGGCGTCGTTGTTGTTGAATTCGATTCTTTTTTTGTGTTAGTCGGTCATGGTGAGATGGCTCGGTTTCTCTAAGGAAGGAGATGACCGTAAGGTCATCTCCCTCCCAATAAATCCAACCCCAAAGGAAACGAGCGAATGCTCTATTTCGTTAGGTTGAAGACGATGGGTGAACCGGGCCGGTTCGGCCCGGTTCAACCCAAAACCAAATTAAAAAAAAAAAAAAAAAAAAAAAAGGAAAATAGGGGAAAATTCCATAAAAATAGGGAAAATTTCGAAAAAAAATATATTTCTACAAAATAAATAGAAAATAATGAATTTCGATGAAAAATAAAATATTTGGAATTTCGAACGAGTATTTTACGGGGGTTTTACCTCAAAAAACGCAAAATGGGCCGATTGGCCAAAAATAAATAAAAATTTTAGAAATTTGTCTCGACTTCGATTTAGCCTACAGTGTTATATTATTAAATGTTAGGGACCTAAGGGGAGAACTCAGACGTTTGGGCACGCACTTCGAATTATCGAGAGATCGGATAGACTAGGTCAAACGTGTGAATCGTAAGTACAACAGTGAGAATTTTATATTTCATTTCATTCTCTTATTGCTTTATTGGTCTATTGGTAGACATTGCTACTTAAACTCGCACATCATGTTGTTCTTGTATCTATTCATGGATGAATATTGTGACATGATGCCTTGTGAATTGTTTTGTTGCCTCTGATTCCTATACTTGATTTCATTCTTGAACAAAATTGATAAAAAGCATGCTAATGGAATAATTTGGATTTACTTGGACTTGTCTTTGATTTTCTTTGGGCTTTGCAACCTAACTTATCTTGGTATCCTAGAATTTTGGAATTATTTATCTTTGAAATTAAAGTTTGGATTATCTAGTGTCCATTGCACGAGATATGCGCGGTTCACGGGGACATGGGTCTACCGGGGTTTCGGCACTCACTACTACACTTGCGCGGCACACGAGGTATGGGACTCGGGGTGGTCGACAAGCATGAGATTGATCTTGGAAAGCGTAGAGCGTAGCTCCGCTATTTATGTGAGATATGTTGAGCGCAGCTCCATATAATAGTGGGAAAGGGTAGGTGATAGGACTCACCGCCGACCGGATGTAGATCATCTCGACTTAGCCTGTGTCTGTTTCTACATCTTTAACTATGGTATTTACTTGCATTACTTGTTTCAACAATTTGTTTCGCTACTTTATGCTTTTAAATACCATTCGTTTATTTTAGAAATGTGGCATAGAATTCTCAAGTTAGTACTTAAATATCATTATATTCACCGTTTAGTTTGTGACGGTGGGTGTAGGTCCGTCGAGCACCAGCAGACCGGGGAAGGAGAAGATCGGCGACTTCCTCTGAGCAGTTCGGTGACTCTCCTCACTCATTTTGTATGTCTCGACTTTTGTTGTATTATTATTGTTATGTCATTTTGGGTTGTACATTGGGTTGAGTGAATAGTTTCATATATATACATGCATGTGATGCTTTATTGATTTCTTGGTTTTCTACGCTTATGAATTTTGAATTATCATGGCTTACGCATATTCTTTAAACTACATGAAAAATACATGAATTCAGAGAAAGATAGGGACGAAAGGCTGACTAATACGTAATTAAGTATTATGTGATTTGGATTAAGGCTTGATTATGGGATTAGGCTCGGGCGGTGCCCTGTTTAGTAGCTGGGGCCGTCACAGCCTGAATCTTGGCTAGATCCACTGATATCCCTGCTGCTCCGACAACATGCCCCAGAAATTTGAACTCTGACAGCCAGAATTCACATTTTCTGAATTTGGCGTATAGTTTATGCTCCCTCAAAGTCTGCAACGTCTCTTTGAGGTGTTGTTCGTGATCCTCCCTCGTCTTCGAGTATACTAGTATATCATTGATGAAGATTATCACGAATCGGTCAAGAAACGGTCTAAAAAACGATGCATCATATCCATAAACACTGTTGCAGCATTAGTAACCCCAAACGACATGACTGTGAACTGAAAATGTCCATATCTGGTGCTGAAATCAGTAATGGAGCTATCCTCGTCCCTGATTCTAAGCTAATGATACCCTGATCGCAGGTCTATCTTGGAGAAAAATTTTGCTCCTCTCAGCTGATCAAATAAATCATCTATCCTCGGGAGTAGATATTTGTTCTTAATTGTGGCTTTGTTCGACTGTCGATAGTCGATACAAAGTCTCAATGTACCATCATTTTTCTTCACAAAAAGGACGAGTGCTCCCCATGGCGACATAGAAGGTGTGATGAATCCCTTATGTACCAAATCCTGAAGCTGAGTCTTCAACTCTTCTAGTTCTCGTGGTGCCATCCGGTATGATGGTATGCAAATCAGTTTCGTACCTGGCACCAACTCGATAATGAAATCGATCTCTCGCGGCGGCGGTAAACCAGGTAAATCCTCTGAAAAAACATCAGGAAACTCTTTAACAACCGGTATATCTTCCAACATAGGTCTTTGACTCTCTGGTACAGTGTACAGCGAAATCAACACTTTCATTTCCTCACTAGTCGCAGGTCGATCTCTCATACCTACAGTCCTCGCTGCATTACCTTTATAATTGAATGGCGGACGTCCTGGGATCTCAAATATCATTGTCTTACTAAAACAGTCGATATGAGCGTGGTATGCAGCTAACCAGTCCATTCCTAAAATCGTGTCGAACTCCAAACATTCGAGGACTCTAAAATCAGCAGGTAGCTCAACTCATGCTATCTCGACGAGAAATTTCTCCGCAATACTATTAGGGTAATCTCTATCCCCGGCAGCAGTACTCAAGATCAAATGTATGCTAAGCCTAATAGGTTTCAACCCTAGGATGTCTATCATGCGACTAGCAATAAAAGATACAGTAGAGCCAGAATCAAATGAAACATATAAATCTCGATCGCAAATAGAAATCGTACCCTCAATAAGACCTCGTGTAGCGTCGGCGTCTGGCTAGGCTACCATGTGAACCTCCTATCGGGCCTGCTATGCGTACACTGCTGCAGGATGCGGGCCCTCTTTCACGATGTGTCCGACCTGTCCACATCTGTAGCATGTCAACTGTCTGCGCTGACCCTGAGTTTGAGACTGGCCCTGTGCCTAATACTGACCCTGTCTCTGCACCTGTTCCGGTCTTTGTCTCGTATCTCGGCCTCTACCTCTGCCTCGGCCTCTGCCACCCTACGGCTGTTGCCGTGAAGCCTGTAGGGCGGGAAGTGCAGGAACAACGGGTGCTGGTAAAGCTGGTCTGATGGGAGGTGGCAATGGAAGTCTGCCCACTGTGCTCTATACTGGAGCAATGGATAATACAGGTGGCACATCCAGTGGGTCTGTAGCTGTCCACGAACCCTGAGATCATCGGTTCCATCTCCTTGCTCCCTTACCCCTCTATTTCTTTCTCTCATACTCTAAGGCCTGCTCTGCAGACAAAACTGGACTCGGTGCTCTGTCATTAGCAACTCTGCCCAGATAGTATGTCTCATGCGGTAGGGCTCGCTCATAGATCTCGGTGAGTGTCCTCGCGCCTGAACTAATAACGTAATACCCAATATCGGGTCTGAGTCCATCACCGAAGTGATACACATCCTCGGACTCATCTCTCACCAAGTCCTCAGCAAACTGGCGCGGATAATCGTATCGATCCATGTACTGCATCACATGCTCTTTTGCCCCTGTCTCAAATCCATGAACTCTCTCCTTAATCGCTTCATGGCTGAAGGCAGAAAATACTGCCGATAGAACTTATGCTTGAAAGCATCCCATGTCTCGAACTCTCCGTGAGTGGGCACTATCAAACGCCACCACACGTCGGCGTCTCTCTCGAGAGTATATGATGAGATCTCTGCCCGAAGTCTATCCTCAATCCTCAACATCCGATGTAACTTCTCGTGCGACAGGATCCATTTCTCAATCTTCTGAAAATCCCTGACTCCATCAAAATAAACTGGTTTGAGTCTGATGAAGTCCTTCACCAGCTGAACTTCTACTGAAGTGCTGGAATATGTGGGCGTAGGAGATGGTACTGCCTCAACTGTCTCCACCACTGGTGCGGTCACGGCTATCGACGGTCTTAAAGCTCGAGAGGAAGTCTTGGCGCACGACGATCGGTGTAGCAGCCATAGGAGTCGATGTCGATGTCGGTGGAGCAAAACGAGCGGTTATCATAGCGATGAAATCAGTCGACTGCTGGCCCTGAGTTGTCACTTAATCAGACAGTCGTTGTAAATCCTCCGCTATAGTAGGAGGCGAACTGCCACTCGGCTCTGCATCTCCTCCCCCACGTGTATCAGTCATCGGGGTCTGCAATGGAGAGCGAACGAGAATCAGCTTCTACATTACATAGCGCATAAGTCTATCTATACATACAGAAAGTAACGAGTACATATAAGAAATCCCCCATCTCACTGTCACTCACTTCCCAACTAATGGTTTCTAAGCAATGATCATCTGGTTTCCACAACTGAGGTTTGTATTTTATGCATTGTGGTCTCTAAACCTATTCTCAGATACTAACTGCAACGGCCCCAACTACTAAACAGGGCACCGCCCGACCTAATCCCGTAATTAAGCCTTAATCCAAATCACATAAGACTTAATTACGTATTAGTCAGCCTTTCGTTCCTATATTTCTCTGAATCCATGTATTTATCAATATTATCATGTTCATGAAGATCATGTGGAAGCTATTATGAATCAAAAGTCCTAAATATGGAAAACCAAGAAAAGACAGCATTATATGCACGTATATATAGGACACTATCACTCAACCTAATGTACAACCCAAAATAACATAAACAATAATAATACAACAAAAGTCGAGACATACAAAATGAGTAAGGTGAGTCGTCGAACTGCTTAGAGGAAGTCGCCGATCTTCAACTTCCTTGGTTTGCTGCTTCTCGACGGACCTACACCCACCGTCACAAACTAAACGGTGAGTATAGTGATATTTAAGTACTAACTGGAGAATTCTACGCCACATTTCCAAAATAAACGAATGGTATTTAAAAGCATAAAGTAGCGAAATAAATTGTTGAAACAAGTAATGCAAGTAAATGTCATAGTTAAAGATGTAGAGACAGACACGGGCTAAGTCGAGATGATCTACGTCCGGTCGGCGGTGAGAACTATCACCTAACCTTTCCCACTACTATATGGAGCTACGCTCAACATATCTCACACAAATATCGGAGCTGCGCTCTACGCTTATACAACATCAATCTCATGCTTGCCGACCACCCCGAGTCCCATAACTCGTGTGCCGCGCAAGTGTAGTGGCGAGTGTCAGAACCCCGGTAGACCCATGTACCCGTGAACCACGCATCTCTCGTGCAATGTACACTAGATAATCCCTACTTTACTTTCAAAGACAAATAATTCCAAAATTCTAGGATTCCAAAACAGGTTATGCTACAAAGTCCAAAAGAAATCGAATACAAGTCCAATTAAATCTAAATTATTTCATTAGCATGCTTTTATAAATCTTTTTAAGAATGACATCAAATGTAGGAATCAGAGTCAATGAAACAATTCACAAGACATCATGTCACAATATTCACCCATGAATAGATACAAGAACAACATGATGTGCGAGTTCAAGTAGTAATGTCTACCAATAAACCAATAAATCAATAAAAATGAATGAAATGAAATATAAAATTCTCACAGTTGTACTTACACTTCACACGCTTGTCCTAGTCTATCCGATCACTCGACAATTCGAAATGCGTGCCCAAACGCCTGAGTTCTCCCCTTAGTTCCCTAACATTTAACAATGTAGCACTTTAGGCTAAATCGAAGTCGATACAAATTTCTAAAATTGTTTATTTATTTTCGGCCAAATCGGCCTATTTCGCGCTTTTCGAGGTAAACACTCGTAAAATGCTCGTCCGAAATTCTAAATATTTTATTTTTCATATAAATTCATTATTTTCTATTTATGTTGTCGAAATATAATTTTTTTGAAAGTTTTCCCTATTTTCCGAAATTTTTTTCTCCATTTGTTTTTCTCTTCTTTTCTCATTCTTCTTTTTTTTTCTCTGGTTTATTTGTCACGAGCTGGGGTTGGCGATCCACCCCAGCTCGTGTAGGGAAGGGAAACGACTGTTCCGAGTCGTTTCATTCCTCGGGAGCACGGGAGCTCCCAAGCTCCCGAGCTCCCTCCCAACTCCACACCAACACCATTCTACAACCACGACATCAATTGAACAACATCAAACTCACCTTGATTCGTCTCGGGTTCTCTCCTTCTCCTTCTCCTTCTCCTTCTCCTCCTCCAGCGATTCTTCTTATTTCTTTCTCTCCTGGTTTGGTTGATGTTGGGGATAAGAAACCCATTTAGTATATATATAATTTTGGTTTAAATGCTAGCCTTTGATCTTGGTGTGTACACGTCTCCCGAGGCTCATCACATGGAGCACATTATCCCACTTGTCCCCCAAGTCACTTGTGAGTGACTCACCAAAGTGACACCTTGCCTCATGATAGGTTAACGCATGTTTCGATGCACATCAATGCCTCATGATTTATTTTCCTAACTATAGGCCATTTACTCATTTAGCTACACGTGACCCCATTAAAACTACACATTACCCACTAAATTCACATTTTATTCAAATAAATTAAACTTACCCCAATATGTCGTTATCTCGGTCCCACGTCGACACGCGACTCGAGGTACGTCCCCTCTCGTCTCGATACCTACACACTCGTAGAAAATTAACTTAATAGTCTACACAAATACAATACACTAGGCATACATCACAACAAATATAAAATATACCTCGACCCTTGCCTCGGTAAATGGACGTATCACGGTGTGGGTCCCACAGTACGGGTCGTTGAGCCTATGTAAAGACATAAACACAGTTAGAAATGTTGGGCCGTTACAATTCCTATAAGTTTTTCCCTCATATTTGCCTAGAATCCTTCCACCCCGGGACATTGATTTTATCATTCACCTTGTTCCTCGTACGAAACCCATATCCATACCACCTTATAGAATGGCACCCAAGGAGTTAGTAGAGTTAAGGGATCAGTTGGATGATATGCTAGAAAAATGTTTTACCCACCCAAACATGTTGCCTTAGGGAGCCCCTGTATTGTTTGTGAAGAAGAGGGATGGCAGTTTACAAATGTGTATCGACTATCGTCAGTTGAACCGGGTGACCATTAGGAACAAATATCCACTCCCAATGATCGATGACTTATTTGATCAGTTGCAGGGAGCGAAGAACTTTTCAAAGATTGACTTGAGATCGGGGTACCATCAGTTGAGAATACGGGATGAAGACATAAAGAAGACAGTTTTTCACATGAGATATGGACACTATGAGTTTATGGTGATGTCATTTGGATACGAATGCACTGACAGTGTTTATGGACTTTATGCACAAAGTCTTCAAGCCATACCTCAACAAGTCTGTCATTGTATTCATCGATGATATCATGATTTATTCCAAAACCCAAGAATAGCACAAAAGACATCTCGGGGTGACTTTGCAGACTTTGAAGGATCACCGGTTATATACTAAGTTTGGAAAGTGAGAGTTTTAGGTTTCGAATGTGAAGTTCTTAGGTCACGTGGTGAATGCAGAAGGAATTTTCGTAGAATCCAGTAAAAGTTGATGTCATCACGAAATGGCCGCAACCCACCAAGGTGACGGAGATAAAAAAAATTTTGGGATTAGCGGGTTACTATCGAAGGTTCATGAAGGATTTCTCAAAAATTACAGCACCAATGACAAGGCTAACTCAGAAGAATGTGCGATTTGAGTGGACTGAAAAATGCTAGAATGTTTTCGAAGAACTACGAGATCAGTTGACATCGGCACCTATATCGGTGCTTTCAGAGGCAGGGAAGGAGTTGGTTCTTTACACTAATGATTCAAAGATTGGGTTAGGATGTGTATTGATGCAAGAAGGTAAAGTTATAGCTTATGCTTCTAGGCAACTAAAGATACATGAAAAGAACTATCCAACTCATGATTTAGAGTTAACAGCGGTTGTGTTTGCTCTAAAATTGTAGATGCATTACTTATATAGCGAAAAGTTCACAGTTTTCTCAGATCACAAGAGTTTGAAGTACTTGTTTACTCAAATCGAGCTGAATATGCAGCAAAGACGATGACTCGACTTCTTGAAAGAATTTGACTTCGCTCTTCAGTATCATTTATGAAAGGCAAATGTTGTGGCTTATGCTCAAAGTCGTGTAAGGAAAGAAAAAAGATATGCTGGCATGATGATGATAAAGGAGTATAAGTTACTCGAGGAAGCTTCAGTGAGGTGTATTCATGAAATCAATGAGAAAGAGTCAGGCGTTTCAGGTTTTTCAGCACGGGTTTAGATGAGAGCGAACCCAGAGGCTATTTTTAGAATTATAGACTATCAAAGGTTTGATTTTGAGTATGACAAGTACATATCACAGACTGACAGTGAGGAGTCTTTAGATTGGAAGCATTCGACAGACGAAGCATTAAGGTTTAAGGACAGGCTATGGATTTCATCGCATACGAGGTTGCGAGAGGATTTTCTTCGGGAGTCGCATTGATCGCGTTATATTATTCATCCGGTGAGCACTGAGATGTACCATGATATGAAACGAATGTACTGATGGTCAGGGATGACAGTGAATATCGCGAGGTATATCCAGGATTGTATGACTTGTAAGCAAGTGAAAGCGGATCATCAGAAACTCGAAGGGATGTTGCAACCTTTACCCATTCCTGAGTGGAAGCGGGTATATATAGCTATGGATTTTGTAACCGGATTGCCGACAGCCAGGAAGAAACATGATGTTGTTTCTGTTATCGTAGATTGTTTGACTAAGTCTGCACACTTTATTCCAATTTTCATGGGGGATCCAGTAAACAAGTTGAGCGAAAAATATCTTGATGAGATCTCGAGGCTACATGGTGTCCCTGTGTCTATTGTGTCAGATCGAGATCCACGGTTTACTTCCAAGTTTTGGAAAGGTTTATAGACTAAGATGGGAACCAAGCTCAATCTCAGCACTGCATTTCATCCTCAGTCAAATGACCATACTGAGAGACTTATTCAGATACTTGAGGATATGATCAGGGCTTGTGTGTTAGATTTTTATGAGAGTTGGGAGGATTATCCGCCGTTATGTGAGTTTGCATACAATAGCTTTCAGGCGAGCATTGGTATGGCACCATTTGAGGTGCTTTGTAGAAGGCCTTGCAAGTCTTCGGTGTGTTGGGTAAAGGTTGGTGACACAGTGTTGATTAGACCAGAGATTGCGCAGGATCACACCGAATGGATTAAGCAGATTAGGCAACGACTACGTACCGCACAAGACAGGCAAAAGAAGTATGCTGATAAGGATCATCAAGAGGTTCTTATCAAGGAAAAATATCACGTGTTGCGTAAGGTTTCACCAATGAAGGGACATTACAGATTCAGTATGAAAGGAAAGCTTGCTCCTAGGTACATCGGACCATTTGTAGTGACTGAACAAGTGGGATCGGTAGCCTATAGGTTAGCTTTGCCACCACAATTAGCAGGAGTTTACAATGTGTTCCATGTGTCTATGTCGCGGAAAACACTAACAAAGCATATGACATCTATCGATTGGAGTCAAGTTGATTTAAGGGCGGATATGACATATGAGGAACAACCGATTCAGATTCTTGACAGAAAGGTTCAGAAGCTCCGTAACAAGGAAATTCCCCTAGTGAAAGTACGATGGCAGTTCCATGGTGACGAGGAGTTGACTTGGGAGAGAGAGGATTATATGATGGAGCACTTCCCATATCTCTTTAAATCCTAAGGTACGACTTACTTCTAGTTTCAAGGATGAAACTTTCAAAAATTGGGAATGTTGTAGCACCCCAAATTTCTTAAATCTAGTTTAATAGATACTAGAGGTGATTTAAAACTATTGAGTATGATTTAGTGTGTATATGTGCCTAAATATATGTATTAGTATCTATTACTAAGAAATTACTTGTAGAGCAAGCAAGGGTAAAGTGGTTAAAATTCATATGGGATGGCTTAAATGAGAGACACTTGATAATCCTAGAACTAGTGGGCACAAGATTTAAATCAAGGGTTGAGATTGGTCACCTTAAACTCTAGATGGGTTGTACAAATAAATAGTAGCTACAAACTTATGTTGTAGCTATTTGGTTAAAAACACAAGTGGAGGCTAAGGCTTAGTATGAGAAAGAGAAGTTAGAGTGCTAGGAAGTCATTACAACTCTCCAAAGCTTATAGAACACAATCTAAGGTAAATCTCACAACCAAAATCATAAATCTCAAAAGAAAATGTTGGTTTTGAGTATGTATTCTCATATTTGTGTTGTATCTAATGTTTTCGAGTGGATTGACAAGGGTTTTAATATTCAAATGTTGATTCTTCACGTTCCCAATGGTTGTATATGTGGATTGGGAGCCTTCCTTGATGAATTGATGCAAATATATGATGAACACATGGGTTTTCATGATGGGTATGTGTTGAATCCGAGATTGGTGGTGATTCTGGCTTTGGTTTTGATTGTGGAGTACTTTGATTTTCGGATTTGACAAATCCTTGATGATTTGGTAAAGTTTTTTTCAAGTTTCCAACAAGAACAATTAATAGATTTCAGCCTTGATGTTTTGATATCAAATCGATGGTTTTGTTGTTAGAAATGTGTTTTGAGACCCTATTTACTAAATTTTGAGCCAAGGGAACGTCGACAAAGGTCCGGGGGAGTTTCGAGGATCATCGAGACTCAATCGAAGAGTCGGAGGGCAAATAGCCCGCACAACTGCCGTCCTTGCAAAATTCTGAAGAATCTCAGTTTTTACCTCGACTTTAAATGGTCATAACTTCTTCGTTTTAACTTCAATTTTGACGTTTCAAACACCATTGGAAAGCTTATGGAAATATTAACAACATAAGATTGATAAACCACTCAAAATAAATTTTAACTTATTCAAAAATATGTTGGAAGTTAAGAGCACCATTAAGGTCTTAAATGCGAGTTCGAGTACAAACTCCAAGTACGGGCCTACCCATGGTCCAGAGTTCTTAATAAACTTATCTAAGAGTGTTTTGAACCTAATAAAATGTGTATAAAATGTAGATACTTGAGGAACACCGTGGGAATTTATAGAAGGTTCCAAATTAGGATTTAGCAGTGCTTGAGGTAAGTGGGGTTTGTTCTATTATCAATCATTACATGCTAGTAAATATGCTAGGATTTTATTTTAGTAATTGGTCTATAAATTACTTGGAATCTGCTTGATATCTTTCATTGATATGTTGCTTATCATGTCCATTTTTGTTACTTTATCTCTTGGATGCTTGTGGAACTAATATACGTCGAATGAATATACTTAGTACCGGGGTTGAAAAGTCGGAGGCATCTCGTCCCTCCTCCGATATGACTCTCCGGAGTTTTGCTAGACTTGTGAACCCTTTGCTTTTGATCCACAGTGTTGGGAGAATGATAAGCTATGCAAGGTCAATAAGTCTTTAGACTTGTGAACTTTTGTTGTCTAAACCGCACCATTGGGGGAAAGATAAGCTAAGACCTACTGCATGATAGGACTATTGGCACTCAGACTTGTGAACCTCTTGTTTCCTAAACCACAACATCGGGAAAGGATAAGCTATTGTCCATTGTCCGGTTGGATATATCAGTTGCCACTTCTTCTGACTCTAAAGGCATTCGGTATCATCGTTATCCTTGTTGAAGTATCGGTTGGGCATTGTTGTTCTTTTATCTCGCTATATTATTATGTTTGATTATGTATGCCTTTAATGCCCGAAAAATTATAATGGATCTTATGATCTGAACTGTCGAAATATAGTTTGATTTTATTACTAGGTATTACTTGGATGATTGATGGAAGAGCAGGTTTCTGCTTTACCGAGCCCGTTGATATATTTTGCTCACCCCACAATTTTTTCCCTCAAGTACCTCAGTTGTTGCTCAGGATAAAGGAAAGGGCAAGGCCTTAGCATAAAAGCTATTTTCTTGTTTGCAAGGTTTGATAATAATTATCTATTTACTTTCAAACTTTATTTAATAAACAAGGGATTTATTTGGGTAGATGTTTGAACCTACAGTACTTGATTCAGTTTATGTTTAATTTAGTATGCAAGACTTCTACATTTAGTTCCGCATTTTATTAGACAATAAAGGCTTTGTTATATTTCGCACCTATTAGCATGGTTTAGTCTATTTTGTCGAATGTCATGGTTTATTTCCGCAAGTTAAGCCTGACTAGATCATCACCCGATATCACCAGGTTATCTCGAGGGGTTTGGCGATGGTTTAGGCCGAGCGGTCAAGGCCCACCGGGGTTTGGGTCATCTCATGCTAAACTCTCTAAAGCTATCATGAAACGGGATGTGTTCAGGAACAAAATAGACAAAAACGTATAAACTGTACTTTAATCATTGTGACATGCGTAAGGCGTATTGTATCGATTTACTACACAAAGTGATCAGTTCAACATCTTCTATATCCACTGCGTCACAAAGTAAATCCGATATGTTTTACTAGGGTAAAGTTCAAGTCTTTTAGACAATTTTCCCGACAACATGACATAATACTTCTCTCTCTTGTGTTTTATAATATATTTTAATTATGTTTGAAAGCCAAATTAGAATAGAAGTGTTGGGTGACATAATGTTTTCTATTCAAATGTGGGGTATTGTTGAAACAACTTTGTTCTAGTGTGTTTAAAAGAAAACATTAGTCCTACATTAGAAAACTAAAAACCATTTTCTTTCTTTATATGTGAAAGCAACCTAACCAACTTTGTTTTAAGGCAAAAGGTTAGAGTGGGTGACCTAATGGGGTGCACATGTATGGACATGGGTAATAGGTTGATCCATATGCATTTTAAGTCAAAGATGAGCCTTAGACCTTGGGCCTTTGGGCTTTGGCTTGGTTGGCTAGAAAAACATAATCTTATTTTTACTACTTGGTTTTTCAATTTTGGAATTAATTAAGTAGTAATTAATTTTTATTTTTAATTAACTATTTTACAGTTATTACAATTGGGGAGTGTTAATAGTTGTGACTGTTGAACCCCAAAAGGTTTATTAATTTCGAAATTAAAGAGGTGTGTTGTTTGGAGACATCTATTAAACATATATTTAAGTCTTACTCAAACACTGATTATTAATTTAATTTTATTTTCGAAATATTATTATTGTAAGAGAGAAGAAGAGTACTATTTTGGCAAACTTTCAAATTTGGTGACCTTAGAATTTGGAAGAGCACTCCGGTTGAATTTTGGGGACATATTTTTGGTTTCATCACCAAATCGTGGAAACAATTTTGTCTTAGGACATTGCAAGATTCGCAAGCCTCCAGTTAGAATTTTGTTTGTTTATTTAGTTCCGTTTTAAGTTATTTTAATTTCGTTTTGTTTATAGTATTAAGATATGATTACAGATTGGATGGAAATAACAACCAAACCGCAAAACCACCCCCAAACTTAAAATGATATAGAATAGAGTTGAAGCCTTTTCGTGTTGTTTTAAGTTTTCAAATGAACTTAGACTCATAATTTTGATTGAGTTCATTTGTTTCATTGTATGGACTTGTATGGAATGTGTGACTTTTCTTTGTTGGAAATATGTCGCAGGAAAATTGCAAAATCAAACCGACCAAACCGCGGTCGATTTGGTAGCAATTTTGAGGGTTCACAATTTGGTGGTAGTTTACGAAATGGTCAAACCGCGAGCCCTCGGTTTGGTGGCGGTTTGATGGTTTTCATCATCAAACCGCGGTTTGCCACCCCTAGTAATAATTGGTTAATTGATGAAGTGCGTGACCAAAGAATTGGTTGATTAAGCGAGTGCGTGTTGCGGAGCGACATTGGATGGAAGCAAAACAAAAGTCTTCTTGTCATTTTCACTTGTGGTTGTTGATCCACGGAACGATTAAATCGGTGGTTCGTTGCTATTCACTGTGGCTAAGACAATTAAGTGGGTGATTGGTGGAGTTGGTGAAGTTTTTTTGCCAAAATGAAGATTGTTGTATTTTTGGCTCAAACTCCTAGTCCTAATCTAATTAGGATTTAGTATTTTAGTTTGTGTTTAATTAGTAAGTTTGAGTATTAGTATGATTTGATTATTTAAGAAATATTTATGTTTGAGTGGAATTGTGAGTTAGAGTTTGAAAGGGATTAGGAGTTTGAGTCTTATATAAAGAACATAGCATGCTAGTTTTACGTGTGCTTCGACTATGCACCCGTAGTGCGCACTACGTTGGGCATGTTCGATTGTAAATAAATTTATTATTGAGTGAATAAATTGATGAGTGTTTTCATTATGTGTTTCCGTTGTGTGATTAGTGGGTGTTTAGACCTAAAAACAAGAGTGTAGGTGTGGGGTTTTTTATACAAACCCTGCTGCGCTTACTACCTCTCCATGCAGTTGCTCGCATCTCTTATTTTTGCATCAAGATGTGATAACATACTTCAATTAATGCTTACAAGGGCAATCATTCTATTTTGGATACGTTATGTTGGAACAAGACTTGTTCTTGTGTGTTTGAAAGAAAACATTAGTCCTATATTGGAAAATCAAAAATCACTTTCTTATTTTATATATGAAAGCAAACCAACCAACTTATTGACCGGGCAAAGATGGATTTTCTTCTTAGTGGAGGAGATCAAGTTCATTACATCAACTAATCCTAAAAATTTTTAAAACTATATCACTTGACTTTGATTCATTAGGCCCTTCTCATATTCAAAGTCTACTCATCTTTCTTCATGCATGGTCGGCATCTATGGATAAGTGAGTTCAAGATTGATAAGAATCCAAACTTGCGCAACTTTATATGTAGGAGTTGGGTTTGGTAATTGAGGGAGTAGGTCGTATGATATATTTGTAACTTGATCAAAATTAAGGGGAAAAAGAAACACAGACAGGAAATAAGATATTTTCAACCACTTTCCCATTTTATGTATGAAAGCAACCCAACCAATTTTGTTTTAAAGCAAAAGGTCGGAGTGAGCGACCCAATGGGGTGCATATAGCCGCGTCCCCAACAAATTAGCAAAGAAACCACTCCTCCTTTCGCGATACTCATTACGAGAAACCATTAGAATATGGTGAATAAATTTACAATGAACAGATTTTGGAACGTTGTTGATCAATATATTTCAATATGGAAATTAAGTACGTGGGTTTGTTTAGCTTTAATTGAGCAACAATGAACAGATTTTAGGATCCAACGAGATCTTTTTTCTTTTTCCTTTTTTTTAAAAAAATATTTATAATAGTATCCAAACTTGTTTGGCTTGGTTAATTCTTTAGAGGCTGGTACAGAGCACCCATCTCACGATTAAATAAGATTTTGAAGAATATATAATGAAGTTATCACGATTCGAACTCTAAACTCCTGTCTTATCGAGCAGCGCTTGAGTTCTCTGTCATGGCGCGTGTAATATATATGCACTTAAAATAAAAGTTAATAAAGTTCTAGCAAGCATATATATATATATATAATATGTCACATGTATGTTTATAGTTGGAAAAGGTTCCTTCATTTATGGCTTGCATTCACTTGCACTTTATTTAGAAACTGATCTACTTAGATGCCGCGGAAACTGGTGCATCACATGGAGGGAAGAACAACCATTAATTTCTTATCAAAACTCTTTAATTCTTTTCAATAAACTAATGCACGAGCTATAGCTAGGTTCATTCACAAACAAAGTTACATGAATACATTTTTTTGTCAAAGAAGTTACATGAATACATGAATGATAACGATTTGGTCACACTAAAAGTCACACCGACTCATAAAAGTTGTCCATGTGATATTAAACCTTGTATTATATATTAAGATTTATGTATTTAATTCCACATCTCGAAACACATATAAACACCTCAAAAGCTCGATATAACTTTTAATGCGATATAGCTATTGTCATGTGAAGACTTCTAATTGGAAAGATATGATCATTCGTATGAACCAGCAAATCATATATAGTACAAGTCTAATGGAAATTTGACGTGGCCAATCCTTCCCGGCCTCCCCGTCAAATACAAACTCATCACGACTCTTGAGTCACAATACTACGAAAAAATTACAGATGTACAGCAAAAATTAGTTTAAATGAGTAAAATAAGTGAGTATTTTTTTATTTCATAACTAAGGTAAAACGCGTTTTGAAAATGCACCATTAATGTGCAATGTTGAAAATACACGAATGACGCATTTTGAAAATGCGCCATTCATGTATTCTGAACATCCTACGTGGCGTCCACGTGAATTGTTCAATAACATGAATGGCGCATTTTGATAATGCGCCATTCATGTATTTTGAACATCCCAGGTGGCGTCCACGTGGTTTGTTCCGTAACATGAATGGTGCATTCTCCGAATGCGTCATTCATATTTTTTAACACTCCACGTGGACGCCACGTGGAGTGTTATGTGCAATGGTCCGTGACATTTGCACGGTTTGCATTGATTGGTTTGCCCACATCAAAATACGTGCGTGACCTTTGCACGGTTTGCATTGATTGGACGAGGTTGTATGAGTTGTCCACCTCGAGATATGTGCGCGAAGTTTGCATCGATTGCAACGAGGTGAGTTGCGATCTTGAGTACGTGCGTTTGCATGAATAATGAATTGCACGAGGTTGCATGGGTCACCTTGACATACGAGCGTAGCGTTTGCATGACTTCTCGACTTCGAGATACATGCGTGACGTTTGCATGAATTGGCTACGTCGAGATACGTGCATGTCATTTACATGAATTGTTTACCTCAAGATACGTGTGCGTGATGCGGGGTGTCCACCTCGAGATATGCACGTGTCCTTTACATGAATCATCTACCTCGAGATACGTGCGCGACGCGGGTTGTTCACCTCGATATATGTACGTGACGCGGCTTGTCCATCTCGATACGCACATGTCGTTTGCATGGGTTCTCCACCTCGAGTTGAACAAATTACTCCTTTTGAGAATGAGTAATTAAGACAGTTTTGTATTTTGTATAAATGACTCTTTTTGAAAATGAGACATTCATTCTACCTCATCAAACACATTACGCCATACATCCACATCATCATCAATATCTCTTTTTCAAAAGGAGACGTCCCTTACTTTTGTAATTTTAAAGTAACCTCGTATTTGACGAATAAAAAGATCAATCCACCCTATTTTAAAAAAAAAAAAAAAAAAAAAGACACCCAATACTACTATGACTTCTACGCGTCAAATTCCACAACTTCAATGGCTCATCACTCGCCACGTGTCCTACCGTAAATTTCCAAAATACACCATCGTTTCGTTTCACACCTCGATATAATCGCGTGGACAGCGATGCAACCAAACAACGTAACAGTCACTCGAACCTTCGCCACCTTCACTAAAATCCAAACCGACAAATCCCATCCATCCAAAAATAATCATAAACAAACACCCACAGGGATCTAACGGACATACAACCCCCCACGCGCGACTGGACACGTGACTCCCCGCTTTCACCGCTCATTATCCGCCACGCGTCATCATCCAACGTCTTTTGTCCTGGATCCAACGGTAGGTTGACATTATCTTTTCCTAATATTTCTCCTACCGACACGTGTCCCGTATCACACGTGGCGGATCATAAGCAGTGTAGAGTCTGTAGACCAACATTTATAAATAGCAGAGAAGAGATTCTCTTATTCTCCAATTCTCAAATCTCAAAAAGCCAATTCAAAAAAAAAAAAAACACCAATCCAAACAAGCCCTAAGCAATGAGTAGCATAACCCACCAGCTCGGCTCCCTCGCCGGCGCTTCGCTCACCGCGGCGGCGGATACGGCGGGGCCGGTGGTGGTCTCGGCAGCGCCGGCGCTCTGGAAATCGCCGGCGCCGAGCCTCCGGTGCAAGATCACCGCGGGACCATCGGAGCTCGACACGCTGTCCCCGCCGCTCAGCCCGTGCCGGTCGCCGGTCCTGGGGTCCACCCGGCCGGACCTCTCCGTCGCCTGCCAAGCCCTGGTGGCGCCGGAGCACATAGATGTCGGCACCGCCGCGGCGGCGGAGGAGACCGGCGGGGTGCCGGTTTTCGTGATGATGCCGCTGGACACGGTGACGGCGGAGCACGGGGTGCGGCGGAGGAAAGCGGTGGCGGCGAGCCTGCAAGCGCTGAAGAGCGCCGGAGTGGAGGGGGTGATGATTGACGTGTGGTGGGGGCTGGTGGAGGGGGAGAGCCCTGGGGCGTACAATTGGGGTGGGTACAGCGAGATGATGGAAATGGCGAGGAAGGTGGGGCTTAAGGTGCAGGCCGTCATGTCGTTCCATCAGTGCGGTGGGAACGTTGGGGATTCTTGCAAGTGAGTTTTGTTTTCTTTTCTTTTCTTTTCTTGCATGATTCATCTTTGATTGTTAATTACTATTGTTAGTTTCTTAAACAATTTATGAGTCTTTTGATGATGAATGATGGATTTGTTTTTGTATGGCAAAAAGTGGGTTTGATTTGTTTTTGGAATTTTGAGGGAAAAAGGATTACTTTTTGGGAAAATGCTAGAATGACACCGCAAATGACACTTCCAGTGACGGCGGGTGGATCTTAAGTAAAAATGTGACGTGGTGTGTTGGCCCACATTTATGGGAGCCGTCGTAAATCACGCGTGTTATGCGCGCAATTTTTTTTTACGTGGGATCTGCACGTCACGTCATAAAAGTGTCACTTATGGTGTCGTTTGGGTTGTCATTCTAGCATTTTCCTACTTTTTGCATGTTCAGTTTTTGGAAAATGTTTGGGTAGTACCTACTTTAGACACTGACTTTAGGGATTTAGCAGCAGCGCCGTTCGGTACACTTTGAACGCGTATCCTGTGATGAATTGACAGTGTACGACCGCAAGGTTCGCAAAGTCGGTGTATAAAGTTTGCATTTTTTTTGGGATGTTCTTTTTGATGAGATCTGATTTCTGCATAATTGGAGAACCCTAAAGTTAGTTGTTGGTAGAATTAAAATAGTAGGATATGTTATTAATTAGGGCAATGCTAGGGCGACCGAATGAATTTGGACACCGACTTTGGGACCGAAGTGTGTGTTGTTTGATACACTTCAAGATGCATGCATGCATGTATTGGTCTGTACGCACGCACACATCTCGGTTCCCAATGCCAGTCAACAATAGGTCATTAAAGCATTGTTCATGTTATTGTATATCCCTTTTGCTTTTAAGGTGTTAAAAGAGTATAAAACTCGACAAAGTAAAAATTGAAGAAATTCATTGGTATAGAGGTATTATTAAAGATAACTTGGGAAGCATTGACTAAAAATGATTCTGAAGATTTTGAAAGCATGACATCCAGAGCATTGAATTGGACAAAGTGGAAGAGTTTGATTCATGTAGTCGACCCTTAATTAAAGTTTTTAGTAGACTTAAAAGTAGTATGACTTGTTATTACGTCCCTTAGGGCATCTCCAACCCATCAACTCTAAAATAAAGTAGTACTAACATTATTTTGTATTTACCTCTCCAACCCATTAACACTATCTTTTACATTGTTCTACCTTTTATCATTATTGTATTCTACTTTTCTTAAAGACGAAGAATAACAAACAACAAATAACATCATAGCCTCAGTCCTAAATTAATTAGGGTCGATTATATGGATCAAACTCTTCCATTGTGCTCGATTAAGTTCCTTAAATATAAAGAATACAAAAATAAAAAAAGAATAAAAAGGGAATAAGAAAATAAAAAACAACATGAATAGTGTTGTTGTTGGTGAACAGTGACGCACCATTTTGGTGTGGCATTGTTGGTCCAATGCTATCCCACAACGTTGGGAATTTGGTACTCCATTGGAGCGTCAAATTGCACTTGTGTTCATCAACTCGGAGAAGCTCTTAGTTTTTAAATTTTAAGGGTTTAGGGTAAAAAAATTTGACTTAATAGAAATTGAAGAAATTCAAAGGTGTAAGTGTTTTTCCAACCACCGCCAAAATGGCGTTGGTTGGTGAATAGAAATGCAATTTGGCGCTCCATTAGTTCCCAACGCTACTGTTCACCCATAACAACACTATTCATGATGTTTTTTTATTTTTTTTATTCTCTTTTTATTCTTTTTTATTTTTGTATTCTTTTTTCTTTAAAAAATAAAATAAAATAATAGTAAAAAGTAGAATTGTGTAAAAGACAGTGTTAATGGGTTGGAGAGGTAAATAGTGTTGTTACTATTTACACTAAAATAGTGTTAGTGTTACTCTATTTTAGAGTTGATGGGTTGGAGATTCCCTAAGGGGAGGTGATAACTTGGAATGCAAGGATTAGAGATGATTTAAAAGATTTTGAAAGTAGGTCGTCAAGGGTATTGAATCGAGCAACGTTGTTGTAATGATTAATGTGGAACAAAGTATAAAATGATCTCTGATGATTCAAGAGTTTCCTCTAATGGTAGTTTAAGATTTAAAGGTTACGGGTTGGATTTCAAAAAATTCGTACGAGACTTATTGGTTGAATGAGATAATTGAATCATTATCACTATACTAGTGTTTAGTGTTTAATGGTTTTCGTGTTTTTCGATTACAGTATACCTCTGCCGAAATGGGTGTTGGAAGAAATGCACAAAGATCCAGATCTAGCATACACAGATCAGTGGGGAGAAGGAACTTTGAATATGTCTCACTTGGCTGTGACACTCTTCCAGTGTTAAAGGGGAGAACACCCGTTCAGTGCTATGCTGATTTCATGAGGGCCTTCAGAGATCAGTTCAAACACCTTCTTGGTGACACCATTGTGGTAATTATCAAGTCCTAGATCCCTTCTTACATTCACATTATCAATACGGTTGGAGTCACTTTTTCTAGGTTGTTGTTGGTTGAAGTTTGAGTTGGATATTTGACTTCTTTTTTTGTTGTTTATTTTAATATGCCCTCCATCAACTGCATTAAATTGAGCGGAGTGGAAAAGACTAATTCATGTAGTTGATTTCAATTAATTTGAGATGGAGGCTTTGTTTGATTGTGGACGTTTGGACCTTTTCTCTACTTAGGTTCGACTAATCCAATTAGAGTCGAACTAATTTTTTTGTCTTCTTTTTCGTCTAGTGATTGGTTATTTTTTAAACTAGATCTATGTGATGTGATTTCATTCAGGAAATTCAAGTGGGCATGGGTCCTGCAGGAGAACTCAGATACCCTTCATACCCAGAGCAGGATGGGACATGGAACTTCCCTGGCATTGGGGCTTTCCAATGTTATGACAAGGTATATATCAAGACTGATTGGATTATAAGTATCTCAATTTGATGTACTTGTCATGAAAGGCAATCTTGTTTGTTTTTTATTTCTGATTTTGCTTTCTTTCAATGGAATTCATACAGTACATGTTGAGTAGCTTGAAAGCTGCAGCAGAAGCTGCCGGCAAGCCAGAATGGGGAAGCACCGGCCCGACAGATGCCGGGCACTACAACAACTGGCCGGAAGACACCCAGTTCTTTCGCCGTGAAAATGGTGGTTGGAGCAGCCCCTACGGCGAATTCTTCCTTAAATGGTACTCTCAAATGCTCTTAAACCATGGCGAGCGTATCCTCTCATCTGCAGAGTCCATCTTCGAAAACACTGGAGTTAAAATCTCTGTTAAAATCGCGGGCATCCACTGGCATTACGGAACTCGCTCCCACGCCCCGGAACTCACCGCAGGGTACTATAACACCCGAACTAACGATGGCTACATCCCAATAGCCCAAATGCTAGCCCGCCACGGCGCCATCTTCAATTTCACTTGCATAGAAATGCGAGACCACGAGCAGCCCCAAGACGCCCAATGCGCCCCGGAGAAGCTGGTGAGACAAGTAGCAATGGCAACAATGGAAACTGGCACCCCTCTCGCTGGGGAGAATGCATTGCCACGCTACGATGAGACAGCGCATGAGCAGATCTTCAACTCATCATTGCAGCGGATTGATGGCGGCAGCGGGAGGCAAGGAGAGAAGCAAATGTGCGCGTTTACGTATTTGAGGATGAACCCTGATCTGTTCCAGCCTGAGAATTGGAGGAAGTTTGTGGGGTTTGTGAAGAGGATGAAGGAAGGGAGAGAGGGGAAAAGGTGTTGGGAGGAAGTGGAGAGAGAGGCAGAGCACTTTGTTCGTGTAACACAACCTTTAGTTCATGAGGCAGCTGTTGCTCTGATGCACTAGTTTTTTTTATGGTGCTGCAACACTGTTAACAGTTGAATCAGACTTAGATAAGTTTCTCTTTTATTGCTTTTCAAGTACTTGGATATGTTTCTTGCACTTAATACTTTTTTCAATCTGCATGTATGTATGCATGATGGTGGGAATAATGAGAAGCAATGAGTTTTACCTTTCTTTTATGTTGTTTTTCTATTTTCAACTTTTTTTCGTAAATGTGTAAATATTCATAAGAAAATTTTTCTACATGTGTGTGATTGCACATATAACTTTTTTTTTTTTTTTTTACTCACCAACAAAAAGTTTTGAAATAAATATAAACTTTCCATATATATTAAATATAATTATTTTCATATTTTTATATTTAAAATATAAAATTAATGTCTTAATATGTAAAATTGACAATCATGAAAAAATGTTCATGAGAATATTTTGGTTATCAAATGTAAGAAAATATAATTTTTCATGAAATTTACATTTTCTTTAAAATATTTTTTTCTTTTTCGAACACGGCCTTAGTGGATCGAAAGAATGTTTTAATTTTACTTCTAATTAAGTTTTTTAAGTATATATTAAGGATCGAATATAATTTCACCTCATCAAGGACATTGAATTGAGCGAAGTGACAGTTTCATGTTGTGGATTCACCTTAATTAATTTAGGATTGAGATTTTGTTGTAGTTGAATCCTAACTTCAATTAGGGTTGAGTTTGGGTTAATAAATTTAAAAGCAAGTTGCCCATCAAATATTTGGGACCTTGGGTTTTAGAGAGCTTAAGCAGGTGGACTTTCTATGGTAATTTCAAGCCCATCAAGTGTAAACTCTTCGTGTTTGGTTTAAGAATCAGTGAATCTTTTCACCTTTACTTGCTTGACACAAGTTATATCTTAGGTCTTTTTCACAAAGTAATGTGGGTATACTTTTTTATTCATCAAATATGGAAGGTTTCTTTAAAATTACAAAAGTAATGTATAACTCTTTTTCGCTATTGATTATGAGGTGGACACACCATGGTGTGTTGTTCATGAGTCCGTGGGGTGGTTTTATGAGGTGAAATTTTGTATAAATAACTCTTTTTGAGAAGGAGTAATTCATACAAAAAACTAAGTGTATGAATTACTCCTTCTTAAAAGGAGTTATTTGTTCAACCCATCCAACCTCCCGTCACTCGCTCATGTATCGAGGTTGACAACCCATGCAAACCACGTGCATGTATCTCGATGAGGACACCCCATGCAAACGTCGCGCACGTATCTCGAGATGAGCAACTCATGCAAATGACACACACGCATATCGACGTAGACAACTCATGCAAACGTCGCGCACTTATTCCAAGGTAGACAACTCATGCAAACGCCATGCATGTATGTCGAGGTGGGCGACCCATGCAACCTCTTGCAATTCATGCAAACGTCGCACATGCATCTCGAGGTGAGCAACTCATGTAACTTTGTGCAATCCATGCAAACCATGCAAACATCACGCACGTATCTCAAGGTGGACAATCCATGCAAACGTCACACACGTATCTCGAGGTGGACAACCTACGCAAACGGCGTGCGCACTTCGAGATACGCACCACGCATGTTATGCACCAAAACCTATTTTGCGCACATTCATTTTTACATGGGTCTCACACGTCATTGCATAGGGGTGTCATTTGGGGTGACATTTTAATTATATTTTTCTATATTATGTATAAATATATAAATAATATATATATTATATTTATATATAATATATATATATTTTATATTATATATTATATAAATATTTATATATTTAAATGTCTGCGTGGGCGTCCAAGTGGACTGATCTATATGATTTACATGAATAGCACATTTTTCGAATGCGCTATTCATGTAAACCCAATTTCAGTCCACGTGGGCATCCACATGGACTGATCCATAGGATTTACATGAATGGCGCTATTCATGTTTGCTTGACAATCCACGTGGACTTCTCCATAACACGAATGGCGCATTGTTATTGGTAGTGGGTGCAATTTTTTCACATTAATAGCGCATTTTCAAAAGGAGAAATACCTTAAGGAATAAAAAGAAAAGCTACTTATTTTACTAATTTAAATAAAAATTAATTGTACAGCTGTAATTTTTCCCATATCTTAGCTAATCTTTTAGAGACAAATTGTGTTAGATTAAATTTTTTGTTGGAGTGTTATGCCTCTTCCACATCATCTTCATTTTTGTCTTCTTTAGATAGGGGAGAGTAAAGTTGTACTTTTTGCTTTTTAAGTTAGGTATACCTAAAGATAAAAAGGAGGTGTATTTTTGGTAAGTGCTAGTTAACACTCAAATCAAACACCAATTACAAAGTTAAGCCAAGGCTTATGTAACGGCCCAAAATCTCTAACCGTGTCTACTCCCTCAAACAGGCTCAACGACCCGAACTGTAAGACCCACACTGTGATATGTCCATTGATCGAGGCAAGGGCCGAGGTATATTTTATTTTTGTTGTGACGTATGGGTATATTGTATATGTGTAGAATATTAAGTCAATGTATACGTGTGTATAAGTATCGAGACGAGCGGGGACGTACCTCGAGTCGCGTGTCGACGTGGGACTGAGGTAGCGGCTTATGGGGTAAGCTTACTTTCTTTGCGTTAAATGTGAATTTATCTTGGGGTTATAAGTGGCTAATGTGTTCACAATTGAAATAAACATTAAATGTGTCTAATGTTGAGAAATAAAACAATAGGCTTTGGATGTGCATCGAGACATGTGATAACTCATCAAGAGACAAGGTGTCCAATTGGTGAGTCACTCAATGGTGACTTGAGGGACAAGTGGGACAAGGTGGTCCATGAGATGAGCCTCAAGACACGTGTGCACGTCATGATCAAGGGCCCAAGTTTAAACATATCACTACATGGTCAAATGTGTATATTGTATATAGTCAACATTTTTGGTTTCTTATCTCATCACAAATCAGTAGGAGAGAAAGGAATGAGAAAGAAGGGAGATTCTGGAGTGCTTGAAGAGGAGGAAGGTGTGTAATTGGTGAAGCTTTAGTGAGGAAGAAGAACAACAACAAATTAGGTAACGTTTCCACACCATACACTTGTGATTTCATACAAATTGATGTTGTTGTTGCTGTTGTTTGTTGAGTATGGTGTTAGGGACCTTTTATAATGTGTATGAGGGTCCCTAAGGCAATAACATAGCCTATGTGTGGCAAAAACTCAGAATTCGAAGTGCGAGTGCAGGTTCTATTTCACACATAACGCGCTAGTAGTAGAAAATCTAGCGCGCTAATGTTAAAAGTTAGCACACTAACACTGAGTAACGCGCTAGATAGTCGAGGTAGCGCGCTAATATAGCAATTAGCGCACTATTGTTCACAATTAGCGCACTAATTCCCCAGCTAGTATTAAAAGTCAGCCAAGTCCAAAAATGGTCTAAACACTATAAATAGGTCCAAACACTTTTAACACCTGTCAAACAACTCCATGGGACTAAGCGGAGATCTCGAGAGTTTGGGAACGCATTTTGGAGTGCTGAAAGGTCGGATAGGCTAGGACAAGCGTGTAAATTGTAAGTAAAGCTGTGAGAATTCTATATTTCATTTCGTTCACTCTTATTGATCTATTGGTCTATTTGTAGACATTGTTACTTGTAATCTTACATCATGTTGTTCTTGTGTCTATTCATAATTGAATGTTGTGACACGATGTTTTGGGAAGTGTTTCATTAATTCCAATTCTTACTCTTGATGTCATTTTGGTAAGGAATGGATAAAAAGCATGCTATTGAGATAATGTGGATTTAATTGGACCTGTATTCGATTTCCTTTGGGCTTTGTAGCCTAACTTGTTTTGGAATCCTAGAGCATTGAAATTATTAGTCTTTGAAACTAAAGTAGAGATTATCTAATGTCCATTGCACGAGAGATGCGCGGTTTACTGAGACATTGGTCTACTCGGGGTTCCTACACTCACTACTACACTTGCGCGGCACACGAGTTATGAGACTCGGGGTGATCGGTAAGAATGAGATAGATGATGTATATGCGTAGAGCGCAGCTCCGCTTTTGGGTATGAGATATGTTGAGCGCAGCTCCATATAGTAGTGGAAAAGGTTTGGTGATAGGCTCTCACCGCCAACCGGACGTAGATCATCTCGACTTAGCCTGTGTCAGTCTCTCCATTTTTAACTGTGGTATTTACTTGCATTATTTGATTCAGCAATTCGTTCGCTATTTATGCTTTTAAATACTTGTCTTATATTTTGGAAATGTGGCATAGAATTCTCCAGTTGTTACTTAAACATCACTATAGTCACCGTCTTGTTTGTGATGGTGGGTGTAGGTCCGACGAGCAGTAGCAGACCAGGTGTCACAGCCCAAATCTCTAACACCTGTTTTAATTCCTTAATCGGGATCACCGACCCTTGACGTGGGACCTACGCCGTGATACGTGCACCACCGAGGCACGTGGCACGTGGCCGAGGTATATTGTATTTTTGTATTGATGTATGCTTGTGTTATGTATTGTGTAGACTTACTAAGTCGGTTTGTACGATTGTAGGCGTCGAGACGAAAGTGGGAGGCGCCTCGAGTAGCGTGCGATCCGGGAATGGGTAGTTAGCATTTTGGTAAGTCTTATTTAATACTAATATGAAATAAGGAATTACTTATAAGCCCATGGTTGTGTTTGTTAATGTAAATCGAATTAAAGGCCTATAGTTGAGTAAATTAAATGGAAAGTATAGGATTGGTCTAGAGATACACATTGGCACATCTAGAAACAAGGTGAGTAATGAAATGGTGTCACTTGAGGTTGAGCTAGTGGGACATATGGCAAGAGGTGGACCATTAGATATTCCTCGGGATACACAAATCCATGGAGATCAAGGGTTAGGAAGGAACATCACCTTAATATATAACATTAGTCATCAAATAACATGCAAACCAAATCACTCATTCATTTTTGCTGGAGAAAAAGAAGGAATTGCTCGAGAGGAGTGAATCATCAAGGTGTTGAAGGAATCCATGGGAGTTGATGAGAAATTCTCAAGCTAGGGTGCTACATCAACTAGGTACACATCTTTTTAGTTGAAATTAGAATAAGTTCTGGTTTTAGGCTAATTTCATATGTTAAATGATTGAGTATTTACAATTGATTTATATATTTGGATTCCTCATTTCAAGCTGATAATCCAACTATATTGAAGTTCTTAATTTGGTTTTGAAATCATATATGAATTTATGAAGTTGCAACACCAAAACTAGAATTCTGCATGTTGTATTATGAATCAACCTGGGTAATTTGGTCATAATCTGCTCATTTTAGATCCAAATTGATCCAAACTAGTGGCATTTGAAATCTTATTTAAAGGGGAATAACTTTGATTAACTGAAGGTATTTTGATTCAAATGTTTTTATGTCCAAACATGCTCTACAATTAGGTGCTGGAATTAAAAAGGAAAGTTTTGAAACTAAACTTATTAAAAGCATAACTCCCTAACTACTTATCCAAATGAGCTGATCTTTTAGTATGTTGTATTTGGATATATTTTATGCCTTGTGACCAAAAATTACATTTTTAGGAACTGTATATTAGGAGAAATAGATTTTCTAAATTCGCTGGTCTGATTAAATGTCAATTAGACCTATGTTTAGTAAATTCATGATATATCTTTCATTTTAAATCAAAATTTTGTAAACTAAACCTTTCCGGAAAGCTAAGAGAGAGACCAACAATAATTGTTCTAATGGAGGATTTCGATATTTCGACCATTTCATGCCTAAAAGTGCGTTAAGATGTAGGACTGAAATTGAAACTTAATTTAGTCTTTAGGGGCTGATTTAGGAAGATTGATTTAAAGTCTATTGAACCAATTTGAATATACAATAAACACACTAAATTGAGCTTAAACCCACTATATTTGAACTAATGAGACACCAAACTCATGAACCTAGAAAAATGGCACGGAAGAGCGAATACAAGATTTGGAGTATCGGGAGGCCAGTAAAGCTAGGACTTTACTTTGTTGTTGTGAGTATACCTAATGGCAACTTTACTTGGCATTTCATTTCTATTAATTGTTGTCCTTGCATAGTCCTTTTGACTATTTTGCCTTTGTATTCTTATATCATGTGTTCTTTGTGTCTATGCTCACTTGATGAGTCTAGTTTGCATGATATCCATTCATTTGATTAGATTCATTGATTTTATCCCATGCTATGTATATTCTTGTTGTTTTAAATGTGAATTGAATGATAAATAGCATGCTATTAGGCTAGTGAATATCTTATAAATGTTTAAGAGGACTTGTATTCCTTATTTGTTTAGGTGTGTAGATGTGCATATGCCTTGACAATCCATACTTGGTATTTCTTGAAATTTAAAAAGTAGTTTTCACATTTAGGTCCCTTACTCGATCGAGGTGTGCGCGACTCACGGGGTTAGAGTCCCTGGGGATGTCGGCACATGTTACTTGACACTGTATGACACTCGGGGTTAGAGTCCCCGAGGTGGTCTACACACCGGGGTTAGAGTCCCTGGTAACAGTTGGGTTATAGTCCCTTGTGTTATATGATTATTGAGTCGAAGTGACATGTTTCACTGCCGACCGGACCTAAATCACCACTACTTAGCCTAGTGTCAGTATCACTTGTTTAACTCTGGTATTTACGCATATGGTTTATTTTCTAAGTTTTCCATTTATATGCTTTTAAATACCATTTGAATATTTGGAAATGCAAATTAAACTTGTTATCAGGGATTACTGTTTTATTCTTGTACTCACCGTCATTTTTATGACGGTGGGTGCAGAAGCCTCCGTCTACCAATGAGAGGGCAAGGAGAAGATCAAGCAATTATCCCCGAGCATGCGGCGCGCATCATCATCGATTATTGGTCTTCTTTTGGTATTTTGATTGTATATATTATATATGTCTTCCAGATACTATTTGTGGTTGTATATTAAGTTGAGCGTTAGTTCCCCGACTTGACTTATACTTTTTTACTGTTTCACTGCATTTTGAGTACTTTATATATATGTGATGTCATCTCCTGGTTTTCCACACTTGATATTTTATAAATGGCTTCCGCATAAGTTACTAATTACTTCCGCATAATCAATAAGACTTACGTTAAATAATTAATTTAATAAAAAGTTTTAATTAACTCTAAATTTTATATACTGGTAGGACTAGTGTATTACTTATCCTGAATACGAGAAAAGAGACGTTTAGGTTGTAAAGGCTGACTAATACGTAGTTGAGTCCTGCGTAGATATGATTAGGGCTTAATTACGAGATTAAACCGGGCGGTGCCCTAGATTAGGAGAGGGGCCGTCACACCAGGAAAAGAGAAGATCGACGACTTTCTCTGAGCATCTCGGCGATTCTCCTATCTCATCATGTATGACTCGACTTTTGTTGTATTATTACTGTACATTTTTTGTTGTACATTAGATTGAGTGTATAGTTTCCCATATTTGAGACTCAGATATGTACGTGCATGTGATGCTTTGTATTCCTGATTTTTCACACTTAAAAATTTTGAGTAAAAAGAGTAATTTTAATTAACTCTAACTTCTAATACTATCCGCACATTTGTAATGGAAGAAAATAGGAAGAAAGGCTGACTAATACGTAATTAAGTCTTAAGTGATTGAGATTAATGCTTGATTACGAGATTAGGTTGGGCGTTGCCTTGTTTAGTAGAAGGGGCCAACACAACTTAGCTATACTAACACTTGAAGAAACGGGTCATATGGCGAATATCAAGCGTATTAGACCTCTCTATAGTCTATGGTTAGTTGGTCTTCAAAACTTGAAAACTCTATTCAACTTTGTTCATAGGTAGGCTAGTAACTATTTGTGTAAGGGATGCTCACTCACGCATCATGTGTATTTCATGTACATTGACAAATGCGTGTCCGTTGAGCGTGTACACATGGGGGCACAATAGCTTAATAGCAAGTTTCATTATTTAATTTGCTAACAAAGTAAATTTATTTGCAAAATTAATGTTTGTTTATTAGAACAAAAAAGTATTGTACATCTTAAGTATTTAATTTTGCTAGTATGTTTAACTTTTATTTTTATATAGTTTTTTATTACAAGTACAGAGCAACGTGTCTTTTTAAGAGTATTTTTGTTAATTATATGTTTAAGATGAGCAATTTTAAGTTTACTTACGTTTAGCGGACAAACTTAACTAGTTATAATAAATTTACAAAACCTAAATGTTACCTAAAAATATAATAAAATAAACTTCTAATATCCCCTATTACCAAAAAAAATATAATAAAAAAATTACAAAGGATTAAAAAAAGATGTGCTAGAATGACAACAATATGTTATACCACAAAACAAATTGACTCATAAGAGTCATCCATGTGCTCCTTGGGATGCCGATATACATAGATTTTGATGTATGACACACAGGTCAAGTCGCATGAGAGGCTTTTGTAAATTGATGTCTTGTGATGTGAAATTGTTGTTCTCATTTTAATATTTTCGTTGAAGAAATCTAATGCTGATTGCTTACATATTAATTGTAGTTGCATTTGTGAGTTGTGACTAAGGAAAAAAAAACACACACACACACACTATGTAGTTGCACGTGAAGTGTCACTTCCTTTCCCAAACACATTATACTCTTTTTAAGGTTTCTAGGCCTCAAATTTCTATATCGCCTACATCACGTGATAAAGTCACGCGAATCACGTCTCTAATTTTTATTTTTATTTTTTTTAATTCAGTTACTTCTCTAAATTTGTATTTCTATGTATTATTTATACAAAAGAACTTGTTATGTGCGCAAAGTGGATAAATGTACAATTAATGTGTAGTGCATAACTTTCAAGTAAATGTACCATTATAACTTTTCAATATGTGTTGTAAGCTGACAAAAAGAAAGAAAGATGGTGTATCTTTACAACCACATGCAAGAATGACATACACTTGATGGCATTGTCGTTGCTAGATTGGAGCATCTCTAATGGTGAATGTGGATTTTAAGCGTATATTGATGCTATGTCAACAACGTGAAGATAATATGGCTTGAATAAACATTGAAGTTCAAAAGTACTATCTATGATGAAAGTAGATTGCATTTTCTATCTTAAAAATTTATTGTTTTTCTATATATTTTAGAAAAATTACGATGTGGTTATGAATTAACTGCCATTTAGAAATAAATATTTGAAATAGACAATGTCATCCACGTCAATTCGACATTCAACACATTTCATTGGAGAAGTTTTTTCACTTCAATGTATATTTAGTCCTAAGTGACACACATTAACATCAAATTCATATTTTATTGGAGATGATCTTACAATTGTAAGCTCCTCTTAGTATATCAATACCAAACAGTAGAAATATTAATAAAAAAGATTATAAACATTAAAAATTATAATAAAAAATAGGAAAGTAATAGGGAAGAAATATTAATAAAAAAAATTATAAATACTAAAAAGGCTTAATAGGTAAATATATCTTAACGTTCCAAAATTTTGCAAAAATATCCTAACGTTTCAATTTTCGCAAATATATCATAACCTTTTAGTTTCATGCAAATTGTATCATTGTTTGTAATTATTATGTATCAAACCACAATCAAAGTGATGAATGATCGTTAGATTGCATACCAATTCTATTTATATGATATAATATTCTCAATTGTATGCATAATTTATTATATTTTTAAGTGTAATTCACTAAAAATAAAAAGTGATGATACAATTTACAAGAAAATCAAAAGGTTAAAATATTTTTACCAAAATTGAAACGTTATGATATTTTTGTAAAAACTTTGAAACGTTAGTATATATTTGTCTATTAAGCCTATTAAAAATTACAATAAAAAATAGGAAAGAAATAAGGAAGAACTGAGTAATACATATTTATATTCATAAAACAAATCCCAAAGAATTAACGTATCTCGATGTCCAGCTAACAAACTCCAACCGTTCATCGCTTTAAGCACATTTACCATATTACCCAATCACTTTCCAGATTCCAAATTTAGTACCAACAGACAGAGAGGGCCAATACTTAATCCAGTCTGCCCAATCACACATCGAGATACGCATACACTCCTTTTTATACACAACTTAGCCTCATCGACTGGCAAGTCCATAAGCGAAACTCAGAGAGGCGATTGTTCTTCATCGGCAATGGCTTCCGAAGGCAAGGTTATCACCTGCAAAGGTACTCTCAATGTCGATTCCGATCTCATTTTCATTCTCTGTAGCTTCTGATCTTTAGATCGATAGTTCATTTGATTGATTTGGTTTTGATATGGCGAAGCTGCGGTGGCTTGGGAACCGAACAAGCCATTAGTGATCGAAGACGTGGAGGTGGCGCCGCCGCAGGCCGGAGAGGTCCGAGTCAAGATCCTCTTCACCGCGCTCTGCCACACCGACGCCTACACCTGGAGCGGCAAGGTTTGCTTTTGCGATTCCAGTTTTTGTGGTGGTTTCGTTCAAATCTGTTGCGATTGACCTAGTTTACATGTTTGGATTGCGTGAATGAATGATCTGTTCCGTGTTGTTGAGCTTGTGTTGTGTTTTGGTCCAGATTTGAAGTATACAGGGTTTTGTGGTTCTATTTGATTAGAGAAATAGAGGTTTTGTATATGTGTTTGACTTCATAATGAAGTATATAAGTGTGGATCTCCGCTTAAATAGTACCGAGGCCTTTTGGAATAAAACACTGCACCTGTGAGATACCGGTACTGGCGGAGATCCACGGGCTAGTACATACATGTCGAGGCTTTTAGAATAGATTTAGCTGAATCTGGGGAGGGAAAGATTGAAAAATTTTATGTGTTTGTGGTGGAATTTCGAGTTTCATTAGAAGATGACTATGGAAGGGAAAGTTGCGAATCTTAATTAAAGTTGCTTTGACATTCCACTTTGGGGCTACTGATACCGTGTTTGCAAAAAAATAAAACAATTGAATCATAAAATAGCCTTTTGAGTGCACTTTTTAGCTCGGAATAAAATTATTTTCTCCTAATACGGGTAAAATTATTTCTAGGTTGATTTGCTCCCAATTAAGATAGGCGCGAAAAATATGATCAAGCATTGAAATGTATTGATCATGTGCACTTTGGCTTCTATGTAGGGGTCTACAATTAACTCAAGAAGTTTCAATTTGTCACTTTTTAATCTATAGATGTTTTAAAAACCCTCATCTTTAAATGGAGAAAGTTGTTCCGATGCATCAACAACAGCAGATATAGGAGATATTCATTTTTTTTTTTTTAATTGTAAATTCTTATGTAGTTGCCATATGAGAATGTTGTGTTACTAAAATAAAACTAGTGAGCTTGACATGTGCTAATTGTAAATTATGCTGGTCATCAGAGTCTTAAGTTTCTAATCATATTAGTGTCTTTTATTTGACATTTTCTATGTCTATCCTAAGCTATATTTGATTAAGATAATAAGCTAAACTTTAATGAGGTTAATGCTCTTTGAATTTCAATTATTCTTCTTGCTTAATGGCTTTTCATCTTATTTCTTTATTCATCGCCTCTATTATTTTGCTTTTTGGTTGATATGTTGCCTACTTGCCTTTGAGTTTCTGGTGTGTGACTCACATTCTCCTGCTATATCTTGTTTCTCTTTTAAGCCTTTGCTTGTCATTCTGTAATTATGCATTTGTAGTTTGGTGACTAATAGTGATAGGATGTCTTAATGCATTTTACTAATGCACTTATATCACAGGATCCCGAGGGTCTTTTTCCATGTATTCTTGGTCATGAAGCAGCTGGGTAGGTTATTTCAATGTCAAAGAATATTGTGTTTAATTGTAAAATCGTTTTACTGATACAAAAGCCATTTCTGATTTAAAAAAAAAGAATACTGTGTTTAATTTTGGGGAATAAATCTAATCAAAATCTGTTTGCAGTATTGTTGAGAGTGTAGGTGAAGGGGTAACCGAAGTTCAACCTGGAGACCATGTTATTCCTTGTTACCAAGCGGAATGCAGGGAATGCAAATTTTGTAAATCAGGAAAGACAAATCTTTGCGGAAAAGTTCGTGCAGCTACTGGTGTTGGAGTTATGATGAATGATCGCAAGAGTCGCTTCTCAGTAAGAGGAACTCCTATATATCATTTCATGGGAACCTCAACATTTAGTCAATATACAGTTGTTCATGATGTCAGTGTTGCAAAGATTGACCCAAAAGCACCTCTAGAGAAAGTATGCCTTCTTGGCTGTGGTGTTCCCACAGGTGAGTTGGTATCTCTTACATAATTGCACTAAAATGTTTTATAGTTTAAAATTCGTAGATCTAAAGACCCTACGCCTCATGTGGAATTGTTTTTTGTGCACATCAATTGAAGTTTCTGACGATTCTAAGCATGTCACTTCAAGCTTCTGGCCAAATCCTAGAATCCATGCTGTGTTGGTGGCTGTTTCTACATAGCATGGTAAACTTGTGATTTTAGATATCTGTTGATGTTGTATGTGGAGAGCTAACAAAAGCATGCCAATGAATTGTGAAACATATGGGAATAACTTTCCTCATAAAAGTGTTATATGGAGTGTATGGCATTGTATTATTTGGAATGAGCTTAGTAGTTTTGATGCATCTCTCCGAATATCAAGATTTGGGGATGTAGGATGTTCTGAGTGTTGACTGTGCTGGACAAATGTTTGTTGAGCATGAGGTGCTTAACATGGCAGAACAAAACTTCTCCTATTTGTGGACAAATTTGGCTGCTGGCCAATTCTGCCGCATAATTATGGTCTGGTTACTGACAATTTCCACTTCATGTTTCTCTTTCCGATTTGAATTGGTAAATTCAATAATACTGACAAGAATGGCATTGGCATTTGTTTTAGTTGGCCTGTTACGTAATTCTCTCTTCAAGTGGTTTACGTGGTAGATTGTGCTTCTCGCAGTCACGGGATTGATAAGAAACCTTTATTATTGATATAGCTAATTGGCCAGAATAGAGCTAGATTAGGTTGCATGTGAGGGTTATACAAGGATAATTGCTAATTCTTCTGCTTTTGTACTTTTCTCTACTAACAATATTAATGTACCCCCATTCCTGTTTCTGCTCAGAAAAATAAAATAAAAACAAATTAGCGAGTATCACTTGTTCATTCTTCCACTGGTTTATGTAACAGGTTGTGCTTGTTCACACTGGGTTTTAATGTTCAATGACTAACCTTTCTTACTCACATGACAAATTCAATTTCTTTAGCAGTGATATTCCTGGGTGCATACAAAGGTGGGGAGGGTTGTAATCTATTGAAAACTGCAAACCTCCCCCAACGAACTTTTATGGTTAATTTGATAATACATTAGAGAAGATCAGAAGTTGATGTATCTTATGTCGTTCTTAGAAATGAGAAGAGGACTCAGTTTGGTTATAAATGTGTCTTTTAAATCAGCTATGAAGCCAATGCAGTGTAATGCAAAATCTGTTCATGGTGAAACTGATGGGTCCTAAGGATAGGGATGCCGTTATGTACAGGATTAGCCGATGTTGTGATCCTGTCATTCATGTTTGGACTCATTGCTTAGTTGGTTCTTTGAGGTATCGTGTTCCTATTAGATTACTACTTTGGTCCACACACTTAAAAATCTCTGCTTGGTTTTTCCAAATTTCTTTAATGAGTCCTTTCATTTTTAGGCTTTTAGCTTCTAAAAAGTGTGTGATGGGTAATTCAGTAGTAGCTCTAGTTCACTTTTCTTTTTCACAATCTGTGATTTATAAATGAACTTGCCAGTTTCTTCTTGAATTGTTGCGTGATTTTTTGATTCATGTGAAAAAATGCAATCAACTCATTGTCCCAACGGAGTAGAATATGTGGTGAGTTCATAGAGTAAAAAGAGAAAGTAGCAAACCAACTATATGTATTTTCGTAATGACCTTTGCAAGGAAATGAAGACCGAGGGAATTTCTTTTGTTATATTATAGTTCAAGTGATCTAAATAATCCTTCACCTCATAATTTTCTTTCCGCTCGTTTATTTTATTCCGAATTTCACTGTAGGTCTTGGAGCAGTGTGGAATACTGCAAAAGTAGAGGCAGGTTCAACTGTTGCTGTTTTTGGCCTTGGAACTGTTGGCCTTGCGGTATGTTGTTACTTGATTACCTTCTTTTTGTTATTCTATTGGTCATAATTGTGGATTAACTGCCATTTTTTGCTATCACATTCATAGGTTGCTGAGGGTGCTAAAACTGCTGGTGCTTCACGCATAATTGGCATTGACATTGATAGCAACAAATTTGAGACGGGTATATTTTGAATTCTTGTATAACTCATGTGGTGTAATTTTGAGGGTTTAATCTGTAGTAACATAATCTTAGTCAACCAAAGCAACTTAATATCTTTGCTATGGTTTTCTTTATTTGTCCGAATTCCAGAAGCCTTCATGAGCCCCATTCCTCACTCCATTTAACCAAGCCTAAATTCTTCATATTAGGCAGGTTATATTTAGATCTTTGCTTGGTATCTGTTAAGTTTCATTCATCCCTCCAGTCCTCACTTTTAGTTTTCCTGCCTGGAATGAGCGAAATGTGAACTCGCTGATTGATTTTATTTTATTTCTTTCTTTCTTTTTTCTACTTGTAGATTAGTTATTAAAGGTGAATATGTTTTTATACAACAACAACATAGCCTCAGTCCCAAATTAACTGGGGTCGGCTACATGGATCAAACTTTTCCATTGTGCTCGATTAAGTGCAATTGATGGTGAGCTTTTCAAACCATTCAAATCCCTCATAATTAATGCATCCCATGTTAACTTTGGTCTGCCCTTACCTCGTCGAATTTCTACCGTTTCTATTGAGGTGAATATGTTTTTGTGTTTTTTTTTTTGTTTTTTTCGTATACTTATTGTAAATATGTTTCTATGTTGAACCTCTTGCTTCTGAAACATTGTTCAATTTTTCTGTTAACTTTGCAGCGAAGAAGTTTGGAGTCACTGAATTTGTAAACCCGAAAGATCATGATAAGCCGATACAACAGGTCCTGGTCGACCTTACCGATGGTGGCGTTGACTACAGTTTTGAGTGCATAGGCAATGTCTCTGTGATGAGGGCAGCTCTGGAGTGTTGTCACAAGGTGAGCTAATAATTTTGCCATTGGCTCCAAGCGTGGTCTCTGTTGGATTTGCTGTTTGCTGCCATAAATAATTAACTCACTCCAAAATCTGTTTAACAGGGCTGGGGAACATCAGTCATCGTGGGTGTCGCAGCATCAGGTCAGGAGATATCCACTCGGCCTTTTCAACTGGTTACTGGGCGCGTTTGGAAGGGAACAGCTTTCGGCGGGTTCAAGAGCCGCTCTCAAGTTCCTTGGCTTGTGGACAAGTACATGAAGAAGGTAAATGAATTATAAATGCTCCCGAAACAAAGTTCCTGTGAAGTATGGTTTTCTTCTCCAAAATTTTCCGATTCTCAACTTACGCTGTTTATTACAGGAAATCAAGGTCGACGAGTACATCACCCATAATTTGACTCTTGGGGAAATCAACAAGGCATTTGATCTGATGCACGAAGGTGGCTGCCTCCGATGCGTGCTTTCTGCTCACACCTGAGATGACCTGAGATTCACACCCTGGGAGACTTAGTTTGCCAACTTTTGTTCTTCCTCCCAATAACAAATCCTGCTGTAGTCTATGGTAAGATTTGCTTATTTTATGTTCAGTGCACATTCCAGAGCAACGAATGTCTAGTTCTTTTTTGAAACATCAGAATGTTGTTTCTTATAGTTTCATCGAAGATGCCACCAATCCTTATTGGAGTGAACTTACTAGTCACTGCTCTTTTTAGGAAAAGTATTGCTTCGTTTGTCCCTTTAAGTCAAGAGTGCTTGTGCAAAACTAAAGTCAAGATTAGGACTTCCAAGTAAAAGGAAAATTTATAGTGCAATTATGCCACTTATGCTTTATTGAGGTGAATTTTGGGCGGTAAAGAAACAACAAGTACATAAAATAAACATTGTAGAAATGAGGATGTGTGGTAAACTTGTAAAGGTAGAATAAGAAATATAGAGATTCAAAGAAAAGTAGGAGTATCATCAATTGATATAAAGATTATGGAAGGGTTGCGGTGGTTTAAACGCATTCAAAGACAGGCTATCTCCCTTATTAGAAAATTCAACTCAAAAGAAATTGAAGAAATTTGATGAGGTGAGAGTATATCGAAGCTAACTTGGGACGCATAAATTAAGAGGGAATTATATTATTTAAAAAACACATCATCGATTGTATTGAATCAAATGCAACGGAAGAATTTGATATATGTAGTCGATCTCAACTAATTTGGGATTGTAATATTAGAAATTCCTAAGAACCATTTTAGATAGGCAATACCAGCAAACCTTCACATTTCAAATTAGGTCTACATTTCACTTCGTTCGATTAAATGAAGTGTGTATTCAAAATTATGCTTTAATTTCTTAATCAATTTATCTAAAGTTATTTTAGTTCTATTGCACCAAATCGAGTGCAATAAAAGTGTTTGATTTATGTAGCCGGGACTGAGGCTGAGTTTTTATTGTTGTTTTCTTAGTTCTAGTAATGTACTGTCGAGTCTGCAGTTGGATTTTAGTGTCACACACAACCTAACAGAGCACATGGGACTTGGAATCTAAACCTTGAAAAGATACTGTTAGGCTGTCATAACCAAAACGGCTAGGAAATTAGGTGACTAATAATGTAGAAGCATCATAGCTTTGGTGAGCTTCATTCCCAGACATGTTCTACACTAATCAAATTTGTTGGGGAGGATTATGGTGTAGATATCCTTATGGTTTAATTTATATTTATGAGTCACTTCACATCACCATCGCATCCATGTTTAGGAAAAAGCCCAACACAAAACACAGACTGATGAGTATCTTTGTTTGATGTCCCATTCCATGTAAGCCAAACATTTTCTTTTTCATGTGCCACACATGGGTATGGGTATCCAAGGGTACCCAACCCTAACGACCAGGGTAATACCCGATCCAATATACATTGGGTAAGGATATGCGTTTATGAATGAAATACTCACGCGGGTATAAGGGTATTAACATCTACCCGCCCCATTTGCCCAATTATCCAACCCTACATACTTATTTATATTATATTTTTTTTATGTATATATATTAACTTGATTTGACTATTAGGATATGTCTATTGTCGAAGATTGAAGATGCATTCGTACAATTTTCGAAGATTGAAGACTATTTTTTGGCTCAAATGAATACTTTAATATTTCAAGTTTTAGAATAATTATTAGAGACATTGTACATTTTTATATATGTTTTGTAATAATTATATAAATAATATGGTGTGTAGAATTTATTAATATTTTATGCTCAAATATTTTGTTTTACTCCTTTTCAATTTTGAATTTTTTTGTATCATATTAATTAATAATGGGTATGGATACCTACGAGTATCATGCTACCCAAACGGATAATACTCATACTCGCCCCATCAAAAAATAGGGTAAAAGAGTAGGGTATGGTAGGACACCCATACGATGGGGCAGGTATGAGTATGGCGCACCTGCCCCATATCTTACCGATTGACATCCCTAGCTAATGGGGATTCAGTCGACTAGATGATCAGGGGCCCCTTAATCACTACAACTCAAAAATAAGGAAAATATTAGAATGACAACCCTATGTCACACTGCTCAAAAATAAGGAAAATATTAAAATGACAACTCTATGTTGTACTGCAAGACACATTAGCTTATAAGAGCCGCCTCATCATGCGGCCTCGACCTGCGTGCTATGCATCAAGATATGTGTATGCATGTAACTCGAGGTGTGCATGGACGGCTCCTGAGAGCCAATGTATCTTTTAGTGTAAGATACGTGTTGTTATTCTAGGCTTTCTAGCACTTCTCAAAAAATAAAATGTGATATACAAAGGTCGGCCCAAACTCATTGAAGCAGTTTGGCACCGTTACTTATTATCACATAGGAAGCGTCCTAAAAGAAACACAATTCATGTGCATATATATGGGATTGTCTCCACATCACAATATTTTCAGGACAATTTTAGGGGATTTTTCGCTTGATTAACACATTTGGAGAAAATATTTATCCATTTAACACACCCACATAAATATTTACCAATCTAACTCATTTACTGCCACGTCACCGCCACCTCATTTTTTTTTGTCAAATACAAAACGTGACTGAAGATCACGTTTTGGTTATAAAAAAAAAAAAAAAAAACAAATAAGTCTGACTTGCGATCACGACTTTCTTTTCGAAGGACTGCACGACTTCCATTTGTTCCATTTTTTTTTTTGGTATTGTTTTTTTTTTTATGCTTTTGGTAGTTAACTTATAAGAGAATGAAAATGATCTTGACAAAGTTTAATCTATCATATTAAACCTCATCTATCAAACAAGTAGAATCTCTAGTATCTACGTGTTTTTATTTTTTAATAAAAAAGAAAATCTTATATATCTGTTGAGTTCCGATACGTGCCCACGTTAGCTTAAATAAAAGCTTTCAAACTAGTCCACTAGTATATTCGTATTATTTATTTCTCTCAATACAAACTAGTCCAAAATTTGAAGTTACAATAGGTTTATGACCTTGATCTTGTACAACAAAAGCTTCGAAACTCGAGTAATTTACAAAATTCATAAAATTCACGTTAGTCATGCAGAAAATTTCATTTGCTATAAATGAAGAACTTGGAAGTCAATCAAATGCTACAATAATCTTTAAGTTTATGAACAACAGTTTCACCATGTATCTTCATAAGCTTGTAAATACATTGTTAATTAAGTTATAAGTTTGCAAAGATACTATATTGTTATTTCACATTGATCATTATCACATTAGTAATACCATAACCAACTACAAAGCATTTATATATTAGCAAAAAGATGTCTTGTTATAGTAAAAAAAAGTCCTAGTTTGACCCCAAATAATGACTTTCAGTCCCACAACGTGTTCTCTTTGCGACTCGCACATTACAATTTAAAGCTAATGACACATTCGAAGGACCCACATCAGCACGCAACGGATTTTGAGCATCTTCTGGTTGAATTTCATCTATATCACACCTTCCACCATCATAAGTACTTGTAGTCCCAAATAAATTCATCATTATTGAATTTGCATTAACATGACGTGAAAATGTAGGTATCCTATCAAATTGAAAGGCTTCCGTATTCTAGTATGTCATGTTGGGAGGTACTGATGGAGTATGTGGAGTCTCTAACTCGTTGAGAGATACTGATGGAGTATATAGAGTCTTGAACTCGTTGAGAGGTATGGATGGAGTATACACTGGAGTGTCATGCCTCGAACATGTATCTTCATGAGAAGATTGATGAGATGCTTCAAAAGAAGTGGGCATATAATGGATGCGATAATCTGCATGTATTGCAGTCAAAGTCGATGCAGCTACATCTCGAATGCGTAGAATGGACACATCATCACCTAATGTCAACTGATGAATTGATGTCATTCATTGTGCCTACATATAAAATATTTATGAAGTTGTATGCAAAAATAAAATCAAAACAACTATTTAAAAGACTTCATGATTGAATAATAAAAATTTGTACTTACCAATGCCTCAACAATAGCTCCACGATGAGACATGAATCGTCGTGTAATGCGACGATACCATTGCATATACGGGTCGTAAAATTTCAATGGCTCCTCCAATAATTCATCATTCGCAATATTAGAAGCACGTTCGTTCCACATGCATACATAAGTACTATGTTCTGCACTCCAGTCTTTATATGTTTTTCCTCTCGAGTCAATCTTATGTAGCTCCATGCTTGTGCTATTTAAAGGTGGTATCCTTTGTTTCAAACCGAATTGTCGCATGACTCTATCAGGATTATACATTTCAACAACACAGAAGAAAAGTAAAGGTACTCTCGTTCGCCAAATAGCACGACCACTGCTACAATACGCAGCAAGTCCCTTATCACTGTCTCAGGATACGGTTCCCAAGTTACCCGAAGTCATGGAAAACAACTTGAAATGAGTAAAATTCACATTTCACTATTTTACAAAAGGATTTGAAAAAAATGATTAAGTGTATTTCTTACTTCATCGGGTGTTTGCATGTCAATCATTTCTCTGTATTTTGTTAGCACATGCATTGATGTTCCTGTGGTCTCTAAGGCATGTCTCCACCTATAAAAATGTGAAAAACAACACAATGCATGCATGAAATTACATGTAGATAAATAAACTCAAGTTTTTTTGACTATGTTAAAAAATTCTAATTACCTATGACCAAATGGAGGAGGTGGAAATAAATCTTCATTTGGTATGATGTCGTTTCGAAAAACATTTCCCATTATTGGTGCAAGAAAAGGCAACCTGTCCCATGCCCATAGTTGCAATAATATATTCTTGGACTGCAATCTCTCCCATCAAAGTCAGCGGTAAGACACAATTGTCTATATAGGTGAGCCAAAGTTGCACTACCCCAACTGTATTTTCCTGCTGCCTCAAAATCCTCAAAAAATTGTAAATACGTGATGTGAACAAGATTGTTAGACTTGTCTGCAAATAAAGTTCCTCCAAGAAGTTGTAAGATGTACGCTCTTGCATAGCGTTGCACTTCCACTTCACCCGCATTATTTGGAAGGTTTGGAAACCATCTTGAAAGTTGTCGAATTTGGATCCGACCTCCAGTGTCAAACATAAGGCATCGTAATCTTGTTCTACACGACCAGTGATTAGTAATCCATCGACAGGTAACCCTAAAATTATTTGTACATCATGTAAGGTAATAGTCATCTCGCCAACTGGAAAATGAAACGTGTGAGTTTCTGGGATGCACCTCTCAACAAGTGCAGTAATGAGATGCCAATCAATTCCTATGAAACCTATTCGCGTCGTTTCATAAAACCCAGCTTCCTCAAGATACCTAACTATGCGTTCATCAAGTGGGACCAATCGATGTAATGTTGCTGAATTACACCTGATAGTCGATATACCAGGATCCTCCTATGCAAATAACATATAAGTTACATTTGTTCAAATTTAGCTACAAAGCTCTAAAAATATGCAAACGGGCAAAAAGAAGTACTACCGGTCCATTCCAAACGCGAGTAGATCTACGTAGAGCCTGCATAGTCAACACTGAATCATCTATAGGTCCAGGATCCATATCGCGCTTGAACCCCAAATCATTAACAATGTTGTCATTAATACAAAAAACCAATGATGAAACAATAAAATTAGTGATAAAGTTCATTCAAGAAACAATAAAATTAAAACAAAAGTGGGTGATTAATATAAAAACATGGTTTAATTGAAACAAAGTACATGCACCACATAGTCATAAGAAAGTGATCTAATATAAGAAAAATATGAGTGAATGCGAAAGATAAGACTTGACACGCCTTTCACTATGAACCATTAGGTGGTTGTTCTTGTTGACGACGAGAGCAAGTGCGTCTATTGTGTCCATCCTGCTTACACTTACTACATCGCAACGTTGTTGATGTTTCTCTCCATTCCTTCTCTCGATGCATATGACGTGGTTGTTTCTTATTGCCTCTCCAATCCATCTCAGTTCGCAAAAGTCTTGTTTGAGGACGACCTCTTTTGACTCGTTTTCGAGATGGATCAGGCAACAAGGTGTGTTGAGCTCTAGCGTTAGGCTAATAATCTTCGTGAGGAATGGGTTGGAAATTCGTAGCATAACATTGACTGTACACGGACAATCGTAATATGACTCAATGTAGTGACAGCGATCTATAGCAACACTAGCGCAAACGGCTTGGACATGGGAACATGGAATGCCAAAACATTGCCACTTCATACAAGTGCATCTACAAGCCTCCAATTTCACCACTTGCTTGTTAGACCATTTTTCTCAAATGATACCCACGTGTTGCAGTGATGACTTCAAATGTGCCATTTTCACGATTCACTAATGTAACATTGTGCCCTCCTGCCGCCTTTCCCCAATGTGACAACTTATCAAGCGCGTACTTTGTGTACCTTTCGCCCCTTCCTAGGGCTGCACCTATTTCGTCACGTCATTTGTTAAAGTAAGCCATGACACGATAAAATGTTACTTGCACTAATGCGGTGACATGGTAAAATCGTGCGCCTTTAAGGACACCGTTAAAACATTCTACATTTGTGATAAAAAACCATGTAAGTATTTGCTTGTAAACGTGATATAAATCAAACACATTAAATAAATAATAGTATAAACATATAGACACAATTAATACCCGCTAGATTTGTAGTCATCCATCCGTATCTAAATCCTTTGTCGTATGCGTTGGTCCATTGTGTTCGATCAAGATCATTAAACCACGCAATACTTTCCGCATTAATTTGTTGAAGTTCTTTCATGTATGCCTTAAATTTACGAAGTTGATGTTGTGCACCGGCTAAGTACACCATATCCTTCAATTCTTTGCTCCCAAATCTCATGTTGAAATTACTGCATATGCGACGAAGACAAAATCTGTGTTGACTTTCCTCATCGACAATGGCAAATACTAAGAGAAATATATGACTATTACTATCAACAACAGTGGCTATTAAGAGTTTTTGTTTGCATTTTCCATACAAGAATGTACTATCAATTTGTATAATTGGTCTGCAATGTCTAAAACCTGCAATAGAAGGTGCAAATGCCAAAAAAACTCATTTGAATTGTCACGGCCCAAATCTCAAAACCCGTTTTAATTCCTTAATCAGGATCACCGACCCTTGACGTGTGACCTACACTGTGATACGTACACCGACCGAGGCACGTGGCCGAGGTATATGGTATTTTTGTATTGATGTATGCCTAGTGTTATGTATTGTGTAGACTTACTAAGTCATTTTGTACGGTTGTCGGCGTCGAGACGAGAGCGGGGACACGCCTCGAGTAGCGTACTAGTCGGGAAACCGGGTAGTTAGCATTTTGGTAAGTCTTATGTAATACTAAAATGAAATTGAATAACAATTTGTCAAGTAAATAAAATGGAATATATATATTGAGTGACTAGCGACGCGGCGGTACGCGTATATCACGATTCGGACGCGAAACCGGGCGTCGAAACGCCCGGAAACACGGGCGAGTGTCCTAGCGGTGTCACGAACAGGTGTCACACTTGTCCCAACTCAAGCAACACTTGGAAAAAATTCAGGCCATGTGTCAACCCCACTTACATGCACACAAAAACCCACCAAACACTCCCACCTACACCTACACCCCCCAACAACATGCAAACCAAACCACTCATTCATTCTTGCTGGAGAAGAAGAAGAGATTTGCTGGAGGGGAATGAATCATCAAGGTTTTGAAGGAATCCATGGGAGTTTGTGAGAAATCCTCAAGCTACATCAACTAGGTACACATATTGAGTTGAAACTTGAACAAGTTCTGGTTTTAGGCAAATTTCAGATAGTAGATCATTGAATATATGCAGTTGATTTATATATTTAGATTCCTCATTTCAAGCTGATAATCCAGCTATATTGAAGATCTTAATTTGGTGTTGAAATCATAAAGATATGAATTTTTGAAGTTGCAACATCAAAACTGGAATTCTGCATGTTGTATTAGGAATCAACCTGGGTAATTTAGTCATAATCTGAACATGTTACATCCAAATTCAACCACACCAGTGGCATTTGAAAGTTCATATAGAAAGGAACAACTTTGCTTAACTGAAGGTATTCTGATTTGAATGTTTTCATTTCCAAACATGCTCTACAAATAGGTGCTGGAATTATAAAGGACAGTTTTGAAACTAAATTTGCTAAGGGTATAACTCCCTAAATACTTATCCAAAAGAGCTAATGTTTTAGTATGTTGTATTAGGATGTGTTTTCTGCCTTGTGACCAAAAATCACATTTTAGGAACTATAGATTGGGAGAAATAGATTTTCTAAATCTGCTGGTCGGATTAAATTTCAATCAGACCTATGTTTAGTAAAAGCATGATATCTCTTTCATTTTAAATCATAATTCTGAAAACTAAACATTTCTAGAAAGCTAAGAGAGAGATCAACAATAATGGTAGTCATGGAGGAATTCAATATTTGGACCATTTCATGCCTAAAAGTGCATTAAGATGTAGGACTGAAATTGAAACTTAATTTAGTATTTAGGGGCTGATTTAGGATGATTGATTTAAAGTCTATTGAACCAATTTGAATACACAATAAACACACTAAATTGAGCTTAAATTCACTATTTGAACTAATGAGACACCAAACTCAGGAACCTAGGAAAAAGTGCGAGAGAGCGAATACAAGACTTGGTGTATCGGGAGGCCAGTAAAGCTAGGACTTTACTTTGTTGTTGTAGTGAGTATACCCATTGACAATTTTACTTGGCATTTCATTCCTATTAATTGTTGTTCTTGCATAGTCCTTTTGACTATTTGCCTTTGTACTCTTATATCATGTGTTCTTTGTGTCTATGCTCATTTGATGAGTCTAGTTTGCATGATATCCATTCATTTGATTTAATTCATTGATTCCATTCCATGCTATGTCTATTCTTGTTGTTTTAAATGTGAATTGAAGGATAAATAGCATGCTATTAGGCTAGTGAATATCTTATAAATGTTTAAGAGGACTTGTGTTCATTATTTGTTTAGGTGTGTAGATGTGCTTATGCCTTGACAATCCATACTTGGTATTTCTTGAAAATCTAAAAAGTAGTTGTTGCATTTAGGTCCCGTACTTGATCGAGGTGTGCGCGAATCACGGGGTTAGAGTCCCTGGGATGTCGGCACATGTTACTTGACATTGTATGACACTCGGGGTTAAAGTCCCTGGGGTTAGAGTCCTGGTAACACTTGGGTTAGTCCCTTGTGCTATATGATTATTAATAGGGGGTTAGAGTCCCTGGTAACACTTGGGTTAGAGTCCCTTGTGCTATATGATTATTGGGTCGGGTGACACGTTTCATTTCATGCACCGGACCTAAATCACTACTACTTAGCCTAGTGTCGGTATCACTTGTTTAACTCGTATTTACTCGCATATGGTTTATTATTCAGTTTTCCAATTTATATGCTTTTAAATACCATTTGAATATTTGGAAATGCAAATTAAACTTGTCATCGGGGATTCTTGTTTTATTCTTGTACTCACCGTCCTTTTTATGACGGTGGGTGCGAGCCGTCTACTAGCGGTAGCGGCAAAGAGAAGATCGGCGATTATCCACGAGCCGCGACCTTCTCACTACATCGATTGTAGGTCTTCTTTTGATATTTTGATTGTATAGTTTATATATGTCTTTCAGATATTTTTTTTGGGGTTGTATATTGGGTTGAGCGTTAGTTCCCCGACTTAACAAATACTATTTTGTTGTTTCACTACATTTTGAAGACTACATATATTTATGCGATGGCATTTCCTGGTTTTCCACACTTAGGTTATTATAAATGGCTTCCGCATAATCAATAAGACTTCCGCTAATAAATTCATTTAATAAAAGGTTTAATTAGAAAAGGCTGACTAATACGTAGTTAAGTCTGCGTTAATATGATTAGGGCTTAATTACGGGATTAGGCCGGGCGGTGCCCTAGATTAGGAGAGGGGCCGTCACAGTTGGTATCAGAGATTTAGGTTCAGGCGATTCTAGGGGAAAGTTTAATGGCTTAAGACAGTGTGATACCAACGTCACAGTTGGTATCAGAGCCTAGGTATAAGAACTTTATGGATAAATATGAAAAACATGAACTCGCATAAAACACAAACCTTAGAAGTGGAAACCAGATGATCCTTGTTTAGGAACTATTTTGTTGGGAATTGAGTGAATGTGATGGGGATTTCTTATATATACGTGTTAGTTTCTATATGTATATATATATGCGTTATGCCACGTAGTAGGCGATTCGCGTTCGCTATCCACTTGAAGACACCAATGGGGGATTCGCGCGAGTGGAGACACCGGAGCTAGCGGCGGTCTGCCTCCACCATTTCAATTGAAATTTTTAGATGATGTCGACCGACGACCGCTCGGGAGCGACGGATCACACATTTCATCGCTTACATGTCGGCGCGAATGAGCGCACGATTTCGACGCCCGTCACCACAACTACTACTACTGACCCCAGGCCACGAGACTCGGCCTACGAGAGTTCAACTTGCATCCGGTGGAGAGATGGAGACTACGGTAGCGTTGTACACTATAGTAGAGAGTCGGGGACCCAGGACTAGAGGAAATACTTGCTTATTCGAGACTTTCCGGATGTTTTCCCATAGGATTTACCTGGATTACCGCCACCACGAGAGGTAGACTTCATCGTCGACCTAATCTGGGTTCCCGGAGAGGCCGTCGCGATACGCCGTGCGCATGGCTCAGGGAGTTGGAGGAGGTGAGGACTCGAACAAGGATTTGGGGAGAAGGAATTCATCGCACCTTCGATGTCATCGTGGGGAGCGCCGATTCTGTTTGTGAAGAAGAAGGATGGTAGTACGAGACTATGCATCGACTACGAGCGATTGAACAAAGTGACGCGCGAGATGGTTGGAGTTCTTGAAGGACTACGACTTTTCCTTAGAGTATCACCCAGGGAAAAGCGAACGTAATCGCAGATGCGGCGAGTAGGAGATCGAGTAGAGATCTTGATGTGGTCGGATGTCACATGATGCATGAGTATGGATTACTCGAGCGGCGACGACGGCATGTCGACACGAGATTTCTACCGATACTTAGGTGATGATTTGCGCGCGAGATGAGACTACGGGCCGTGTCTACACGGCGACGAGTGTCGAGGGTCGGAGGGCCAGACCGGTTGTACTCGAGATTCGGCGAGTTAGCGCGAGTGCGAGTGTGTACAGTTGGGCGAGACGACGGATCGGTGTCGAGATACGGGCGGGTTGTGGATACCGAGAAGTGCGGAGGCGAGAGATGAGATCCTTCGGGAGTCGCACCGTTCCAAACTTACCGTACATCCGAGCGGGACTAAGATGTACCACGACATGAGGAGACATTCCGGTGGTGCAGGATGAAGCGGACATGTCTAGATTCATCGAAGCGTGGTAATCATTCGGCAAGTGAAGTCAGAGCATCGCGGACAGGGGATTACTACGGCGCTTCCCGTTCCTCGATGGAAGTGGGAAGACATCTCTATGAATTTTGTCGAGAGGATTGCTTGAGGACCGCGAGAGACATGATTCAATCGGGTTATAGTTGACGGAATCGCGAAGTCTGCTCATTTCCTACCAGTGGCATCGCATTACACGTTCGATCAGCTGAGCGTACTGTTCGAGAGAGAGATTATCAGGCTGCACGAGGTACCATTAACGATCATGTCAGATCGAGATGCTACGTATACGTCCAGGATGTGGCGGAGTATGCAAGAAGCGATGCGATGCGCGCCTACGATTCGATGCGACTTTCCAACCTCGGGCCGACGGCGGTGAGAGATTGATTTAGGTCCTCGAGGACATGTTGCGGGCATGTGTGTTGGAGTTTGGCGGATCTTGGGCGGAGTACCTACCGTTGTGTGAGTTCGCTTATAACAACAGTTGTCAGGCTAGCATTGAGATGGCGCCATTTGAGGCTTTGTATGGCGAGGCCGTGTCGCTCGCCATTGTGTTGGGGTGAACCAGGAGGGGCCGGGAGATAGTGGGGCTGAAATTGTTGTTGACCACACGGAAAAGGTCAAGCGATCCGTCAAAGACTCGGATGAGCACATGAGAGACATAAGAGATATGCAAATAAGTATCGCGGTGATCTCGCGTATTCAGGGAGCCTTTGTCTATTTAAATGTTTCCCTCGGAAGGGTCTTCGAGAGATTTGGGGTGAAAGGCAAGTTTGCACCGAGTACATCGGGCCTTTCATGATTAAGAAACGGGTCGGGAAAGTGACATACGAGCTTGAATTGCCTCCACAGATGTCAGGGGTCCATCCAGTGTTCCACATTTCGATGCTTCGACTAGCCGAGTCGAAGACAAGCGTGCGACTGACAGTTGACTTGAGTCAGATCGACCTGAGCGAGGACATCTCTTACGAGAAACAGCCCATTCAGAACCGTAACTTAAACTTAATTTCGAGGACGAAATTTTCATTTTGTTGGGAATATTTGTCACGGCCCAAATCTCAAAACCCGTTTTAATTCCTTAATCAGGATCACCGACCCTTGACGTGTGACCTACAACTTGTGATACGTACACCGACCAGAGGCACGTGGCGAGGTATATGATATTTTTGTATTGATGTATGCCTAGTGTTATGTATTGTGTAGACTTACTAAGTCATTTTGTACGGTTGTAGGCGTCGAGACGAGAGCGGGGACACGCCTCGAGTAGCGTGCTAGTCGGGAAACCGGGTAGTTAGCATTTTGGTAAGTCTTATGTAATACTAAAATGAAATTGAATAACAATTTGTCAAGTAAATAATATGGAATATATATATTGAGTGACTAGCGACGCGCGGTACGCGTATATCACGATTCGGACGCGAAACTGGACGTCGAAACGCCCGGAAACACGGGCGAGTGTCCTAGCGGTGTCACGAACAGGTGTCACACTTGTCCCAACTCAAGTCACACTTGTCCCAACTCAAGCAACACTTGGAAAAATTCAGGCCATGTGTCAACCCCACTTACATGCACACAAAAACACACCAAACACTCCCACCTACACCTACACCCCCCAACAACATGCAAACCAAACCACTCATTCATTCTTGCTGGAGAAGAAGAAGAGGTTTGCTGGAGGGGAATGAATCATCAAGGTTTTGAAGGAATCCATGGGAGTTTGTGAGAAATCCTCAAGCTACATCAACTAGGTACACATATTGAGTTGAAACTTGAACAAGTTCTGGTTTTAGGCAAATTTCAGATAGTAGATCATTGAATATATGCAGTTGATTTATATATTTAGATTCCTCATTTCAAGCTGATAATCCAGCTATATTGAAGATCTTAATTTGGTGTTGAAATCATAAAGATATGAATTTTTGAAGTTGCAACATCAAAGCTGGAATTCTGCATGTTGTATTAGGAATCAACCTGGGTAATTTAGTCATAATCTGAACATGTTAGATCCAAATTCAACCACACCAGTGGAATTTGAAAGTTCATATAGAAAGGAACAACTTTGCTTAGCTGAAGGTATTCTGATTTGAATGTTTTCATTAACATGCTCTGCAAATAGGTGCTGGAATTATAAAGGACAGTTTTGAAACTAAATTTGCTAAGGGTATAACTCCCTAACTACTCATCCAAAAGAGCTAATGTTTTAGTATCTTGTATTTGGATATATTTTCTGCCTTGTGACCAAAAAGCACATTTTTATGAACTATAGATTGGGAGAAATAGATTTTCTAAATCTGCTGGTCGGATTAAATTTCAATCAGACCTATGTTTAGTAAAAGCATGATATCTCTTTCAGTTTAAATCATAATTCTGAAAACTAAACCTTTCTAGAAAGCTAAGAGAGAGATCAACAATAATGGTAGTCATGGAGGAATTCAATATTTGGACCATTTCATGCCTAAAAGTGCATTAAGATGTAGGACTGAAATTGAAACTTAATTTAGTCTTTAGGGGCTGATTTAGGATGATTGAATTAAAGTCTATTGAACCAATTTGAATACACAATAAACACACTAAATTGAGCTTAAATTCACTATTTGAACTAATGAGACATTAAACTCAGGAACCTAGGAAAAAGGGTACGAGAGAGCGAATACAAGACTTAGTGTATCGGGAGGCCAGTAAAGCTAGGACTTTACTTTGTTGTAGTGAGTATACCCATTGACAATTTTACTTGGCATTTCATTCCTATTAATTGTTGTTCTTGCATAATCCTTTTGACTATTTGCCTTTGTACTCTTATATCATGTGTTCTTTGTGTCTATGGTCATTTGATGAGTCTAGTTTGCATGATATCCATTCATTTGATTTAATTCATTGATTCCATTCCATGCTATGTCTATTATTGTTGTTTTAAATGTGAATTGAAGGATAAATAGCATGCTATTAGGCTAGTGAATATCTTATAAATGTTTAAGAGGACTTGTATTCCTTATTGTTTAGGTGTGTAGATGTGCATATGCCTTGACAATCCATACTTGGTATTTCTTGAAATTTAAAAAGTAGTTTTTGCATTTAGGTCCGTGCTCGATCGAGGTGTGCGCGAATCACGGGGTTAGAGTCCCTGGGATGTCGGCACATGTTACTTGACATTGTATGACACTCGGGGTTAGAGTCCCCGAGGTGGTCTACACACCAGGGGTTAGAGTCCCTGGTAACACTTGGGTTAGAGTCCCTTGTGCTATATGATTATTGACCTTTAGAGTCCCTGGTAACACTTGGGTTAGAGTCCCTTGTGTTATATGATTATTGAGTCGGAGTGACACGTTTCACTGCAAATGGGACCTAAATCACCACTACTTAGCCTAGTGTCGGTATCACTTGTTTAACTCTGGTATTTACTCGCATATGGTTTATTATTCAGGTTTTCCAATTTATATGCTTTTAAATACCATTTGAATATTTGGAAATGCAAATTAAACTTGTCATCGGGGATTCTTGTTTTATTCTTGTACTCATAGTCCTTTTTATGACGGTGGGTGCGAGAGCCGTCTACTAGCGAGTAGGGCAAAAGAGAAGATCGGCGATTATCCACTGAGCCATGCGCGCATCACTACATCGATTGTAGGTCTTCTTTTGATATTTTGATTGTATAGTTTATATATGTCTTTTAGATATTTTTTTTGGGGTTGTATATTGGGTTGAGCGTTAGTTCCCCGACTTAACAAATACTATTTTGTTGTTTCACTACATTTTGAAGACTACATATATTTATGCGATGGCATTTCCTGGTTTTCCACACTTAGGTTATTATAAATGGCTTAGCGCATAATCAATAAGACTTAAAGCTAATAAATTCATTTAATAAAAGATTTAATTAGAAAAGGTTGACTAATACGTAGTTAAGTCCTGCGTGGATATGATTAGGGCTTAATTATGGGATTAGGCCGGGCGGGTGCCCTAGATTAGGAGAGGGGCCGTCACATGAATACAACCTCATTGTTGGCATTAGGCTCGCTATGCCTCCAATCGACACGTGTCCCTGGATTGCTTTCTTGAAGAGCGGTCATCCACCGCGGCAACATTTTAATGATTCTTCCCGATCTCCAAATATTTTAGCAATTGCTTTTTTCTTCCCTAACCAAACTTTCTTGTAATGAACATCATAACTGAATTTGTCATCGATAATTTGATGAAGAACTGGACCTGAGATGGACGGATCTCTTCTCACCACATTTTCAATTTCACGACATATAACGGTGGATTCTAAATGAGCATGATCCTTGGACAGTTTTGCATAGACACATGTATGCGATCCTGCATATTTACTTATCTCAAACATTCCATGTGCTTTTCTTTTTTAACACCGCAACCTCCAATCACATCCATCTAAATGTTTCTTACAAATGACAACCCACACATTGGGTGTTGAATGAGTTACCACAAATTGTTTGTGTCCTTTATTGCTGTACAATTTCACGGCATATTGGATATCTACTTTAGAAAGGAACCGCATGCCTACATGAAATTTTGATGCCTCATTCCATAAAGACCTAGAAGGGATCATTGCATTCTCATAGATAGGTTGCATTGCCTCAATACTCAATTCCATAAATACAGATGAATGTACGATAAATTCACCTACACTCACATGCGCATCATCAATTCCAGTAGCCTCTTGATCGAAGAAATCATCGTTTCCAACTTCGTTCGATATTGGAGGACAAGATAATGAGCCATCCTCGGCTATGACTCGATTTAATGTATCTCGAATTATACTATCATCAACATGATGAGCATCAACCCCTACATCATCGGCATCATCATCGCTACTGTCTTCATTAATATTCTCATCACTACCACAATAGTCATCATCTTCCTCAGTATTCACACCATCACAGGAACGAGCATCCTCGTCTACATCGGGATTTGAAGTCATCAAAGGCGATGCACAATGATTATGTTCAAATATTGGTTGAGTAATAGGTCCTTCTGCACTTACCACTATGTTACAATTGGAACTAGTATATGATTGCCTCGAAACTAAATCTAAAAATAGCTCAATACAATTTGGTGGTGGAAATTCTGCCACAATCTCCCAAACATCTTTCAGAGTTGATTCATCAACTATTTGCAAATGGACATAGTTGTACGTTCGAGTTCCAATGTACACAGGATATCGATATATCATGTTTAATATCATTTTTTCATTGTCTATCTCCAAGGAATTACGGGTAAAACTCATAAGTTCCTCGTACCCTAAACTCAACTTCGATCTAAGATGTCGAATAGGCGGTTTCGTGTACGAAATCTCAAATGGTCCATCAACCATGACACCATTCATATAGCACACCAAAGTTACTCTTCGATAAACCATTATGGAATCTATATATGTAGAATATAATTGTTAATCAATAGAAGTGATGATAATTAATACACTCACTTAGCACAAATAAACTTAACAAGCTCCAACGTGTATTAAAACTTTATTTTATTTAAGTTCTTTATTTTATTCAAATAAGAAAGCAACTATCAATCAATTTGCAGTAAATAAGATATTACACAATGATGCAAACAATAGAACAAGGAGCCATTCAATGTTTGTCAATCAAACTACAATGTTTCTCAAAACGAGCCAAATCCATGATAACCATTCAATGCCTTTCTTTATAATTTAAAGATTATGGAGCATTGATCATAGTTTATTTTCATTTTTTTTTCTTTTTCTCTTTCTACATCTTGTCACTTTAATTATACAATATACTATTCTTTTTAAGTTGTTTGTTTCAAGTGGTTCAAGGCATTATATAAATATTGCACCAACGAACCCGTGACCGCAAAAGTCTCAATTAATTCATCAAGACATTATATAAATATTGCACCAACGAACCCGAGAGACAAAAGTCCCAATTAATTAATCAAAGCATTATATAAATATTGCACCAACGAACACGAGACCGCAAAAGTTCAAATTAATTCATCATGCATTGATAGTAAAGTCGACTACGGTGGATGATATATTGCTCTTATATATTAGTGCATGATTTCAAGTCATTGACGTGTGTCATGTATTGCTACATTTTCTAAATTTATACACTTTATTCACTTTGAGACAAAAAAGAAATTAGGGAAATTAAATACTAACACAATACCAATGCATACTTTTATTCATTAATTGAGCATACTCTTCTAATGTTGGATATCAAGCATACGACCCCAAAGAAAAAACATTGTTGAATTAATTCATCAATTAACACAATTGGGGGAAGATATTTACCAATACAAAAGAGACCGATGGGAAGGCGAGCAGCGACAACAGAAGTGCAACCACCAATTACTGCAGGCGGGAGGCGGCGAGGGCCGGCGGGAGACGAGGACCACTCAAGAGGAAAAGCGGGCGGCGATCGGCGGGAGGCGGCGGCGATCGGCGGGAGGCGGCGGCGGCCATGACGTGAGTGAAACCACCACTACGAGAGGCGTTCATGCGTCGAAGTCGATGCGGCGACGTGCTGCTTTGGACGACGAGGCGGACGCGGAGCTTAGTCAGTGGTTGCGCCGGACGCGGAGGCGGACCCTGCAGTGAAGACGTCGCCGGTGAGATTCGTGAAGGAGTGGAGTAACAGTGAATCGTGAAGGAGATGGAGTTTTAACCTAGGTAATTATCGAAGTCGTGACCCGCGGTCACGATTTCCCTATTTTAAAGTAAAAAAAAAAAAAAAACATGACCCGCAGTCACGTTTTGTTTCCAAGTGATGTCCAGTGATGTGGCGGGTCGGGTGATGTGGCGGGTGATGTGGCATTGACTGAGTTAGACTGGGAAATATTTTTGTAGGTGTGTTAGCTTGATAAATATTCTTCCCATATGTGTTAATCAAGCAAAAAATTCCAATTTTAGGTTACATTTTTGCTACATAGCACGTACATACATGTGCCCCACAGGCCACATCTGTTGGAGTCGTTTAGAGTTAGAGCATCTCCAACCCTGCTCAACTTAGATGTAAAAGCGTACATAAATCCATTTGCACCATTTCTCACCCTAAGTAAATATTTTAATAAGTCTTCAAAAAAGGTAAATATTTTAATATTTCATTTTTTATTTTATTTTATATTTATTTATTTATTTGACTTTTGTAAATCAACCATCTCGCCAGAGATGTTTTGACCGTTTTATATTATTATTTGTGACACTTCTAAAAAACAAAAAAGCACGCATACAGAGATAAAAAAAACATTATTGCACGGGCCAATCCAGTGGCAAACCTCATGCCAACAGAGTTGGGTCGGAGATGCATCAAACACTTTTGAGATGGGCATGCACTTTTTCATGATGCGGCGTCGAAGATTACCTTTTACTATTCAGGACGCACGTTTTCCTTAGTGTTGGTACTATGCCACTAACGCCGTGTTTGATTGGAAAAAAAAAAAAACAAAACAAAAATTCGAAAAAAAAAAAAGAATAAATTTTGTAAGAAACTGACATTTATTTACAATTGTCAATTTTTCATGTTAAGCGCATATATTTTCTCGCTTATTAAGATGAGCAAATTAAATTTTTTATTAAGAAAATGTATGAGTTTTCATATTAAAGTATATTAAATTTACATTTTTAAAAAATTAATATATTTAATATATATGGTAAATTTTTATATTTAAAAAATTAATATATTTAATATATTTTTTCTT